>OY970820.1:49393866-49993866 GCA_963853835.1 Calendula officinalis | reverse complement strand
ACCAAGAAGGAAAATAACAAATGACAATTAGTATTTAAGTTTTTTTCTTCCGACCAAACACATGACAAGCTCCAACAAATCCCTGTATTGGTGAACAAACTCACGATCAAGCCTTGAAATTAATTTTATTAACACATGTACCACTTACATGAGACCTGGCTCAGGCGCCAGAGCGACCAAACCCATTTACAAATACTTGGGGACACGTCCTTGGTACCTGATGTAATGGGGGGAACACGTCGTTGGGTTGGGATGGTCGGTGACGCCCATCCATCTTAGATTGAGCAAAATCTTTGCAGGGTTTGGCTAGATTCTTAACGGATTATGATGTAGGTATTTTTTTCATCTTGTTATTAAGTACATAACATTTTACTAAAGATGAACAGTGACTTTTGTCATTTAGTGAATTTTTAGTATTTTATTAGTTGCAGCCGACTTAAGTTCATCTACAAGCTTCTGTCCAAGTGGTCAGTATTCTTTGTTGTTCAGCATGAGATTTCATGTTCGATTCTTGGCAACCCTATTTATTTTTTCCCGTTCTAATCAAGTTTGCTAAAACTACAATTTACTCTCTAAACTTTAAATTTGGTGAAATTACAATTTATTACCCTGAATTTTATTATTCAATGTTTATATGTTTTTAAAAATAATGGTTTGCCAACAAAATTTTTAGAAATCTATAATTTCTTTAGCTATTATTATTATTATAATGTATTATTGTTTTTTTGTTTATTTATATTATTAGTATTTTACTATATAAGTTGGTTTTAACAGCGTCTGAATTTACCAAATAACAAATTATAGTATTATTATTAGTATTTTACTAAACAGGTTAGTTTTTTAATGACACCCTAAGTTTTACCGAATAAAAAATTATATGCTCTAATTTTTACCACAAATTTTTTTGGTTCACATGTCGCTCATATAACATGCTGTTAACTAATATATTAAACGTCATATGAAAATACCCGCGACATCGAGTTGGGAGATATTCTACTAGTTTTCATCAAAGTTATATGATGCTTCACATATAATCTATTTAGGGTTTTTGTTTGTGTTGGGATTGGATCACAGTTTCATCTCTAGTCTAACAATTAAGATGCAAAAGGTTCTAACTAGACGTGGCAAATGGGTTGGGTTGTGTCGGGTTCGTATCGTGTCGAGACTTTAAACGTGTTGAGACCCTTAAACCCAAACCCGACACATTTAATAAACGGGTTTAAAATATTGACCCAAACCCGACACGGTTAATTTCGTGTCAACCCAACCCAACCCGTTTAAACCATAAAAAATCGCGTATAGCGATTAAACATAATAAAATTCCAACAAAAATGTATTAAAAATTCATAAAAACTTAATGAAAATCCAACAAAAACGTAACATAAGTAGATATTAATTTAAATATAAAATAAATCCCGACGTTTTCTACTACAACTACTATATGTTTAAAAATATAAAATTTATTAAAATATATACATACTTAAACGGGTGATTCGGGTTACCTTCGCGTTAAAAATATTGGCACTAACCCAACCCGTTTAACTTTCGTGTCGTGTCGACTCAACCCATTACTTAAACGTGTCGAAACCTCTAACCCAGACCCACTAATTTCGTGTCGGATTCGTGTCAAGTTGTCGTGTCGTGTCTGATTTTGTCAGGTCTAGTTCTAACACATAATAATTCATTTTTATCCTAGCTGTGTTTTTTAGTATTAAATTATATGAAAGTAAGGGAAAGCAAAGAAGATAACAAAGAACATATAATTTCGTGTTTCAAGTTTAAAGAAGAATATATTATTTGGGTGGAAGATTTTTAAAGGAAAAAAGTTCCATTATCTTTCTTTCCTTCCAACATAAAAAATTAAGAATATAATGTTTCTAAAATCTAATTTCTTTCCCTTACAAAATATATTCGAGAAGAACGTTAAAGCTACGTTGCCATTCTCGACTTCGAATATAGAGTAATATTCGTGCAAAATAACGACAGTTAATTATACCATTTCATTTTGTTTTATAAATAACATAAATTGAATTTGTATAAAATAAATGATTTAGGTAAAACATTGCGGTTAAACTTGTTTTATAAACAAGTTAAATTGAATTCGTAGAAATTTTACAGTTTGGGTAAATCAAACGTAGATGTTCAAGAAAAGGAACAGATCGAAGTTAACTCTTATTGATGAAAGTAAATACAAGCTCATGACAATAAAAGCTTTAGACTATATAACAAGCTCAAATTCTGAGTTCAAATTTACTTTTTTAATAATCTTGATTCAGACTCACTGATAACTTTCACTCTGAAGCCTCGTTGATGAAACTACACATTTTTGTCCGGAAAGCAATAGCTTCCGAAGAAGAAGGGTAGATTAGGAAAAACACATGCTCCTCTCCTTGATCTTCCACAACCTCCAAATCCCCTTTCCACCCACTCTCCTCCATCGCCTTTTTGTAATTCCATGCCCTATCCCTGAGATAATCATTTGCACCCACACAAATCAACATCTTGGAGCAACCCATGCCCGCTATTCGCGGATCCACACTTGGGTTGATCAACGGGTCATCCAGCCCGCTTCCTTCCGGGCACACCATCAACCATATGTGATCGAGATCCTCGATTATTTTCGGATCCATCCATTCGGATTCTGTCCCAACCCGTTCTTTGCCCCAAAACCACGGGTGTAGCAACATAACGCCCGCGAACCGCATACCATCCGGGCAGCCCGACCCGAACCGGAGTCCCATGTGGTGTGATATGGTCGCGCCGGCACTATCCCCGGTGAGGAACACGTTTTGAAGATCAGCGTATTCGTTTAACCATGGCTCCGGACCATTCCCGTTCACGTGTTCCGCAACCCACTTGATTGCTTCCCATGAGTCTTCGTAGGCGGCCGGAAGGCGAAACTCGGGCGCTAGTCGGTACTCCACGGAGACAGCTACAACGTTGGATTCTGAGACAATAAGGTTGAGGAAGTTATGGTAGACCGACGAGGCAGCAGATTCCACCACGAATCCGTAGCCATGAAAGAAGATAAGAAGAGGGAGTTTGTGGGTTGCGGTTGCGGTTTTTGGAATGTAAAGCCTAACGAACATATTGGTTTCCGGTGAATAGACGGCGTCTTTGGAATTAACACCGGTGGACTGATCTATGCCGGCGGGAACAATGTTCGGGACGTAAGATTTCTCCACTCGGCCGTCTTTGAAGACACGGATAGAACCGAGGTCAGGCCAAAAGATTTCATCTACGACTTCGGATGAATCCATGTCTACAATGCAAAAAGCTTGCGAGTTGTACGTATTAGTACTAAAATATGGCAAAGTGTTTCATTTTATTATTATTATTATTTTTATTATTATTATTATTATTATTATTATTATTATTATTATTATTATTATTATTATTATTATTATTATTTTAAAATATTATTGTTTTAAATGGCAATTAAGATATATGTCAATTATTATTGATTGAAATAATAGCACATGCCAATTATATACAAAATACGAAACTTACGAAAATGACAACAATGAATGGTAGCAATCGACACAGGTTTCGTGTACATATGGCAACCAAGCTTACGATATGATATGTATTTGAAGTTTTTGCATATCTAATGCAATTTTTGATAAATTAATGTTTATAAGGTGTTTTTAAATCTTCTTTCATTTCTATGGTATATGGGTTTTCTAAATCTGAATTTCCACCCTTCGCTGCCACGTGTACAAGCTCTGCGGCGTTCTTTTTGAGTTTGAAAGATCCGTGATCGTAAATCCCGGATATAAAATGTAAAGCGGCCATTAATTTGGGTGTTTCAATAGAAATTTGGAGTTATATCCTATACCTTAGTAGATCACATCTATGTGTGTCCCTGAAATTATGAGTACCGTATATGAATAGAGGAAAATTACCTATAAATACAAGATATATATAAAAATTTGAACTTTCTTGTATTAAATTATTAAGTAGTACTCTTAAAAGTTTGAGATTATATACATAAGATGTATATAAAAATATTGAATCCTCTCTAAAGCATGGATCGTGTGTGACTGCAAATTTTATATCTTCTTAAAAACACCTCTAATTAAATATATTACATTTATGTTAAATTGAACAGTAGGCTTTTGTCATTTTGTGAATTCTAATACTTTCTAATATATATATGTCAAAAGGCGAGAAAAAATCATATCCTGTTGTGGCGTAACTAGTAAACCTTCTACTCCTTATTCCTGAGATGCTTGGTTCAATTCCCTCTCATGCCTTATTTTTTCTTGCCTTTTTTTATACTATCTAAAACATTAATAGAAATAAATTTTAATTATTATTATTATCATTATATTTTTTTTTACTATTATTTTATTTCTAATTTAATATAACATTAAATATTTTTTCCCTCTTTTTTTAGTTTATTATACGAAGTACCTTTTTTCTATAGCTATTTTTATATTGTTATCATTTTTAATTAATATTATATTAATAATATTATTTATTTATACATTTTTTATTCTCTAACTAAATACGAGATGACATATATACGTTCATCAAAATATAACTAAAGAAATTTTATTTAAGTCAAATTTACTTTCTATTTTTCAAAATATACGATTTAATATTACTTTATTGTTTATCAATAAGTGTATGTATGTATACCACATGACACCATTTGACATAACTATAAACATTGTTCGAGAACCATTTAAACACATTTGTCATCGTATGAAAACCACCACGGCATTGCGCGGGGTGTATTTTACTAGTTATATATATTAGGTTACCATCGCCATTTAACATACCCAGCATCCCACCATTACGACGGCACCAAATCCGGATCAAGAAAGGGGCAATTCTCATTGTATTTTTTGGTAGGGTAAGCTTCCTCCCAATCCCATTTTTGGTACAAATTATTGGGTAAGGTTTTTAAGAAGTTAAATGGAAGAAGAAGAGGGTATAAAGGTGTAAGTAAGTTGCAGAAAACAATGAGGTTTTTAGAAAAAAAGATGAAGGAGAGAGGGCATCAAAGTTCAATTTTAAATCTTGGATTTAGAATCTTATCCGTTAAAAGCAAAAATGGAAATTCGTGTTTTTGAAAAGCCGATACCATAGAAATAAAAGAAGGTTTAAAACCACCTATAAATGTTGTGCAAAAATTTCCATGTATATTTATATGAAAACTAAGTAGCTTTAACATGGCTATATGGTGGTGTTTGTTTATAATTTAATTGACTTAATAAATAAGTTCTTTAATGTGGAAAGTTATGATTGATCCGTTTGTTTATAACTTTAAGCATAAAACACGACTTAACTGGAAAAGTCATGGAGGTGATATCCTCCGCATTAAGTCACAACTTTTATTTTATTTTTTTATATTTATGAAATTTATATTAATACATTTATAATTTTTATGTATATATGCCATTGAAAAAAATGTTTAATTTGTAACATTATTTTTTCTATAATAAAATTTTGTTTTATATTTCAACTTTATCTATTTTTAAAATAAATAATTCGTATGTTTGTATTTTTCTTATTTAGAAAAAAAATGAGGTATGAGAAAAAAAATAATAGTGAAATTTTATTATTCAGACTATTTATTCAGCACATTAAACAAACATCAACATTAACTTATCTAGACAGACACGATTTATCCAGACGCTTTACCCATACAGAACTTAACGAGTAAAAAAAACAAATAAGCCCTAACTCTTTGTGGTGAATCTCATACGAAGTGAACAAACAACATAACGTGGCAGGTTGACAATTTTCTGTAACCAAAAAAGGAAATAAATGGTTTATTTTAACTACATCATAAGGAAATTGTTTAAAACTAGTGCATATTTACCTGCGCGATATTGTGAGAGATTTTCATAAAATACCCAGTCATACTGATATTTATATAAAACCCAAGAAATTGTTTTATGTTAAGAAAACAAAATAAGAGTTCCAACATATTTTCGATGACATAAATCTCAAATTAATATATTAATTTTATATTTGATGTTAGTTTATATTAAAAAAACATAAATTTCAAGATATTTCCAATGAGAAAAAACTCCCCTGATATCACGGAGGTTCATATGCGCCGAATCTAGGCTACCCATAAATCAGGTAATCAATTTAGGATTAGCGGCTCGCAAAGCGAGTTAAAACACAGTTTATAAAAGAAAAAGAAAGGCATGTCAAAGTTAAAATATATGCTTCAAAAATGTTATATATAATAACATGTGGTAAGCTTCATATTAAAATATATTTAAAAGTAAAAAAATTATAATATTTAAAAGTAGGAGGGTTCTTTTGAATTTTTTTCAAAAAATAATTGCTATAATTGAAATTTAGTTATAAAAAGAAAGATTATAATGTATTGCTTTGAAAGGAATAATGAAAAGGTGATGATTTTTACACCACATGTTTCAATCCATCTACCACAATATTTGCATTATTGGTTTGTACAATATGCAGTATTAATTGTACAGTGTGGTATAGACCATAAAAAATGTGGTAGAAAAATTAATTCCCATAATGAAATATTAAAAATACAGAATCATCGAGTCAACAAAAGTGGGCAGAAAAAGAAAAAAAAGTCAGCTGCTAACCACAATTCATCTTAACATAAAATGTTATATTACTAATACGAAGTATAAATAACAAGCGGAAGATAAATATGAGACCTTACATGGTTATACCATATATGAGCATGGTTAAAACAAGTACGGTGGAGTGTTATATATACAGACTAGTGACGTTCAGGGCCGTGCTAAACACGACCCCTTGAAAGGTAGTTTGTGTAGCTTTAAATTACAATACAGATGCAAGAAATGTCGATTGTTTCAATCCCTAACGCCTAAAGTATATTCTCAAACTACAGTGATATAAATAAGAAAAACAATGACTTCGAATGATACCATTTGAATCAGATAACATGGCAGAAAGAGTGTATTGTCATTAATATCATGACACTTAGAGCAGCTTTCAAACTGTCTTTGAGAAACAGGTTTCACAATATTTCATACATGCACAAACTATATAAAGTAAAATCAGAGATATAAAAATAGTTGAAAATTTAAATTTGCCACCAAATTTAGCATCATACTGTTATTTTACATTCTATTGAAGGAACTTATTTTGAATACAAATTAGTTAAATGCCTCATGACTACTCAAATACACCTTACATACACCTTGAATTGACCCGTCTGCATACAAATCAATGATATGTAGTCCATAAAAAAAACCACAAAAAATGAAGAAAATGGCAAACAAGCTTAAAAATACCTTGTCAAGATACACATTTAATTCTTTTATACGGCCCCTGTAATCCAAATCCTGAATATAAAAGCTGGCAATCTTAGTATCAGCACTGGGCCATCAAAGTTCAAACTGAAGTGGACATGGGTTTGTGTAGACATTTACTCTTTGTTCAGCTTATGTTGTTGAGTAATTTTTGTAAATGATGATGATTAGTGATTACCTAAAAGATACTCATTTTATAATAAAAAGGATTGATTAAACATGCTTTGTCAAAGCTGAAATATACAGAGTACAAGCGGGCCATTGGGCTGAAATTTACAACTATAAAAGATATATACCATATATGTCTTGCACTCTATTATCTTTAGTCTCATTTTACATCATTCATTTTAGATGTTTAATAATTGTGTAATATTAAGTACATTGCAGGAGCTTCGCCTCAGTTAGTATTTATTGGGAATTTGGTAGTTTCATATGGTAAAATATTCTCAACCATATGATGTGGTATCCAAATTAATTCCCTATATTTAAACATTTTCTTTTTTCAAAATTTGCAGTTCGGGTCAATATCATTAATCCCAAAAAGATGCTTTTAGTGTTTCTATACTGTTTCTAATTTCATCTTTTACCCTTTCATGACATCAGTTTTATCTAGTTGGGAAAATGACAAAGATGTTGCAATCTTAGGTATTGTATACGTACATTTTCTATCTCGATGCATATAATTTTAAATTTTAATATTTCTGGTATTTGATTTCATATACTACCTCCGTATCAAAATAAGTGATACATTTGAAGAATTGCGGTTTTTGAGGCAAAAGATTAAAAAGTGGTTTAAATTAGATTAAAGTGGATAGTTAGTAGATAATGGGTCTCACTTCTTTGGAATGTAGTGATATTAATGATGTTTAAAAGTAAAAGTAAGGGTAAAAGGGTAATTTCACTTTATTAAAGTAGATAGTTAGTGGAGAATGGGTCCCACTTTTTTACCAAATAAGGTAAGTTTTGGAAGTGTATCACTTATTTTGTTCCACTCCTAAATAGAAAGTGTATCACTTATTTTGATACGGAGGTAGTATATATTTTTAAATTTAAATTATGCAGGTAAAACCTGAAATAGTTAGTTGGTCTCCGCGAATCATCTTGTTTCATAACTTTCTAATTTCAGATACCGTAATTTAGCATTTTAAGATGATTGACTTAAGATAGACTTAAGATAACGTAATTACAAGATAAGCTTAATAATGTAATAAAGCCACACTGAATCTATTGTTAAATACCTAAAATAATTTCCCTGTTTCTACCGTGAGACGCTAAAGGATACCAATGATAATTTAAAAAGACTAAACAAGTAAATAAATTTAGACACTTTACCAAAAAACTTATCTTTTATTGCTCTTAAATCAAATGACCTTAATATATTATCATTCTTTATAGCACAATATTGATAAGCAAGTCACCAACCTTAACTGATTTATTATTGACAAACACAAACAATCACCAATAACTTAAAACAATTAAAAAATAATAAGTAACATACACTCACCATGGTTATTAGTTCTTGGAAGCTTAAAATTAACATAACCAGCATCCCAAGCTTCGTATCATCAACAACTTCTTCATTATCGACCCAAAATTCCTACAAATTTAACAATGACAATAATCAGTATTCAATATTCAATATTCAGTAATCAAATTTCAAAACACAACAATACATCTGAAATCTTCTTATTCCAATTCAACCAATAAGCCCTGATTGCACTTTCTCTACAAGCTCTCCCTGTTTTATCAAATCAAAACCAAAATCAAAAGAAACAACCTTAAATCAAAACAAAATGTTTATATAATTGGGATCTGGATGTTACTTTTACCTCATGAATTAAGCTCGTAAACTCAGCGCAAGAATATTGAATGTTGTACATGAAAAATGGAACAAATTATTGATTCTTGATGAGTTTCTTTTCTTTATTCTCGTGTTCCTCCTTCCAATGATTCCTAATTGAGTAATATCCAGTATGAAAAACAACAATCAAATTAGTGTAGGTACGTATAATATGTCTATTACAGTGTATTTCATTTTTTTGAGTTTTTGCTAACTAACAATCATTAAACAATCATTTTACAAAAACAAAAATACGTATAGGTACACATGTGGGTATCACAAATGAAGAGACAAAGTCTCCATTTGCCTAAAAAAATTAAAACAAACCAAAATCAATCTGAAACCATACAGAAAGTTCGAAAGCTATGTATACAAGAATGTAATTTATTTATTTGTTTGCGTATCCAAAACTGCTCATACATCGACAATTGTGAAATTAGGGTTTAATTAGCCGATGAATTGATGAAAAAATTTCAAATCAAATTACAGAACACACACAACAACTGTAACGGCCCGAATTTTTGTAAATAAATAAATTGCATAAAAATATGATAAATAAGGATAAATCATTTAAGGAACGTAGGAATTGGTTTCGTGTCGTTTGGACACCGTATGAGAAAGTTATGGACGAAACCGGGTCGAGACGAAGGTCAAAAACTGTAGCCTTGCTGCAGCACAAAGTTCACGGCGTGAACAATAGTTCACGATCGTGAACTCGGGACAAAGATTTGTGGATTCTGGACGATTGGAGTTCACGGCTGGCTCGCGTTCGGGAAGAGTTCGCGACACGCGAAGTTCACGATCGCGAACTAGTTCGCGTCGCGAACTATGTCAGACAACAGAATTAAAGTCGGGTTTTGGTCATAAATGCAGCCCACAAACCCTAGTTTTCATCCTTTGGCGATTTTCGAGTGCAAGAGCTGATTTGGGTCGATTTCTTCACTAATCCTTGGTAGATTTCACTCCTAGGTGAAGATTAAAGGTAAACCTTCACTCTTTGATCTTTGTAGCTTTAGATCTATGGATTTTGGTGTATGGTTTTGAAACCCTAGTTCTTGGGGTTATGGGTTATGGTGAAATAAAAGATGTATACACTTAATAGATGGTATTTTAATAAGGGAAACAAGTGTATGGTTAAGATTTGTAAGAATCTTAAGGGTTGGTTAAACCTAGGGTTTTGTAAATCACCAAAATTAGGGGAATGTATTAGTTAGTTGTATCTAGAGATAAATGGACACATTATTAGTAGTGTGTGATGTTGAACAACTTGTGATTGTTGTATTAGGCTTTTGGTGAAGTCTTGGAAAATTGATCAATTGTTGGAGCAAGGAAATTGGTGTAAAGAACATGGTTGGAGCATTATTTGCTAAGGTGAGTACGTGTGGACTTTAGTGAGTACATAGCCATGAAAATATCTTTTATTACATATGTCGAGTCTATTTGATAAATATGTAGAACTTAGTATATAGAGTTAGTTATATTTTGTTGAATATAGTTAACTAACGTGTTTGTTGATTGATGTGATAGCCAAGGGCTTTGATTGAAATAATTGTTGAGTTATAGTAAGGATGAGACGATGTGATGATGTGGGGGATCCCCGGTCATGAGGATATGGAATGGGGAGCATTTGGGCGGATCCCCATCGGTCCATTCCATGATAGTAGTCTTGCTAACTGGAAGTTATCCGGCGAGTAAGGCAGGTATAGGTAGATTGGGCGATTCCCTCTTGCATTTACCTTGAAGCTTATTAATGCGGGGGATCCCCGGTTAATAAGTTAAGGTTGTTCTAGTTAGTTCGGGGGAATCCCGATAAATAGATATGATTGCTAGGAAAGCAAGGATTACAGTGTCACAATAGAGTGACTAGATAGATGGACGAACTACTTGTATATTTGTTTATATGTTATACGATACTTATTGTCATCGGGGTCTAAACCCATGTAGCTCACGAGACTTTTTGTCTCACGTACTTTTTATTTGTTTTGCTATGTACTCAGGTTCGGGATCGAAGGTATAGGTGCGCATGGATAGAGATGCGGGGCCTATAGTAGAAGAACACTAGAACGGATTTAGACTTAGCTTTGGTTTTGATATATTTTGTAACACCAAACTTATACTCTAATTTTCATACCAAAAGTTTTTGTAAATCTGTATTTTGGATAGTTCTCCTCTTTATTAAATGATTATTTTGGGATAGTTCTCCTCTTTATTAAATGATTATTTTGACCAAATATTTTGTATTAAAATTTGAGGTGTTACAACAACTTAATAGAAGCTGATAGATATAGTGAAGTGGTGTAGCAGACGAATTCACCTTCATTCGATTTTTGATGCGTTGTTACAGATGATGGATTGTTTCTGACTATTTCTTCACAGCAAAGGAGAGAATAAGAGGAAGACGAAAGCTGACTTTTAACTTTTCTTATGTGCTCAAATTGAAGTTCTAATTTGAGGATTGTTAACGTGAAATTAAGAACAGAGAAGATGAAGGAATTAATGTTGTCTTTATCCAATAGCAACGGAGGTAGTAACGTGGCCTCTATGAAATATTAATGAAGATGAAGGCAGTGGAAGGTGGTTAGATGGAAGATACAAAGGTGGTGGAGGTAGGACGATGGGCAATTTCTGATGATGGACTGATTTTAGATATGGGAGGAAATTGATGAAAATGGTTTATGTGGTTTTTTCTTCATAGAAAAGGAAACGGTAGATGTGTGGTCACGTGGGTAGTTTTTAAGGACGTCATACACGTGGCTTCAAAAACCAAAACTTTCCTATAGGTAATAGATATTTTGTCCTTTCAATATGCCTTAATATCAGTGTTAAAATTGACGTCCTTGTTATTAAAGTCAAAGTGGTACCACACAATTCTTTCATTTTCTATTTTTTATATTAAATTATGTAAATCAAAATACGTTATATTAAAAATACAGAAATTGCAAGTATATTGTGTAAAAGGAAGACATTAATGATAAACGTACAAATGAAACACCAAATAAAAAAGTCAATATTTGTTTGGGATCCTTTGTTTCTCTAGTTCAACCAACATCTAATCTTCCTCCGACACTTTGAAGTTTTCATCCTGAGAAATTTGTAAGACTTTGTATTTTGTTCTTTCAAATAAGTATTCCTTTTTCCTAGCTTGGTTTCTTTTTTTTCTTTTTTTTTTTCCTATTCGGATGCAATCATAATTCGTTGAAATCATATTTTTTAAAAGACTTGCTGCCATGTCTAAACGTTGACTTTTAGAGTTTCGTAGAACACCCACCCGCGACACGTTGGATCGTATCGGGTCGGTATAGTTGGTTCGGGTTGTCAATAGTTAAATTAGGTGATATGCGTGGTTGGAGAGATAAATCTCATGCACATACGTATCCATTCAATTTTGAAGAAGTTGTTGGTCTACATGGCAATTTAATGTGTTTTATTATTAACTTTTTTTCTAATATGTTTTATGATGGAGGAGCTACAAATATTAACTTTTTATGAATTATTGTAAGAGAAATGATATTGATATTTATTACTCCCTTCGTCCCAAATTTTTTATACATTTCTCACTTAACTTTTGTCCACAAATAAGTTTACATTTCTCACATTTAATGGACACCACATAATAAAATATTATTATTACTAACTTAATACTATGAGCATCCCCAATGATTAATCTCACAAAAGCTTATTACTTTTGTCACATCAACATTCCACTAAACAAAAACCTTTTCATAAATAGCATCTCCAATGGTTAACCTTTACAAAATCTTTTTCTTTTACAATATTTCCAACTTACCTTTATCCATCTCAAATGTTTCATAAATACACCCTATATATAATTTGACAATTTTTTGGACATCTTACTATATATAATATTTTTTAAAATGTCTTACACAAAAAATTATAATAACTGGCATTAAATACTATATAATTTATTTATTAACTAATTAAAATATAATAAAGAATTTATATATAACATACCTAAGGTTTAAAATAAAATGTAATTAAATATAGGGGATTAAAAAAGACAAATATTGAAAGATGGTTAAAAGCTTAGTAGAGAATAAGTCTTTGCAATAAGCTTTTCAAAAAGCTAGGTATTCCAATGGTAAAAAATCTTTCAAAGACTTATTGTAATAGTAATAAGCTTTAGAAAAAGCTACCATTGGAGACGCTCTAAGAACCCCACCATTAATATTTACTAACTATCTTTCTCTTTCTAATCTAACCTTATATTTTAATCAAAAGTATTATTAGTGACTCCACCACTAATTGTCACCTAAAATCTTGTGCCCAAGAGAAATGTAAACTTCTTTGTGGGACGGTGGGAGTATCATTGATTACATATAATGTATCTATTCATGTAATTAAGATAATTGTTAAAACCAATCTACCTCTATATATGAGACCTAATTTTGAATTAAATTTGACAATTTGTCCGTTCTCTCATTACCTGCAATGCTGACCTGTAATCCCAAAATATATCACCTGTCATCAAACCTAAGAGCATCCCCAATGGTTAAGTCATTGCAATGCCTTATTAGAATTGTCATGTAGACCTTCCACTCAACATTCATAAAAAAGCTTATTAGAATGACTTATGGAAGAAAAAACTTTTGAAGCAAAAGCTTTTTCATTTACCTTCAAATGACCTAGAAAAAAGGTAAAAAAAACTTTAGAAAAAACTTTAGAAAAAACTCCCATCAGAGATGATACATACCTGCCGCATTTGAAAATGACTCAAAGTTCCTCCTCAAACGCACGACGGTCCATCAATTTCGATCATCTTCAACGTCCCTGTAACGACCCGAAATTTTGTAATAAATAAATTATGTAAAAGTATGATAAATAAGGGTAAATCATTTAAAACACGTGGGAATTGGTTTCGTGTCATTTGGATATCGTTTGATATGGTTAAGGTCGAAAACGGGTTGAAAATTAGACCAAATCAGCAAAAATACAAAGGAACCAGATGCTCGAGCGCGCGAGCAGGGGTCTGTCGAGCACGCGAGCGAGGTGCAGAGAAATCCCGATTCAGACAGAACCCGTGTCGAGGGGCGCGAGAGGTTGTAGAGGGGTGCGAGAGGTTGTATAGGGGCGCGAGTATCTGGGGTTGACCATTCTGGTCGTGTCGAGCGCGCGACAAGGTAGTGGTCGAGCGCGCGAGGTCGCTGGTGAGCATTAAATTCGAGTTTTTGGCCATTAAATGCCAAACTTGTAACGCTAACTCTCTCTCTAAGTCCTTATACATATTTTGAGTGGAAAAGGTCGTTTGGAGCTGATTTTGGGGTCAAAATCAAGTGATTTAGCTTCCATTGTTGAAGATTAAGGTAAATCTCTTCTTTCTCAAGCTTTAGATGTAAGATTTGAGGAATTTGGTTGAATGAATGTTAACCCTAACTTTTGGGGTTTTCATAGATGATGAAATAAAGCATGTAGAACTGTTATCTATGATGTTTAAACATGGGGAAACATATTTTTAACTTAGATCTATACTAGTTATGAGATGTATTTGGGGGGAAATGGTGGTTTGGACAACCTACCATGTATATTTGGGGAAGATGATTATGGAGAGTGTAAAACACTCATAGCTGGTTTAGGAACCTTGTGTTCTTGCTAGATTTGGAATTTCATGATGTAAATCTTGAACTAGGGTTTGAGATTTCACCAAGTTGGATAAACTTGGTGGTTAGGAATTTTATTATGGGTTGATAATTGATGTCTAGTTATGGATGATAACTAGAAATGTGATGATTATGTTGATAGGTTGCAAGGACCTAAAGGTTGGAGATATTCCAAAGGTGGAAAGCAAGGATTCGTGTTGATAAACACGATATGGATTTTATGGCTCTTTATTAATAAATATTTTGATAAAGATAGTGTATGAAAATGTATGAAAGTATGTATAATGTGATACTAGAATATGTCTAGTATGATTGATGAATTTGAAGGTAAAATATGATTAATTAAAGTAATTATGGAGTCTTTACAAAAGAACCATCATAATAAAGTTATTGAGTATAAGAACATATATTGAGTCTTTATTAATAAATACTTATTAGTAAAGCAATTGGAAATGATTTTAATTTTAGGGTTATATGGAATCTCAATCGAAATTTTATGAAGTTTAGGTTTTTATTTTGGAATTGGTACAAATTAATCACATATCATGTGCTGATTAGGTGATTTCTTCAAATTTTATAGTGTTTGAGTGGTTGATTTACAGTAGATTTTGTGTTTTATAGGTCATTATCAAGTAGCAAATGTTCTGTTTATTCATATGATGTTTTCAAAACAAGTGTAGTAAATTAGTGTTTGTTGGATCCCAACACTAACGTGTTGCGTTACGGCTAAGTAAAGACAAGGAAAGTAAAGAACACACATTATTTTCAATGATTAAGAGTTTATTAAAACAACTTAATGTGGTACAAAGTTTGCGGAAATAGATATTACACACTAACTAAAACTTTATACTTGAACTGACACTTTTGCTCGCTCAACTAAGAACCTATGCAAGGAGAGTTATATCAGCTGATACTAACAGCTGATATTTAATGTCTGAATCTTAACTATGAAGGAGTTAATATCAGACAGTAACTAACTCTCAGAGAATGTTCTTGTGCTATAAATGCTAAAAGGTGTGTTGTAAATGCAAGCATTTACGTCTCTATATATAGCACAAGATCTGTTTCTTTGTCCATCAGGTAATCCATGTGAAACCTTATTATCCGATTGATGGAGACTTATCCACGGAAACATTTAATGCATTTGCATAGGTTATAGTCCCAATTGTACTTTGTGTAAACTTCTTTTATCACCTTTTCTGACGCACAGTGAAAAGATGTACTATGAAAGTATAAAGGAAGTTGAGTTTCTGTTTTGTGTTTGGAGGAACAAACGATGAAGTACTGACAAGTTATCTTCTATTCCAAAATAGAAGATCTTCATCGTTTTCATCTTCTTTGAGCGGGAAAGGAAAATGTTCAAAGTGTCAAGAACATTTTCCACCAAGTCTTTATCTGTAGCAGATACCATTAGCTGATTCCACTATCAGTTGAATGGTCTTCTTCGAGTTTATGTCCTTCGGCCATAAACCTCGAATGGTCACACTGTATGTAGCTGCTGATCTGACTTGATTCCTTGAGCTAAGTACGTACTCAGCTGGAGGTTTTTGCATATACTTGTGCTTCAGCTGAGATACATACTTCAGCTGATTTATTCTTCTTTAGCTATTGATCATCAAATCTTATTTACTTAGTCTGGGGACTAACAATCTCCCCCTATTTGATGCAATCCAATAGTTGTATAAGTATGAACCTGTAATGATTCAGCTGTTGAATCACCTGAATGCTTATGTACTTTAACCCTTTGGGTTCTTTTGAGAATTTTTATCTTTTACAGTATTTTTTAGGTGTCAACAACCTTGGTTTGTTTGTTAATTGTTAGATTATAATTTACTTAAGACAATTAAGGTGATGAACACAATAATTTAGTCAAACGTATATTATTCCACAAAGTGTGGCTTGTAGCGGAAATACAAGACCACTTAACAATTACAAAGGATATGATGATGAACGTGTAAATTGGAGAGTACTCCTTTGCAAAGTGATCTCTATTTATAATGTTATAGAGATCTTTCCAAAATAAGCAAAGGAGTAGTGGAAGGACTAGAGTAAGGAAAGTGACCAAGATCAAGGGACTTGATCTGGTCAGTTACATATCGAAGATGTAACTCAGTCCTTCCACTCAGTATTGGATTTCCAATAATGAGTTCCAATACTGAGTGGCCAATACTGCCTACTCAGTATTGCAACGAGACTTAGCTAATTTCTACAATCCAATCTAAGCTAGTCTAGGTTGTCTTGTTATCTTAAGATCCTAATGGGGTAAGGCTTTTTGCCTTAATAATCTCCCCCTATCTAATGATAACAAGACAATATTACAAAAGAGAAGGAATAAAGTAAAACAAGGAAAAAATACATAAGAAAACCGCAGAGTCTTCATCTTCATCTAAACAGCTGAATATTCTTCTTCATCTGTTGTTGATGGATTCCTGCTCATAGAAGACCTCTTGCTTGATGTGGATGAACTCCTCTCTTTTCTTCGGTTCATCCTTTTTGTTGTTGAGCACAACAATGATCTTCTTTCTAAACCAAGAGTCCTCCTTCTTGGTTATCATCCATTTCAGTCCCACTAGATGACTGATATGGGCCCTTGGCAGATCTGCTTCAGAGATGAAGCACTCCCTATCCTCTGAGTCAGTATACATATATCCAGAGGTTGGATATATGACACTCTTTTGATCCTAAAATACAAGGTTAGGAGGAAGAGGGTACTTCTGGAAATATTTGTATGGATGAAGGCACTCTGGTCTATTGTTTGAATATGCCCCAGTCATCACACTGAGTGCCCTATACTCCACTTCATGGAGTAGCCCCTTCTCATAGCATACATCACATACTGCACAGATCTCATCCAAGACTATCTGAGCAATTGTTGATCTTGTTGGCAGCTCCTTGATCAGTCCTGTGATCTTCACCCAGTCTTGAAGACCAATTTTCTGAATATCATGAAGGAAGATCTTCATGGGAGGACTGATTAAACTAATGCAGGTGATAACAATTCTTCCTTCTTTGGACTGCACTTTCACCTTATTGTCATCAAGGTTTAACCAGTGTATTCCCCTCACATTGGGAAATGCATTGGTGTTCAAGAACTCCTTCCTGTTCTCCTTATACTGAGTCCGTGCAACAACCATATTCCAGTAGTGTTGAATACGGTCTGGACCCTTTCTTTTAACTCTGTGAGATGGACCAGGAGTATCAGTAACTGGGTCAGTATCTGGTTCTTCTTTAACCCCCTACTCTTGTTCATATAAAAATCTTTCTTGTTCTTCAACAAGTTGTTGGCGAGTCAATCTTGGAACCTGCTCAGTATCACTGTCCTCACTATGGACAGGTCTTCTTGGTCTTGTAATCAAAGGAGCAGGTTCCTCACTTGATTCAGAGGAAGTAAGGACCACATTTATCAATCTTCTTGTTGGTGGTCTTCTTCTTCTGGTAACCAGATAATCTTGAGGCTCTTCTGGCTCTTCATCATCGGAGGATGATGATGAAGAGCTTTCTTGTTTTGCCATATCCAGCGCATAGTTGAGAAAGTTTTGATTTGGCACTGGATTTGGATCTTCATCTTCATCATCAACAATAGGCCAGATGAATGGCCTGTAGACTACTATCTGCAAATTGTTCTGTTCTAGAGCAGGTGGCTCAGTACAACTTGCTGAGGTTGGTCAGTGTTAATCTCCCCCTGAGCAGATGGCTCAGAGAGTTCTTCAAGTTGTTGCATTACTGACCTTCCTATTTGTCTTCTTCTTTCATACCTAAACCGAAGTGGTTCAGTACGAATGAGTTGATGAGATGGTTGTTGTTGTTGCTGTGGAGGTTGATCTTCATTTAGTTTCCTTCTTTTCTCCCCCTGGGCAGATGGCTCAGGTTGATCAACCTCACCTTCTCTTTGTCTTTTCTCCCCCTTACTGTTATTATTGGATGGGGAAGGAAGAGGTTCAATATCACCACCTATGTCCCCTTCTGGATCATCATGAGTAGGGGATGGCATAGGTTCGGTGGCAGCATTAGTATCACCCTCAGTTGCAGCATTGGAGGGTGATTTCCTTGGCTCAGTATCAGCTCCACCTTCATCTTCATTGTCTCCACCGTGTTGAGATTGTGGAATCGGTGGAGGTTGATGTTGTTGTTCGAGTAGTGCCACTGACGGTTTTTGTGAGTCACTTTCACTACTCATAGTATCCATCCTAGCCAGAATTGTGTTCTGAGTGTTCTGCATTGCCAGGATCTGCTGCATGATTGTTTGCAGAGATACTTGTTCCTCTGGAGCCTGCACTGCCTGATTTCCATGCACAGATGGTGCTAAAGAAACAAAAAATAGAAAAACTGGTTAGAAATGAAAGGTTTATCAAATAGAATTGTGTTGTTTTTTAACTCTATAATCAATTAAACAGACTTTTGAAGTCTGTATTTCATCTGGTTTATGATGAAATATTGTGGCCTTGTGCAAAGCATGTGTAAGAAATTTTCAGTAAAACGTGAGTGTGAATATTTTTGTAGCTCAGTATTGGATAAGTCACATTTTCTGAAAATGTTTGGGTTTGGGAGATCGAAGCCTGTTATGTGCTTCTTTTTATTTTCAATGTTTATCACTCGGTATTAGAGTGATAACAGAATTGTGGTTAAAACCCCATGCAAAATATTTGGCTATTGTGGCTTAAGGGTTTGTGATCACTTCTTAAATCATGTGATCTAACTCAAATATAAGTTGGGCATGATTTAAGCAGCACCAGTGGGTGTTAGTGTGACATCAACCACCATTGTCTCTTAAAATTTTTAGACAACTGTAGACTGACAGTGATCATTTAAGTGTTCAGTGTATGAATTTTGCATAGCAGCAGTGGACTAACTATGTTGGCCATAAAAGAGTATATATTTGAAAGTTCGTGTGAGACTTTAGTCTGTATTAAGTTGGTAGTGGCCAATACTTAGTCTCTATGGGGAAAATGTACATATATATAAGTTTAAGGTTCTATAGTGATTCATACCTGAGACTTTATCGGATTCCTTTATACCATCTGCAGAGCTCGGTGCTGGATCATCTGTGTGTTGATTTGAACGTCCAGCACCCTCAGGACCAACTTGTCCTCTTTCCTGAGTACCTTCCAGTGTTTGTTTCTCATATTGGATCTCTACATCAAGAGGAACATGAGGTTCCTCAATTAGTTGAGCAATAGGTTCTTGTTCAGGACCTGGAAGGGTTGCATTTGCAGCAAGCACATTCGGCTCTTCAAGAGAAGCAGTCAAAGATGGAATATGAGTGTGCTGCACTTCTTCTGATGAAAGAGTCCCCATGATTACTGGAGTCAAACTCCTGCTTCTTCTTCTTCCAGCAAACAAAGGTTGTGGAATTGACTCAGTATCGGACTCAGTATTTGTGGCTGATGTAGTATGAGCATCCACCATCTCAACATCTTGATTATCATTGCCACCACCTCCATTACCATCATCACCACCATCACTGTCTGCAGTTGATTCAGTACCAGAATCATCTTCATCATCATCATCATCTATGTGAGCCTGAGCAATCTAACATAGTTGCACTGAGTGGTGGTTCATCTACCCTTGGTTGATGAAAGTATATCCTCTCATGAATTGGAGGAAGATCAACTCTAATGCCATCAAAATCATCATACATAGCATTTGGCATTGAGTGCTGAAAGATAAGTGAAAGAAACCTGCAAAAAGGAACATTAGGGGCTCGGAGTCTGGCTTGAACAAGTGAGGCCAACTCATTGAATATCCATCTTGCATAGTCAATCTGCCTGTTATGGTACATAGCATATACCAGCTGCATCCCAAAATCATTAATTTGATCAAGGGCCGCTGTTTTGTGGGCCATACACCGGATTATTGTGGAAATCATAATCCCCCACATCGGGCCAAATTCATGCCTCTTGATTATGCCCGTTGTCTGTTATCTGCCTAGGAGAGGAAATACTGATTGTGCAGTATCACGATCAACGAATTCTTCATACTGGGCATGAGCGGGCAAACGAAGTGTTTCTCTAATGATTGTTGTTGAAATAAACGCCCTTCGTTGTTCTCTAATGACCCATCCTGCTATCATATCTGGTGAGTCCATTGCTGCAGTATACCAGAAGTCACACAGCATAGCAGGGTATATAGCTCTCGGAGAGGCTTGGAGAGCATGTGAGATTGGGCTATGTGGGAGATAAGTGACCATTTGTCTGAAAGGAAGACATACCCAACCTCCAGGAATAATGAAATTCGCTGTGATGTTGTTCCTTGAGAATTTAGGAAGTGCATCACGTTGAAAATCCTTCGCTGGTGCATCATCCGGTGCGACGGACTGGAAATTTGCCATCTTTATATGTGAATTACGAATCGGAAAGTGTTTTGCTTGCAAAATGGGAGTAGAAACGTTAATCGCGGAGAGAATTTGAGAAGAAAGAATAAATAACTGTTGAAAGGTTTTAATTTTAAGGGAAAAACGGTTATTTATAATTAGAAGGCAATAATTACGGTAGTGGGAAGTAAAAACGGCTGAAATGACAGCCTTATCATGTTCCAATGGTAACTTTCTTATTAAGAAAGGTTACCGTTGGGGAGTATGAGAGTTAGAATCAGTTTTAACACTACAGGTCTCCCAATACCGAGTTAAAAAAAATTAAATTAAAAAAAAATTAAAATTATAAAAACATTTAATTTAATCTATAAATTAATAAAAAATAAAAGTTATCTAATTTTGATAAACCAGACGAGTGATACTGAGCTGGTCAGTATTAGAACTAATACTGAGCAGACACTATCAGAAAAATTTGAGATGATTTAAGGGTTCAACATGCGCATTTGCCCTAGTACATACATAAACCTTTCTTCAGAGAGAGGTTTAGTAAACACATCAGCCAATTGGTCCTCTGTTGGAACGAAATCTACCTCAACCTTACCCCTTTCCACATTATCTCGGATAAAGTGGTGTCTGATATCAATGTTCTTTGTTCTTGAGTGATGGACTGGGTTCTTAGTGATAGAAATAGCACTCTTGTTATCACAATGAATGGGTGTCTTCTGAAAGTTGAACCCATAGTCCATAAGTTGATATTGCATCCATAAGAGTTGAGCACAACAACTTCCTGCAGCAACATATTTTGCTTATGTTGTGGAAGTTGCCACTGAATTTTTCTTCTTGGATGACCAACCAACTAATCTTCCACCAAGGAATTAGCATCCTCCACTTGTACTTTTCTTGTCCAACCTGCAACCTGCAAAATCTGCATCTGTATACCCTTCAAGGTCAAAGTCTGAGTCTTTGGGATACCAAAGGCCCATGTTAGGAGTACCTGGAAGATATCTAAATATTCTCTTAACAGCTTTCATATGTGATTCTTTAAGATCAGCCTGATACCGAGCACACAAACATGTTTCAAACATGATATCAGGCCTGCTAGCTGTTAAGTAAAGTAAGGAACCAATCATACCTCAGTATGTGGATTGACATACTGGCTTACCAGTATCATCCTTACTTATCTTATCCTGAGTACCCATAGGAGTGTGCAAAGAAGATAAATTTTCAAATTTGTATTTCTTCAGCATGTCATGCACATACTTACTATGGTTTATAAAAGTGCCATCAGGATTTTGATCAACTTGTAAACCAAGAAAATAAGTAAGTTCTCCCATCATACTCATCTGATACTTAGATGACATTAGCTTAGCAAACCAATCACACATGGATTTGTCAGTGGAGCCAAAGATAATATCATCAACATATATCTGAATGAGTAAGATGTCAGACCCTTTCCTTTTTGAAAATAAAGTGTTATCAATTTTACCTCTAGTAAATTTATTTTCAATTAGGTACTTAAACAGGGTATCATACCAGGCTCTTAGAGCTTGTTTGAGCCCATATAAAGCTTTATCAAGCTTGAAAACATAATTAGGAAATTTAGGATCAACAAAACCTGGGGGTTGTTTAACATAAACTTCCTCTTGCAGTTTTCCATTGAGGAAGGCACTCTTGACATCCATCTGATAAACCTTGAAGTTCTTGAAAGCTGCATATGCAAGATACATCCGAATAGCTTCAGTTCTTGCAACTGGTGCAAAAGTTTCATCATAGTCAATGCCTTCTTCTTTCCTGTAACACTGAGCAACCAGTCTTGCCTTGTTTCTGATTACAACACCATATTTGTCCATCTTGTTTCTGAATACCCACTTAGTACCAATGATAGTTTTGCCAGAAGGGGTGGTACTAAGTTCCATACCTTGTTTCTTTCAAATTATGTAAGCTCTTCTTGCATAGCTTCTACCCATTTTTCATCTAATAAAGCTTCATCAGCTTTCTTTGGTTCCATGGTAGACAGAAAACTTGAGAAGAAACAGAAATTGGCAGTGGTTTGGGGTTCAAAAGCTAACTTTCTTCTTGTTTGGACACCTTGTTCAATTAGACCAATGATATTTGAGTGCGGATGATCTCTGTGTTCCCTTAGATTGTTTCCTAAAGGAGCATTTGAAGCAAGATCAACAATATCTTGTTGAACTGGGGTGTTGTCTGTCTGATACTGATCTGAATTTTGTTCAGTATTAGACAGTTCAGGTTGCTGTTCTTCTTCATTTTGCAGATCTGAGGTGGATTCTTGGGAAGTGTTGGATGTTTCACCTTCTTCGTACGTGGAGTTGTTCAGATCAATATTTGGGAACTCGGTATTGGGGTTCTCAGAAATGGGAACCTCAGTATTTGTTGCAGTTGGATTAATATGAGTTCTAGTTTGATTAGTATCACTCATACCATGTTCAACATAGTATGGGTAAGACTTGGGCTGGTCAACATTGGAGTTTTCTAGATTACATAAGGTTTCTATACCACTTATGTCCTCCTTTGCTGAAGTAGAATGCACATTCGGATTTTCATCAAAAGTAACATGGATGGATTCTTCAATCACCTTTGTTGATATAATAAACACTCTGAAGGCCTTGGAGTGTGATGAGTAACCCATGACCACACCTTCATTTGCTTTGGGAGCAAATTTGTTGAGATTTTGTTTAGTACTGAGTACAAAACATTTACTCCCAAAGATGTGGAAATATTCCACATTAGCAACCCTGCCATGATATAACTCATAAGGAGTCTTGTGGTGTCTCTGGACTATGGTAGCTCTGTTCTGTGTAAAGTTTGCACAGTTAATGGCTTCAGCCCAGAAGCTCAGTGCCAGTTCAGCATGGCATAAAAAAGTTATTGCAACATCAATCAGTGTTCTATTTTTCCTTTCTACAACACCATTTTGTTGTGGTGTGTAGGATGTAGAGAAATTTTGTACGATTCCCTTGTCTTCACAGAAATCTGCTAAAACTGAGTTCTTAAACTCAGTACCATGGTCACTTCTTAGTTGTTTGACCTTGTTGCCTTTCTGAAGTTCTTCTCTTTTAATGAAGGCAATGATCTCTATGGTAGCATCTGATTTGGTCTTAAGAAAGATGACCCAAGTGTATCTTGAGTATTCATCAACCTGGACCAATGTATAGATCTTTTTGCCCAGAGAGGGTGTACTGATGGGGCCAAAAAGATCCATATGTATCATAGTAGGAGGTTCATTAACAGAGTGGTTGACTTTTGATTTAAATGAACTCTTCTTCTGCTTGCCCATTTCACATGATGTACACAACTTATCTTTAGAATAAGTAATAGTGGGAAGCCCTCTCACCAACTTCTTCATAATGAGCTCGTTGATGTTTCTCAAGTTGATGTGAGAGAGTTTCTTGTGCCACATCCAGTTCAGTTCTGGATTGACTTTAGAAAGCAGGCAAACTCTTATAATAGGGTCTAGTTCAGACAAGTTGACCACATAGACATCTTTCTCTCTACGAGCAATGAATACAGGTTGCCCCTTATCATTGTAGATGATTCCTGCAGTCTTTCTGAAACGAGCTTCATTGTCATCATCACACATCTGGCTGATACTGAGCAGATTGTGTTTTAGACCCTCTACATAGGCAACTCTTTTGAAAGTTATGTTGCCTGCCTTGATTACTCCATATCCTCTTGTCTTTCCTACTGAATCATCCCCAAACTTAACAGAAGGACCCTTCTCTGGTGTATAATATAGAAGGTACTCCATACTGCCAGTCATGTGTTTTGAGCAGCCACTATCCAAGTACCATTTTCTATCACCCTGCACAAGACACAAAATAATGATTAGTTCTTTTTAGGAACCCATTTTTGAATGGGACCTTTGGTTAGACTTGATCTTTTTAGATGGAGAGGTCAGTATTACTTCAGGAAAACTAATACTGACTTATTTTCTCTCTTCTTCTTTGGTACTGAGTACCTAGGATTTGAGAGATCAGTCCAGCATTTATCTCCCTTATGACCAGTATGATGACATCTATAATATTTTCTAGGCCTATTTCTGAACATATTTTCATAAGGAATTTTTGAAAATTGTTTTTCTTTTGGTTGATCATTATGAGTTAGTTTTGCAAACTTTTGACTTAAGAATTTAATCTGATCACCAATGGATTTCAAGATGCTATTTTTGTCATTTTTAATAAGCGGTCTAGGATTATTTTTAACAGATTTTGAAGGAGATGAGTTTGGTTTCTTCTTTTTATTTGGCAAAGAAGTCTTATTTTTCTTAGACTTCTTGTTTTTTCCACTTGAAGATCCTGTTGAAGTTGATTTTTGTTTATCATGTTTTAAAATGACAACTTTAACATGCTATTTTGGTTCTTCAGTAGATGAATCATTTGTTCATGCAACCCAAGTATCAGTTATAATACTAGATGTAGAAGTTGTTTCATTTTCATTATATTTTTCAATTGTAGTGGTATTAAATAATAATTCAAATGGTGGAACAGCAGAAGTGTCATACTGCACTACATCGGGTTCAGTATCAGAAATTTCTTTTTCAGGAAATTCAATATTGAGCTCTTGTAGTTCAGTATAGCACTTTGAATAGATAGAGGGACCAATGGGTTTTTCAAAAATGATTTTGTCCTCATCATCTGACTCAGTTTGACATCCAACTTCACAAAATGTTTTAGACTCGAAAAACTGAATTGGATTCATATTTGAAAATTGTTAAAATAAATCAGCAATATTGTTTCTACTTTTTAACTGAGGATCAACACCAAGTGCAGCCCTCACATTTTCTGGAAATTGTTGATTTAGACATTTATCTAATTTAATAGAAGAATTCCCCCAAGATTTACACTGTTCCAGTTTGTGTAAATGAGCTTTTTCAGCTAATCTTTTGTTCATGTCTTGTAAGTTCAAAAAGTTAAATTCTAAATTTTTAAATTTTGCTAAGTTCAAAAAGTTCAAGAATAATTAATTTTAAAGCTTTTCTTTCTTACTAAAGTTTTAAGATTAACAATCATGTACTTAGAAATCTTTTCTTTTTCATTCACTGAATAAGTTTGAAAGGAACTCACCTTGTACAATTGAGTGGAATCACAATCAGTGTGAACACTCATCCTCTCAGCTTCTTTGATATCTTTCTCAAAGGAGCTCTTCAAATCCTCTTCAGTGAAAGCCATAAAGTCTTTGTTTTCAATTTCTTCCTCATCATCACTGAGCTCTTCATCCATCCAAGCTTCAGAGTATAGTGCCTGATGAGGTGCTCCATTCCCAGCTGCACTCTTGCCCTTGCTCTAGTTCTTCAACTTGACATACTTGTCCCTTATCATTCTGATCAGTTTCAGATGACTTTGTATGATAGTTGGCAACAATATGTCCAGGCTTTCCACACCTGTAGCATAGACCTGATCTTGGGTCAGTATTAGAAGAGCTAACACCCAGCCTCTTCTTCTTCAACTGATCCAGCTTCATAGACATGAGAGCCATTTGAGTTTCAAGCTCTTCTGTCTCAGCATTATCAAGATCAACTTCAGGCTCTTCAGGCTCTGTGACAGTATAGGCATGTTGCACAACTAAAGCCATGCCAGTGGAAGTCTTTTCAGTCTTCTTCCAGTTTTCAGTCTAGCAGCATTGTTCTCTTCATGATTCAACCTTAAACCATACAACGTTTGAAGAGTGTATGTTTCAATGTTGTTAGTAGCATTGATAGAATTTGTCATGCCAAGGAGTTGTTGAGGAAGACTGTCCAGGAATTTTTGACAGAGTTCTCCTTCTTCCTTCATAATCCCACCACTGATAAGATCATGAATAACAGTATTGAACCTGTTGTAGAGAGAGGTGATCTCTTCATTAGGATTTGAGAAGAAGTTTTCATATTTTCTTCTCATGTTGCTTTTTCTTTGTAACTTCACCTTTGATGTGCCTTAATAGGTGATGGATAAGCTATCCCACATAGCTTTTGCAGTTGGCAACTTCATGATTGCATTCAATATTTCTTTGGTAACTACATTACCAATCACCCCATTGGCTCTAGAGTCAAGACTGTACAACTGACGGTCAGTATCAGTCCATGTATGCTTCAATTTTGGTATGGTTCTTGTGCCAGCAGGAGCATCATCAGTGGCTGCAACGAGTTCCACGGTTTGTGGAATGATGGGACCATCAGTCAGCACTGTGAGCATTTCATGGTGAATGGATTCAAGATACCATTGTGCCTTCAACTTCCACTGATGAAAGTCTTTGCCATCAAAGATTGGCACTCCCTTTCCAGACATAACTGGTGCAACAATGGAAGACATTTTGGATTTTATAGGTTGGGAAGGGTACTTATATGGAATGGCTGCCAGGGTAATAAATCGACTAAATAAGAATTTATTTAGCCTGCTCTGATACTAGTTGTTAGGTCACAACAACCCTGGTTTGTTTGTTAATTGTTAGATTATAATTTACTTAAGACAATTAAGGTGATGAACAAAGTAATTTAGTCAAACGTATATTATTCCACAAAGTGTGGCTTGTAGCGGAAACACAAGACCACTTAACAATTATAAAGGATATGAGAATGAACGTGTAAATTGGTGAGTACTTCTTTGCAAAGTGATCTCTATTTATAATGTTATAGAGATCTTTACGAAATAGGCAAATGAGTAGCGGAAGGACTAGAGTAAGGAAAGTGACCAAGATCAATGGATTTGATCTGGTCAGTTATATATTGCAGATGTAACTCAGCCCTTCCACTAAGTATTGTATTTCCAATACTGAGTTCCAATACTGAGTGGCCAATACTGCCTACTCAGTATTGCACCGAGACTAAGCTAATTTCTACAATCTAATCTAAGCTAGTCTAGGTTGTCTTGTTATACTAAGATCCTAATGGGATAAGGCTTTTTTCCTTAACAACAAGTATATTACAAATTATGATTTTCTATTGATGTGAAGCAGATGTACAGAAAATCAAAAAAAAGTTCTAATTATTTGTTCTTTTAGGACTCTTTGATACAATGAGCTGATGGCTGAGTTGATTAGTTTCTTCATTTCTTTCCCTTCTTCAGTAGAAGGACTCAGCTGCTTGTGATAGATCATAAGATGTTCAAGATCACACATATCCAACTCATCAACTCTTTGAAAACATTGCCCCCTCTTGGCATCCAGATAGCAAAAACCATATATTGGTTCTTTGACAATTTTTCCAGGAGCAAAGATAACTCCCATGGGAATGGTTATTGAGAAGTTGAGTCTTGGACGTTTTGCGTTAAGTATGGAAGACTCTTCTTCAGCTATTCTGTGTTCTGCGAAGGGCTCAGGGAGAACGGACTTACGTTTCTCCCTTCTTGCAGAGGAGCTTTCACCAGTAGGTTCTCTGATTGTATCAGATTGAGGTTCACGCAATTCAGCAGGTATGCGATTTACCAAGTCAGGCGAGTATCTCTTGATCTTGTCGCATAGAGACTTGAAGGAGTAGATTGCGACTATTACCTCACTTTCCAGATCTGTTATGTTAGACGATGATTTTGCAGATCTGGCAGCTTTTAGCATCTCATTCTATTCATCAGAGTTGAATTGAGTGCTGATTTTGTTCAGAGACACCTTTTCCGATGTGAAGAGCCCTCCAGCTCTATTGATAACAATTTCTTGAGGAGAGCTGGAAGAGGATTTGGGGATCCTCACACTGGTGATTTTAGCTTCTTGCCTTCGTTTATAAAGAATCTTATTGAACAATCTAATGTTCTCAGCTCTTTCTGCTTCAGCTATTTGGAACAGCTCTTCTTGAGTTTTTCTTGGAACAACAAGAGTTGTTTCGAGATCAGCAGCGGTTCCAGCTTCTTCTAGGAGATCAGCTTTAACCGAGGCAAGATTTAACTCCCCCTCAGTAGGTTGAGGAATCTCCTGTATAATGGGCTGAGGGGTTTGGAATTGTGGGACCTCAACTGATGTAAATGAATCAACAATGTTATCGAAATCAGTTGAGATTTCTTCTACCCTCAGACCTTCAGCAGGGATGAGTGTTGAATGTGTTGTTGTCTCATATGCTGAAGCAATTACCTCAGGTGTTTCAGTAGGGATGAGTGTTGTTAGAATTGGAGTCACGTCTACTGAAACGTCTTCTTTTTCTATTCTGGCAGAGGTGTGTGGTGGAGATTTTGGGGTCTCACTTGCTAAAATATCTTCTACATTGGCTCCAACAGCAGAGGTGACTATAAGTTGTGACACAAGATGTTCACCTGGTTTTTCACCTGCTGATGTAGCTTGCTCTTTCTCCCCCTCAGAGAGTACCTGAAGAAGTAAGGAACCCTCTGGTGCAATAGTAGGATGAACAACAGCGGCACCCTCATTTAATTTATGAAGAATGAGGTCAAGGGTGCCTTGGAGACCAGTGATTTGAGAGGCCAACGAACTAACCTCAGTCTCCAATGTATCCATCCTTGTGGACACAGCAGAGGCAGAATCTTCAATGGCCTTAGAGAGATGGCTATTAGTATTGGTCAGCAGAGACTCTTGCTTTGATTGTGCAGGACCATTACGATCAACAGCTGAAACAAGAGGAGAGACCTTGGAATGAAAGGTATTCAGCTGTCGTTCGACTTCTGCTTTAGTTGCCCGAGCTTCAGAGTGAAGCTTATCTTTTTCGACTCTATCAGATTCTCGGATGGAGTTCAGCTCTCTATGAATATATTCTTTGAGGGTGTTGAACTCACTTGTGTTACATCGAATCTGATCAACAAGAAGAATCAACCGAGGAGTCTGAGTGTGAACCTCAGTGTGCAGAGAAGCAATGCTGGAAGAGAGATTCTCAGCGGTATCAGCAAACTTCTTTGGAACATCCCTGCGAAGGGTGTTCATCTGCTTACTCAGCATGGCCATCCCAGGTCGAATCTGGTATGAGACAACTCTAGACATCAGAGCAGCAGCGGCTCTGATGGGAATGCTTCCTCCAGCTTTGCTGGATTCAGCATGGGATACATTGACTATTTGGGGAGAGGGGTCCGGTATGTCTGCAGCTGGAGGGGTGACATCAGCTGTGGTAGTGGGCGTTCCCGAGTTAGGAGGAAGGACTCCTATGAAATGCTCAGAAACTTTGAGGGGAGAGATGGGTCCAGTTGAAACTTCTGGGTTTCTGTCAGAAGAGCCGACATCAGCTGTCAAATCAAATTGAAGCCAAGGTTCATCTGCTGCCTCGTCAGAAGACGAGTAATAGGGTATGATGGGCTCATCAGCAGAATCAAACATCATGGAAAATGTTGTTTGAGTACCTTGTACTTCAGTCTCTCTATTCGGTAGATCTGGTATAGAGACTTGAGGAAGAGTTCCTCTGGGTAGTGTATCAGCTGCCTAACAGCTCAGTTGGAAAATACGTTCGCGATCACTGGCGGCTTGGGTGGTTGCCTCAATAATAACTGGGTCTATAGATATCTCTTCATCGGCGGTGGTGGTTTCCTCGATCTCCAGCGGGTGTAAGCTGGTGACGTTATTGGAAACAGAAAGAACAGTGTCAAGAATGACTTGGTTTCCAGTCAACCTATCGTCAACTGATGACTCAGGAAGTGATGAGGAGGATGGTGGTGGTGTGTGTTCAGCTGACTCACGGGTGGCTTGGGATGAGCCAAAAACTTCACCAGCAGTCTGTCGAGAGACTGAGGTTGCTTGTGGAGTTTGTCCCCTTGTTACAACGACTGATAATGAATCAGTCAAGGAGCTACGCAGAAGGGTGGAGCCGGCACTAACTCCTGAAGAACGAAATTGCCGTTTTGAAGGTTGCTGACTTGTTGAGAAATCAGCAGGTGGAAGAGAAAGAGAAAAGGGAAAAGTGATCAGCCAGTGATGATTGACATCATCTGATATTAATCCCCTCATTCTAGGACTCGAGTGAGAGCCTAGGAGATCCTGGCTGAATCGTGATGATGTTGATGTCGCCAGATCAGCATCATCAAGTGCCACATCACTACTAGTCGTGGCCACTTCATCTCCAGAGTGAAGAGATGAAGAAAGAACCTGAAGACTGGTTGATGGGGGTAGAGAGGAGGGAGAGGGCATGGAAGGACGACGAGCTGATCTTTTCACTCGTTTCTTCCCTGCAAGAGGAGCAACATCCTCAACCTCTTCTTCCACATCATTAGGGACGGGGGTCCCTGTTGAAGTGGGTTCTTTTTCATCAGCGGCTATCTGACGACTAGCTGCTGAAAGACCCTCCTTATGAGAAAAGGACATACCTTCTTGTAGGGCAGATTTCTCCATTGTGGTGCCCTGTGATTAATCCCTTCTTGATCTAATATGATCTTTAATGATCTTCAGCATGTATGAGGAAAGGGAATATCTTTTACATCTTCCTTTTTAGAGGAGAAGATGATATCAGATAGAGGACGAACATGAAACCAATCCCCTCGTGGTCATCGTAATCAATCTACAATTCATGATACATCACATGAGCGATGCAAAGAGTGAAGAATCTTATATAGGGAATGTGAGTTCCCTTTGCTTTGAGCTTCGTTTTGACCTCCTCGAAAACCAGTTTTCTATAATCAATCTGTTGACCGGTAATTAGAGCTTCAGCGAAGATCTGAAGCTTTGAGGTTCACTGGTTTTGAGACCTATTTTTACCTCCGATGCACTGAATGATGTGCGTGAAGAAGTAAGCCCATGGTCTCGACAGCTGAGACTTCTTAAAGATCGGAACCCTGTCATCTTCTTTTTCTAATCGATATCCAGTGATATTGATCAGACTTGACTTTGCATCCTCAGAAGACTTCATCTTCTGAGGAAGTTCATCAGGGAGCAGATAATCGAACCCGCAAGCTGTGCGGAAAACATCAACAGATATAGAGAATTGATGATCTCCAACTTGCGCAACAATGTTGTCTCCAGAGATAGAAGCGGAGAACCAGAAATCACGTAAGAGTTCGTAAAAACTGTTGGTAAAACGAGTGAATGCACCACTGACAAGACAGTGACGCATAAATTTTCCGACCGGACGGTAAATTTGTTTGAGGTTTTCCGGTGGAGAGGTGTTAGCAACCAAGTTCAAGTTTTGAGAGAATTCGATGGTTGCTTTGGTGAGAGGGACTTTTGGAGTTTTCTTAGACATTTGGAAGTGGAGAGAGAGACAAATGTATGAAGGAGAATTAGGGTTCTTTAGAGTTCGAGGGAAGTTTGAGGGTGGTGAGGAAGAAGATGAGAGGCTGTGGGGTATTTATAGGGAAGGAGAGAACATTTAGGGTAAAGATTTGAATTCCAACTGGTTTTCAAAAATGGATAGTTGGAATCCAACCGTGGATTTGTTGGAGATTGTGAAGGAAATCGGTATGATGTGACAGGGAAGGATAGAAGAGCCATTTCGGTGTCAGGGATGTCTTGTCCCTCATAAATGCCAAATATTTCCACTCGAGTGTAAATATTTACTTTATGAAACGTGTGGATAGGGATAAAAGGATACTTTTTCTAGAAAACCAACCGTTTTACACATATAGAACTTGACAAGTATCATTTTGAGATGCATTATTCAGCTGATTGATAACTTCAAACGATTTTAGCCAGCTGAATGTACTAAATGAAAAGGTGAACCTATCAGCTGCTGATAGTACTTTAGCAGGTGATTTAAGCATTTAACATACCTAGCTCGCTGATTAGAAAATTGAAACGTTTTTCATCTAAAGGTTTGGTAAACAAATCAGCTAGCTGAAGGTCTGTTGAAATGAAGTGAAGTTCCACGTCACCTTGTTCAATGTGATCTCTAATAAAATGATACCTAATGTCAATGTGTTTGGTTCTAGAATGTAGAACTGGATTGTTGCTGATTGCGATGGCACTTGTGTTATCACGGTAGAAAGGCACTCTGCCGACGTTTATATCAAAGTCAACCAGGTGATTCTTCATCCAAAGGACTTGAGCACAACAGCTTCCAGCAGCAACGTATTTTGCTTCAGCTGTGGAGGTAGAAACAGTAATTGTTTCTTGCTTGTCCAGCTGACTAACTTGCCACCTAGCACTTGACAACCTCCAGTAGTACTCTTTCTATCCATCTTGCAACCTACAAAATCAGAATCTGAATAGCCGATTAAATCAAACCCGAAGTCTTTGGCATACCAAAGACCTAGGCTTGGAGTACCTTTAAGGTACCTCAAAATTCGCTTAGCAGCTATTAAATGAGATTTTCTAGGATCAGTTTGATACCTAGCACACATGCAAGTAGCAAACATAATATCTGGTCTGCTGGCTGTAAGATAGAGCAAAGACCCAATGATTCCTCTGTAGTATGTGACATCAACTGATTTCCCAGTTGTATCAGCATCTAGATTATTTGGAGGAGCCATTGGAGTCTTCATGGATGATGATGAATTCATATCAAATTTCTTTAACGGATCTTTGATATATTTTTCTTGATTTATAAATATTCCATTTTTAGATTGCTTAACTTGTATGCCAAGAAAATAAGTTAATTCACCCATCATACTCATCTCATACTTTGTAGACATAAGTTTTGAAAAACGTCTACAATGTTTTTCATCAGTAGGACCAAAAATTATGTCATCCACATAAATTTGAACAAGAATGATATCACCTTTGATTTTTCGAATGAATAAGGTTTTATCAATCTTTCCCCTGGTGAAATCATTTGCTAGAAGGAAAGTGGAAAGTGTGTCATACCATGCACGAGGAGCTTGTTTCAACCCGTACAGCGCCTTATCCAATTTAAACACATAGTCCAAATACTCAGGATTTACAAAACCTGGTGGTTGCTTAACATAAACTTCCTCTTGCAGCTTTCCGTTTAAGAACGCATTTTTCACATCCATCTGAAAAACTGTGAAGTTTTTATATGCAGCGTAGGCTAGAAATATTCTTATAGCCTCAAGCCTTGCTACAGGGGCAAATGCTTCATCGAAATCGATCCCTTCCTCCTGTCTATATCCTTGTGCAACAAGTCTAGCCTTATTGCGGATAACCACACCATCTTTATCCATTTTATTCTTAAATACCCACTTGGTACCAATTATTGTCTTACCAACTGGTGGGGGTACCAGCTGCCACACTTTGTTGACTTCGAATTGGTTAAGTTCTTCCTGCATCTCTTGAATCCAGCTGGAGCTTTCCATAGCGGCTTTAATATTTTTAGGTTCTTCAGCAGCCAAGAAACACGACCATAAGCATAGATTGCATGATGCCTTACTTCTTGTGACCACTCCTTGTTGTGGATCTCCAATGATTAGTTCAATTGGATGTTCTGAGGTCCACTTAGATTGAGAAGCAGCTGTAGAAGACGAAGATTCAGCAGAATTTGATCCTTGTTGAGCGGCTGAATGCTCAGCAGGATTTAGTACTTAATTTTGAACATATCTTCTTGAAGTATGAAGAAGTGGCCTAGAATTGGATCTAGCCCTGGATGATGCTCTTGCTGTTGGTATTTCTTGTTAAATAGCGGCAATATCTACAAGATATGTAGGCGAATCATGAAACGTGTCATCTGATTCATTTATTGGAACATCAAAAAGATTCAAAGCATCAGAAAATGCTTCAGCTGCATCATCAGATGATGGTTCAGCAGATCTTAGAAATGAGTCAGATGCATCAGAAGAGGTGGGGTTTAAGGCCTTCGAATGTTCTTCAAAAGTAACATTGATAGATTCTTCCAATGTTTGTCTTCTTTTGTTGAAAACTCTGTATGCCTTAGACACAGTGGAATACCCCAAGAAAATGGCCTCATCAGCTTTAGAGTCGAACTTGCTTAGATGATCTCGTGTATTTAACACAAACACACACAACCAAATACATGAAAGAAGCCAATGTATGGTTTCCTTTGACGAAGAATCTCATAAGAAGTTTCTTGTGTCTCTTCACATAGAGAGACCTGTTTTGAGTAAAACAAGTTGTATTGACAGCTTCTGTCCAGAATTGTTTTGGCATGTTTGACTCAGCAAGCATTGTTCTTGTAGCTTCTATCAGGGTTCTGTTTCTTCTTTCAGTAACACCATTTTGTTGAGGTGTTCTAGCAGCTGAACAATTTTGTGAGATCCCAACTTCTGAACAGAAGTATTCCAGTGTAGTGTTTCTGAATTCAGTACCATTGTCTGATCTCAGCATCTTGACTCTAGACCAATTCAAAAGTTCCATCTTTTTGATGAACTTGATAATTTCATCAGCTACATCACTTTTGTGACGAAGAAATATAACCCAGGTGTATCGTGAGTATTCGTCAATGATAACAAGTGTATACTTCTTTCCACTTAGACTTTCAGTACTCATAGGACCAAAAAGATCCATATGGAGCGTATGCAGGCAGCTTTCGATGGAGAAGCATTGCTTAGATTTGAAGGAGCTTTTATGTTGTTTACCTTGTTCACAAGCTGAACAAAGCTTATCCTTTTCTTACTTGATCTGTGGTAGTCCATTCACCAGCTGACCTTTTCAAGTGAGATAGCCTTTTGTGCCACAACCAATTTAGCTCTTCAGTGGAATGAGAGAATAGACAAACTTCTTGATTATAAGGATTCATGTCAAGTGTATAAACGTTGTTATTTCTTGGTGCAATTAATACAAATTTTCCACTTTTATCCATCACCGTTCCTCTGTACTTATTAAAGTTCAGAAAGAACTCTGCATCACATAGTTGGCTAATACTGATTAAATTATGTTTCAGCCCATTCACGTAACCAACTCTTGTGATTTTTATTGATCCATTAGAGATGGATCCATAACCTTCAGTAGAACCTCTACCATTATCACCAAAAATAACTTAAGGACCAGTGCTAACTACGAACTCTTCAAGCAGGGATTTGTATCCAGTCATATGTCTTGAGCAACCACTGTCTACATACCAGACATGTTTGCTTTGATCACCCTGCACAAGAATTAAAGGAGTTAGTTCTTTTTGGGAACCCACACTTCGGTGGGTCCTTGTGATTTCCTGTTGGAACTCACAGGGGTTGGATTTTTAATAGGTTCACAGGCTGAAGTTGGAGAAGGTCTTAAGCTCGTGCTGTCACACTCACTTGCTATATGCCCACGGTCTCCACACTTATAACATTTTCTATTCTTTTGTTGTGGAGTGGAGTGGAAGGCGAAGCACCAGGGTTGGGTACTGGACCCAAAATCCTTTTCATTTTCTGATTATCAGTGATAGTCGAAGCTAAACGAGTGATGTCAACTTGCTGACCTTTCCTTTCAGCTGTTTGACAAGACCAGCTGAAGAAGGACTTGGAGTGTTTTTGGAACCACTCTTACCTTTGTTCTTTGCAGCTTGAGTACGAACTCCAACTGACTCACCCTTGAAGCGTGTAAGAACAGTCTTCTGAGCTGGTGTCTTGCCAGTCTTCCTATGAGGTCTAGCAGTAGAGACAACAGGTGCTAAACCCAAGATAGACTTTCTTGGTTCGATTTTTACTACAGTGGGTGTCCTAACAACCATGGCAAAAGAATCAGCTAATGATTCTTCACCAGTAGCTTCAGAAGGATCTTCTGAGGACATCTCAGTAGCATAGGTTTTGGTAGACTTAAAAAAGCAACCAAACACCAACTCTTCAGCTGGCACAGAAGTATCAGCTGATGAGTAGTATGGATCATCCGTACCGTTTTCAGGTACAGCGGCTGCAGCAAGGAAATTTCCTCCTAATACAGCTTGTACTTGACTAGGAATCTACGAGTTAACACATTCACTCACGCGTTTGGATGAACGAGACCGTGATTCACAAATCTTTTTAATGGCTTCAAGTTCTTTAACTTTCTCATTAAGATCATGTTGAAGAACTGAATTTATAAATTTTGTTTCAGAAAGCACTTCTTTTAAAGTTGTGATTGGTTAATCTTTCTTTTAAAAAAAGCATTTTCTCGTAAAATAGCATTATGTTTATCCAAACATTCACCTTTCAGCTGATCAATAAAATGCAAGTCACAGATAATGGTATCAACAATTTCTTTGGCTTCTGTAGCTTCAGCAGAGATTAGAGAAGTTACCTTTTTGTGAACTATGTTGACCCATTGGTACGAACTAGCATCATCAGCTGTAATACTTTCATTAGCACAAGCCATCAAGCACATGGTGGCCATTGGTTCATCATCATCAGTGAGCTGTCACCGGAGTCTGCCCAATCGTGAGTTTCAGCTACTAGACCCTTGTAGCTTTTTGTTTTTTTCTTCAATAGACTCACCAGCTGAAGATGATGAACTTACTTTCTTTTGCTTGCAATCGTTAGCATAGTGTCCCTTTTTGTTGCAGTTGTAGCAAGTTATCTCAGAAATATCAGGTGCACTTCTAGAAAGTTTGGAAGGTGAAGCTGATGAGATAAGTCTACTACCTGAGCCTCTAGCTGAAGAGCTAGATTTGCCTTTGAAGAATTTTTTATTTTTAACCAGTAAGGCAAGCTCAGTTATTAGACCTTCATTGTCTTCATCTTCATCGATCCCTTCGATGCTGACCTCAGGCATGTTGAACAGATCAACAGCTGAATTTGTGTAAGCTTCATCATCTGAGGGAGGATATTCAATTTTGCTTGGTTTGTTTACAGAAACAAGAGCAGCTGAAGACCCAAAGGAACTTACTTTTGAGTCGTTTGGAGGTTGAAATTTGTTGAGTACGGTTCTCTCATGGCTTAGAAACATACCATAGAGAGAAGAAAGAGTATAATCTTTTAGAGTAGCTGATGTACTCATGCAAGTTATAATGGTAGCCCATTTAGATGGAAGAGCTGCCATCAACTTACACATTTTGGACATAACATCCTTTTCAACCCCATGAGACTTCAGCTCGTTTAACAAAATGTTATAACGATTGAACGTTTGAGATATAGTCTCACTAGGCTTAGCTTTAAACAGCTCGTAGTCATGAATGAACATGTTTTTTTTGTGTTCACGCACAACAGATGTGCCTCCATACACTTCAGCCAACCTCTCCCACATTTCCTTGACTGAGTCACAAAATTGAATGTTGTGATACAGTCCATCACCAACTGCTTGAAAAAGCATGTCTCTTCCTTTATTTTCAAGATGGACAAGACATTTTTCGGTGTCTGACCATTGTGCTTCTGGTTTCACAACATAGTGTTCTGCTACGTCAGGATTACCAGGAATAAGGGTTTGAGGAATATATTTTCCCATCGTTATATTATCTTGAAGTCTTGGATGATAGGTGACCATGTGAGACAACATGCGTGTCTTCCACATGGCATAGTTGGTTTGATTGAGTTTGGGAGGTTTTCCGGATGATGGTGGTTTGAGTGAGTTTGGGAGGTTTTCCAGATGATGGAAGATCAGATGTTGTAGGTTCAGCCATAACAGATGCTCAAAGTTGATGGAAAACAACTTTGACACTTGCTCTGATACCAGTTGTTGGATCCCAACAACACTAATGTGTTGTGTTACGGCTAAGTAAAGACAAGAAAAGTAAAGAACACACAGTATTTTCAATGATTAAGAGTTTATTAAAACAACTTAATGCGGTACAAAGTTTGCGGAAATAGATAGTTCACACTAACTAAAACTTTATACTTGAATTGACACTTTTGCTCGCTCAACTAAGATCCTATGCAAGGAGAGTTATATCAGCTGATACTAACAGCTGATATTTAATGTCTGAATCTTAACTATGAAGGAGTTAATATCAGACAGTAAGTAACTCTTAGAGAATGTTTTTGTGCTATGAATGCTAAAATGTGTGTTGTAAATGCAAGCATTTACGTCTATATATATAGCCTAAGATCTGTTTCTTTGTCCATCAGATAATCCATGTGAAACCTTATAATCCGATGATGGAGACTTATCCACGAAAAGATTTAATGGATTTGCATATGTTATAGTCCCAATTGTACTTTGTGTAAACTTCTTTTATCACCTTTTCTAACGCACAGTGAAAAGGTGTACAGTGAAAGTATAAAGGAAGTTGACTTTCCGTTTTGTGTTTGGAGGGACAAACGATGAAGCACTGACAAGTTATCTTCTATTCCAAAATAGAAGATCTTCATCGTTTTCATCTTCTTTGAGCGGGAAAGGAAAATGTTCAAAGCGTCAAGAACATTTTCCACCAAGTATTTATCTGCAGCAAATACCATTAGCTGATTCCAATATCAGCTGAATGGTCTTCTTCGAGTTTCTGTCCTTTGGCCATAAACCTCGAATGGTCACACTGTATGTAGCTGCTGATCTGACTTGATTCCTTGAGCTAAGTACGTACTCAGCTGAATGTTTTTGCATATACTTGTGCTTCAGCTGAGATACATACTTCAGCTGATTTATTCTTCTTTAGCTATTGATCATCAAATCTTATTTACTTAGTCTGGGGACTAACAGTGTTCCTACTGGGATATTTTGGTGTTGTTTGTTTTTTCCTAAAAGGTCTTCCTGGGGTCTTTTGTCTTCATGGCGCAGATCACGTGCAGAAAATGCCTTTAGAAGTTGATTTTTTTTTAAAGCTAGCATACCTTATTATAGCTGCACAAGGTCTGCGTGGGGAAGCTTTGGACATTAGCTTTTCCACCTATAGACATATCTCAAATCACATAACCATAACCCCAAATTCATAGCCCGTCACCCCCAATCTTCAACTCTCATTTTCCGGCAACACCACTCACCCCCTCCGGCGGAGACCAGTCAGCCTCCGGCGAAGCCTCCTTCTCCGACGCCTCCTTCTCCGGCGAAACCCACAGATCTGGAGTGTTCATCTTCTACGGCGACTGTGTCTCCGACAGCTCTCTCTCCGCCGGCTCCCTCTGTGCGTCGTCTCCTCTCTCATCCATTTCCCTCTCTGTGTCTTCTAGCTCTCTCTGTCGGCTCTCTCTCTCTCTGTTCCTCAGTCACGGACGAAGCCTGAGGTTAGTTAAACTTATTATTTGGTAATCTTTACAAATTGTTATTTGTTAACAATGAACTCCAAATAACGGTATTATTGTCATATGATTATTTAGAAATTGGATTTCTATCTTATGTAGAAATTTGTATGTTGTAAAAATTGGTAATTTGTAGTTAAAGATTCATTATATGGTTATTTGTAGAAATTGGATTTCACTTTTTCATTGAGGTGTCAAACAGAGTAATCGTAAGAAATCCTTAAATTTTGACTTTGATATGTTTAATTTTCATTTGTTTTTGGTTTAATCACACATTTACTTTAATCGCTTCAATAACCAAATAAGTGTTAATGCAGATTACATTATTCAAAATTTCTTCATGTATATAAATTTCAAGTTATCATATTCTTATCTGAACTCTCTGATGCATAACAATTGCTTTTGTTGACCTCCTGTTGACCAGTTCCCTCTTCAATCAAATTTCAATTGTAAAAGACTAGTTATATATATATATATATATATATATATATATATATATATATATATAGTGTGTGTGTGTGTGTGTGTGTGTGTGTAAAGTTTGGTAATTATACTAGGTTTTGCTACATTGGGCTTAGGTACAACCGAAGAACACATATTGAGTACTATCAGATTGCCTTTACCCGAGCTTTTGTGCAATTCTCTTTGATGGAATTGTCGACTAGTTGATGCTAAATATGGAATGAGTTAATTTAAAGTGTATTGTTATTGTTATTACAAGACTTTGTTGTATGGATTATTTCAATGTTGTACGAAAATATTATAATTTCAGTTTGTTTAACCAGTCTGCAGATGTTAAAAACACAAATAACAGTTTTCTTGCAGATTGCAGACCTTTGATCCATCTCAGAAGCTGCAGCAACTGGCAGATGTGGTCCGCAGACAGCAGATCTTTTTGCTCTGGAAAAACAAACAACACCTTAAGTTAATGAAAACTGAAAGAGATAATTGCTGAAATATCCCAGTAATTAAGTTCAAGATGACTTCTTGATCTGCTTTGGTACTTGCTAGCATCGCATGCTTCTCTTTCATTCTATAACCATTATTATTGATTATTCTATTGTTTTGTCACTTTCAATTGACTTTGTAAAGTGTTAAAAAGAATAAAAACTTATATTAAACAATTAAGTCAATCATGTTAAAAGATAATGACCCAAACATCATATAACAAACCTGATAGTGCTTATTATTTTCGATGTAGTAATAAACATCTTCTAAAACAGTGAAAACATTTAAATATAAAAAAAATCTTAAATATCACTAAATATAGTAATCTACCACCTATATATGACACAAGTGTTTGAATTTAATTTGATGGCATGGCATTAGCATCGAAAGCATCTAAATGATGACTCAAATGACATCTTAGTAATTCAATCACTTGAGTCACAATGCCAATACGGGTCACATTTTCTAGGGTTACTTCAATCATTTGCAAAATTCGATTACGACTTCAACATCTGGTTTTTGCAGTTCTCAAAATCTTTGTCTCTGCTATAGAGTACCTGCCTTTTTCTCATTTAAATGAGCAGTTCTGTTTGAAGAATTTATTGAGAGGTTGTTAATTTTCTTTTAAACATGTTTCTAAGATCAACAAGACAAGCATTACTTTCATCATTCTACTGCTGATCTCATCCAGCTATTTAAATGAATTTTGTCAAGATCACAATAATTGAATGTTGCAAAATACGATGAATCATGTGATGTTGCAAACTCTTCAAAAAGTTATGGTCATTCATCCACCATTAATGATGCTACAAGCCTACAAGGGTTGGCAACCAACTTCTTCTTCGAGCACAGGTAATCTTTCTTTTTCTTTTTAAATAATAATCTTATCCGTTGATTTTGTGTAGTGTCAAATCTGGATTTCTTCTTTACCAAGCATCTAAATTCCTAGAAGAAATTGCAGCCTTCATCCTCAAATTCAGGTTTGTGTTATTGTGTATATACATTGTAATCATACTCTTTTCAAGAATTCATGTAATATTATTTGTTAGGTTGATTTGTGTAATGACTACCTCACGATCAATAGACTGTAAATATTATTACTATTAAATAGAATGTTTGTCGGGTTAAATAATGAGGAAATCTTAAGAAATGTTGGTATTTCCATTTTATTATGGACGTAAAAGACAGCAAATAGTATCATAAACCTCCAATATTTGATGTACAAATTTAAAATACCAATTAATTAAGACATTCTGAAATCAACCATATGTTTATTGGGTCTTTTTTGAAGCAACTTAAAGGTTATTCAAGTATATGTACCGGTTTATGTTTAATATGGTTAAGGTTGTATATTTAATATGTTTATTGGGTCTTGGAAAGGTTAAAATGTTTGTCGGGTTAATATTACACCGACAAACACCGTATACAAAGAAATTTTATTTTATTTCGTCTTTGAATTATTTTTACCAATTATTTATGTATAACCAAATATTTTTTTATCATTTTAAATAATATTTTACTATATGATTTTCTTCATTTTTTTGTTATGTATTTGATTTTTTTGAAGGTAGCCCGCCCATCAGGCGAGTTATGAAACTAGTAGATATTATAAAAAAGATAACTAATAAATTACATTATTATATGTTATTTTATGATGACAACATGATAGAAGTAGTCCATATCATTTCTTATTATAATATAGTTATCCAGCATGATTGATATCAGGGCCAGATTTAGACTGTTCAATATTTAATAAAACGCAACCCACTATTGATTTAGTATATTTAATAAACAAAAGCCCAGCATAAAGGCCCATTCATATATATTAGCGAATCAATTAACCAAATATTTGTTATTTTGGAGTTTATTTGTGTTTATAAAAAAATATCTACTTTGCAGGATTTGAACTGCAACATTTGTGTTACTAACATAATGCTCTAACCAACTTAGCTAGTAGGTCATTTGTTGCTTAGCTTTTTTCTTTAACGGCAAATCCTAATCTACACCTAATTTCCACATATGTCCACGACGGGACTTGAACCTCAACTTCAAGGTTATGAGTCAAACACCACCCACCATCACCCACCACGACCACAACCCACCACCCCGTGATCACTAACACGACCACCCCATCATCACTAGCGCTCCCACCACCCATCAATTGGTAGTTGCAAAATATAATAACAATGTATTCTCCGCCGCATTACACACGTAGCCTTCTAATATTTTTATAATTGCTGGATAATGACACTAATTATTGCGATCTAGGAAATATTGTCCTAAATATTCAATCTCTTCTTAGGCTACTCGGTACGAGTCGAAATTAACATCCTGTGGTGCTGAGGTGGAAGACTACACACCGTGGAGGAAAAGTTTGAATTCCACCCCCTCCACATGTGGAGGCAATGCGTGGTAGATCCATGGCCACGACACGTGAAGGCATGGCTGTGTGGGGGGTATTTTAATATGTTTTGGTGGGACCCCTCTCACATGTAGGTGGGTGTAGTGTTGTGGTGGATATTTCTTGTATGATGACATGATGTGGTTGCTTAAGTGGCACTCATACCCACCAGCCTTAGGAAAATCAAACTAAACTCTCTCAGTAATTAATGTTTTAACCTGTTTACTTCCCTTTTTATTTATTTAGGTATTATACTTATAAAAATCGATTATTTATATTAGGAACTAGATACTTTTAACTATTAAACTAATGATGATATTCCCAATAGGGTTCGGCTAACTCATGCCCTTAGGGCATGAGATAAGAAGTGTCAATTAGACTCAAAATTTCCTTATTTCATATTAGTCAATTCTATTTTTTACATGTATTAAATGTATTTGTAAATAAGTATGGTAAATTTAGTTCAATTAACACTTCTTATCTCATGCCCTAAGGGCATGAGTTAGAAAAACCCTTCCCAATATTAGTAAAGTTAACGAACCCTTTTTTTCACTCTACTTTGCGGGGAAAAAAAATCAGTTTGATGATTTGCGAAAAATTCTATTCGGTTTTGTGAAATAATTCTTAAATAATGTTTTGAAAATTGTTGTTAGTAAATTGTAGGTGACCCGAGTGGCCTAACTATGTCTTTAAATGTTTAGTATCTAAAAATTAATAATTGTATAATATAATAATATGAATAAACAAATAAAATAAATGATTAAAAATAAACTTTTTCAAAAAATACAATAACAACTGAATAATTCTTGTCTGTATATTGGAATTTTGAAAGGCTAGTATAGTAGTATGTTCTTGAATTGTTTAAAAAATGAAAAAGCTTACAGAAGTGTACCATCCAATAGTCATGGGGTTTAAACTAGCCATTATTTTTTAATTTCCTTTTTAAACCAATTGTTAGAAGTAAATGACAAAGTTACGTAGTTGGTTTTCATCGACAAATGAAGCTTCTTAGAGATCATGGTTGTTTTATGTCATGTCGACTCTACTCATAAATTGACTTTTTGTATACATTAATTAGCTTTACTATATATAAACCTTCTCAATTTAAGACTTAACACATTTACTAATTTTGAAACATGTTTACTTTTATAAAAATATAAATCATGCAAGTTTTAAAGTTCTGACCTCTATGTATTTGCATAACACATTAACCAGCTAAGCTAATAGAATATAATCATATATATTCATTACCTATATATAATTATGTTTATTAATCACTTAAAATTTAAAAATTCAAATTATCACCATCACCATCATTACCGCTACTATCACTACCGATACCATCATTACCACCACCACCATCACTACTGCCATCACCACCACCGCCACCATCACTACTCACCATGCCACACACCATCATCCATCATCCCACCAACATCACTACAATCACCACCCACCATTCACCACCATCCACCACTAATCACTACAATTATTGATTAAAAAAAAAAGTGTAACCAATTTGCTCGAAGCAAAATATAATTAAAGAGTACTCGTTGTCGCATTGTGCGGATATCCTTATAGTATATGGAGTAAGTTTTATTCTTTGTTCCTGCAATTTAATAAGATATCGAAAACATAAAATTACAAAAAGCTTTTAGATGTGATGATTCGAACTTCTTTCTTGTTGCTACGGTGGCATAGGAATGAAACTACTTTCAATAGACTAAACCTAGGAGTGAGTTGAACATGGATGAAGTTTCAAATTCTATATCTATCTTTGAATTTCCATTAACACCAACAAATCTCATATAGTGATACTTATAAAAGTGTCGCTAAAAACAAATTGGATTTTTTTTAGTCACACAAAATGAATTGGTAGTAATAAAATTACTTTCACGTTCCAAAATAAGTGTTTATCTTATTATTTTATTTTCATTTGTCTCGAAATAAGTCATGTTCATCTTCAATTTACAGTTCTAAAATAAGTGTTACCTTATTATATTCATTTGTTTTAAAAGAAGTCATGTTCATTGTCAAATTACAATCGCACATTTTAAAGTTTCGTCTTCAAATTACGACTAAACATTTTATTGTTAAGTGGATAAAGGGAACATTTTAGTGGTGGATACTGTAATAATTGAATTTTTTAATCTTTATTTAGTGTATATACTTATTTTGGGACTTAGTTTATTTTACTTTTACTTAAAAAATTAGAGTTAACTTTAACGAATAATTCTCAAAAAGTACATGTAAGGGATACCAATCATTCTCTGAATTTTAATCCCTAATTCATCATCAGTTATCTCCCTTCCTTCTAGGGCTGAAAAATAAAAATTCGAACCAAAGCATTGACGGCGTTGTATCTAAGCGCTTCATCTCCGATACCAAGAATCTTCTTATCAATACGAAGTCTAAAGTATTTGACATTGTATTGTCTCACCTCATCTCTAGAGTGGAAAGCCATTCATCCTTTTGGTCCAATTAGTCATACCAGTTAAATGATTAATTACCTCGGTAAGTTGCTCTGATTCAATTTTCGATATAATTAGTATATGTTTGATTGTTATTGACTGAGTTTGTTTTTGATCGAATTAGTTGTTAACTCGTTCACAACTTCTGACTGTAACAAAATGATATAGACTGAGTTCGAATTCTAACCGAGCCTGAAACAAACCAAACAGCCCATAGAAAGGGAGCAGTGGAAAAAGAAAAGTTACCGCTAACTTATTTTTTGGGATTTAGGTCCAGATGGACCAATCTAAGATAAGATAAAGAATGGCAAAGTTGGAAACATTGGCGGACCTTCATGGAATTCACAAATGACAAATGTCACTACTATTCATCGGTTTTCGACTACAAAGTAATCTAAGATAAGATAAAGAATGGCAAAGTTGGAAACATTGGCGGACCTTCATGGAATTCACAAATGACAAATGTCACTACTATTCATCGGTTTTCGACTACAAAGTGTATATATTTTCGCAAATAAAAATATTTAAGTTGATGCTACTCCTAAAAAACGTTTGGCAACCATACACTTATAACTTTAAAAAAAAAGAGTAGTTGTCCCCGTGGTATACCTGATCTGCATTTTATCCCTATACTTTTTTCGCTATACTTTTCCCCCCGCATATTTGTCCTTTCGTCCAACTCTGTTAGTTTCCATTGTTAAGTTGTCTCACATGCCAAACGGAAAAATTATTCAAACTTAAAAATCATAGAATTGTTTAGATTATTAGGGAGCGCATTGCACATGTCAATTTAATTTAATAAACAAAGTTCACTTGCCAGCCTGAAGGGGATTGTAGACCTCTCATGGTGGATGATGGAAACGGAAAAATATCGTTCTTTTCATTTGGTTATAACTTATTAAAGTAAACTTTGATTTTGGTCATCGCAACTGCAACCATTATTGAATGTTATTTTTCTATGACAAAGTTATCGAATAAGGATTTTCTTAATAGAAGAATAAGTGACGATTTTATGAATGAGTCTTTTATTCGTAATGTAGAAATTTAAGCACTTATCGTGCGCAGCTACGGATGAAATTTTAATAACTCGTTTTTAAAAAATGATTCAACGAGAATGGCAACTTAAAAATATTGTGTTATCCTAGACTTTCGTCCTGGATTCGCAACCGGATGGAAACACCATCTCTATCCCATTGCCAATATATAACTTAATTTACATGTGGATATAGGGGTGCCCATCGGGTTATCGGGTCGGGTTATGGCTCTTAGCGGGTCAAGTCAGTCGGGTTTGAGGTAAAAAAAATCAGAACCCGAAACCCGACCCGGTAAGTATTCGGGTTTGTCGGGTTCGGGTCGGTCGGGTTTCGGGTTTGTCGGGTTGACTTAATCGGGTTTCGGGTTGACCCGATTGAGTTAGAAATTTTGAATAAAGATAATGAATATCTCTAATATATTAAACTTTATGAGTTTTGATTTAAAACTAATAATAGTTAATTTATTTTTATTGAATGAATAATAATTTTTAATTTGTTAATCCATTAATTTATGGTAAAAACATCCTAAATTTAAAAGGAAAAAAAAACACTTTAATTTTAATCGGGTCTATCGGGTTAACCCGACAACACAAAAAATTGTAACCGAAACCTGACCCGATAAGGAATCGGGTTAGTCGGACCGGGTTAAAAAACCCGATATTAACATAAGACCCGAATACACTTGTAAGATTAAACTATAGATTAAGCATTAACACGTAAGATTATGGAAGATTGAGATGGAGAATTTCTTAAGAACACTTTGCTATGGATTTGACAATTACAAAATAGGGCAAACGTTGGAGTAATTAGGTTACTACTAACTATTTATACCTAGCCTAAGTTTCGACTAAATACTAAATGGTCCCTAAACTATTGGTTACAACTAGGGGTGCCCAACGGGTCAACCCGACCCGACCCGGCTTTTATCGGGTCGGGTCTGTCGGGTTTGAGGTTAAAAAATTCTAACCCGAAACCCGACCCGATAAGGATTCGGGTTTGTCGGGTTCGGGTTGGTCGGGTTTCGGGTTTGTCGAGTTGACCCGATCGGGTTGGTCGAGTTACACTTGAGTTAGGAATTTTTGGTAAAAACTATAGAAATTATTTAATATATTGAATTTTATGAGTATTTATTTAACACTTTTAATTATTAATTGATTTTTATTGAATACTTTATCATATAATTTGCTAATTAATTGATTTAATAGTAAAAATATGTTAATATTTAAAGGAAATAAAATACTTAACTTTAATCGGGTCTAATCGGGTCAACCAGAACCCGAAAAAGGTAAGAAATTCTAACCCGAAACCCGACCCGATAAAGAATCGGGTTGGTCGGGTCGGGTTTAAAAAACCCGATAATTACATGGAACCCGAATAGACCCGACCCGATAAGCGTAATCGGGTTCGGGTTCGGGTTAGGGTCGGGTCGGGTCAACCCTTTGGGCACCCCTAGTTACAACCTATGAGACCCAACAATCTCCCCCTTTGTTACAATAGTCTGGGAGGCGTATCTTCGAAGTCTTCATCTTGAGCCAAAGTTGTACCTGGTAGATATGTCGTTAAATAATGTTGTATCAGGAACAATCTGAGCTTTCTTTGGATGTGAAAATGAATACTTCTTGTAGCTTTTCAACCAACAAGATGTATTTTGAAGACTGTTGACTGAAGATACATATTGATCGACTAAAAGTAAGACCCATAATGATAGAGAGATTAACAGCGGAAGTCTTTTCTTGAAGTTTGTGGCTTTATGTCGATCTATGATTCTTGAAAATTGTTGTTGAGGTAATATGTTGATAACGGTTACGCCCCCCCTGAAACAAACAACTATTTCTTCACGGGAGTTGGATTGAACATTCTGATATTTACTCCCCGGTGAACGAATTACCAAATTCAACTATGGAAGTTGTTTGATACCTTCGTTAGATCTTTGGTTTCTTGTTTACTCCCCCTTAACTGGTGCATATATCTTATTAATGTGGAGTAAACTAGGCTAACGTATCGATAATCTCCATAATATTGTAATAAACTCCTAAGTTTGTTCCCGCAGATTGAGCTTTAGAAGAATTTTTCTTTGAAAGTATCAATTCTTTATAAAAAAAAAATTATGTAATGTATCTTCTCCCCCTCATGATGAATAAGATTTATCTAATTCATCATGTAAAATGTGAAGTTCTACGAGTTGAAATTAGGAAGAATCTTCGCTTTAAGGAAACAAATAAGTTGAGTGTGATGATGCTCATTTGATGAAAATGTGTTGAATAATGATTATACATTTTTGTAATAATCAATATATAACGCATTTTATCATTTAAACCATTGAGGTCTTCTTCTTTAGTAAAGCTGGAACTGAGTGATAAACCATTGTGCAGTTTTTGTTGAAGAAGCAGCTCCATCTTTTGAAATTCGGTGATAACGATACTTTTAATTTGCTTTTCAACCAAATAAAAAGTATTCCAGAAGACTTCAAGCAAATCGATGATATGTAGACCCATATATTGAGCAGTCGGCAGCGGAAGTCTTTTTCTTGAAGTTGTGGCTTTGTCGATTTGTTGATGATCCCCGGTTCCTGATATTTGTTGAAGTAGAAGCAGTGTGGTATATTGATTTATTTTTGGATTTTCTTACCGTTGTTTATATTGTTGGAGTACGATCACAGAATCCCTTATCTGATATATTGACTGTTGTCGATAAGAATGAAGTACAGTCATCAGATACTCTATCTGACATAGTGACTGTTGTTGATAAGAATGGAGTACAGTCGTCAGATCTTCGCACAGGAATGTATCAGGGTAACCCGGGATCACATAGATTGCCCGTTAACACGACAGTTTTTTAAACAAACTGGGTGACCTACGTTCAGTGTTGGCTTTGATGTTAGCACTGGTAGGATTTTCAATCAATCATCGTGAAATACCAAGAATGTTGGTATCACTATGAATGTTCCGGCAATATCACAAAAGATATGCTTGGTGGAATACACATGTGTCCTAATGGTGTTTGATATGACACTAGAGTCAACATGTGGACAAATGAAGTCGAGGACAGGAGAGAATTTTCCTCTTGTTTCAATATCAACAATCTCCAAATGAGATGTCGATAGCATATGAGCTAATCTCCGTGAAAAATGAAACAAGAACTTTTTAAGAAGTACTTGAGTAGATAGGAGGGTTGTGCATTGCATCACTAGGTCCATGATGACTTCTTCAATATCAGAAAGAAACATATGTAGTCTGATAGAAATGTGGCTACCCAGCTTTTTAGTCGGCTTGGTAAGGGTTTTTCGTTTTCTTTAACCCTGTCACACACTCCTCACTCAAGCTCTCTTTTTAAATTTTCAACTCCTCCCTCATAAACTTCATCATGTGTTTGAAGTAATCAACAATGTTTTGAATGCATCGTGTATAACATTGCTCTTCACATTTATAGAATGATAAGTTGATATGCACCCCAAACTTCATCACCCCTCTCAATTTTTATCTCATCACACCCCAATCAAGATCCCGTGATACTTGATTCTGCTCACCTAGACTTAATGGACCCTTACATCATTTCCTATATCATAGGTGGCTCTCGGGAAAAATCATGCTGATTATAGCAGATCATAGGAGTAATATGAAGTATTCTATAACGCTCATGTGCAATATCAGCATTTTGACATCGGAATTTTTGTTGGTTCCGGTATAAGTTGTTGCTATTTGATTGATGATGTTTAAGCACAGCAACTTGATAATTTAAGGCAACACCGGACTCACATAGAGTATCCGTTAGCACACCTTATGAATCGGTAGTTGTTTGCACAACCATTGATCCAAATGTGTGACCTGCGTTTAGAGTTGGCGTGATTTTAGCTCTAGCAAGATTTCCACTCAATCCTCGTGAAACATCAGATTATGATGCCACTATGAGTGTTCCGATGGATTCACAGAGATCCATTTTGGCAGTGTAAGTGTCCTAAATTGGAAAGATTTGTCGGTGAGATCTAGACACTTTGTGCATTCAATTGAGACGTAACCGAGGGCAGGAGGTTAATGATTTCAATACCAACATATTCCGAATGAGCAGTCGATATATTATGTGCTACGTCCCCTGATGAATTGAAACAGATTCCTGTTGAGAGGAATTTGAGTGGTTGGTGGTGACGTGCATTTGCTTTATTGGGCCAGTAAAGTCTAGTGAATCATTCAGCGTATGAATGATCACCTTTTTGTGTGGTTTCCTGGTTTATTGACGGTTTGGATGCACTCAAAGGTGTGTTTTCTTTATGTTATCATGTTTTCACATCACCTTGCACTCACCTAGAACTATACCCTAGACCTATACCCTCGCATTTACCAACGACTAATAAATAATTCCCTGGGAAGGTGGAGCCGGTTTTGGCAAAACCATGGGAAGGTAAGTCTTTGATGTAGCAAGTAACAAGAATTAAAAGAATTTGTAATAAACAGATGATATCTTTACTAGGGTTCTAGTAAAGAGATCGTTTACGGATATTACAACGACTTATACTTAACGTTACATAGAAAAATAGTTTGATTTGGGTATTTTTGTTTTGTTGTTTTAAATTTTCTCCCCCTAAAAATACTAATCTCCCCTAGAATTAATATTTCTCCCCCTCGACAAAACAAAGGGATGTAAAACTTGTTAGATTTGAAGACGTACCTTAAACATCGTCGGAGGAGTGGAGAAAAGTTGTTACGGTTAAGTTTGATTGAGCTTTGTGCTTTCTTTTGATGCACGGGTTCTGAATCTGAGTTGATCAGAAGCCATTGACCGTTGAGGATCGGGTTTCAAGTTGAGATACTTGAAAGTCATTCGTTGGAGAGCGGGTCATACACTGTAGTATGTATAAGCCATGCTAATAAGGCTCGAGTTATACATTGATGTGTGTATAAGTCATCCACATGCGAAACAAATCATACAACTTTTGGTACCCATTTTTGTTTGGGTCTGATGGTGTTAGTATTAGAGTGAAACCATCGATAAGTTGTATCGATTTGATGTAAAGATTTGGAATTCCAAGAAAACTTAAAACTCGATTTTTCACTTTCAAATAATGTCTGAGGAATTATATGAGATTTTGGAGTTTTCGGAATCCATTTTTCTTTTAAGATCTTAGGTGTCTTTGAAACAAAAACATTTTTCACTGTTGTCGACAAATTAAGATTAGTTTTAGGTGCCAAAGCTAACAAATCTTTTCTCGTGTATGTTAAAGTTTTTGTCGTAGACATTGAATGCTTTGAAATCGAAGAATGTTTCAAAACAAATTTTGATTTAGACGTACTAGGTTCCGAGGATTGTGGTTTCGCAAATAACTTTTTACTCTTTTGAAGTGAATAAGTTGTGAATTGTGAGATCTTTTTAGAAACAGGTTTTAAAGATTTACCGGTGTAAATCTTAATCGGAACTTGTACAGCTTGTTTTCCTTTGTCAATGATTTTATATTTAGAAAATCCTTCAACTTTGATTTTCAAACTATCGTTTTGAGTTTGTGACAAAGTAAGATCTGCTTCAAGAGATGCAATTTTATCAAGCAATTTTTTGCAGTGATCTTCAGCATTTTCCTTTTCAAGTGTAAGGTTGATAATAATGGATGTTTGATGATTGATTTCACATTTTAGAGTATCATTAACTTCTTGAATGTTTGCATTTAACTTTTGAATTTCTGAGGCGGATGACTTCAGTTGTTCTTGATATTCATCAAACTTTGCTTCTGTTTTCTTTGACCATGTTATTTCCCTTTGTAACTCTGTAGATGCCTTAATGTAACATTTGTAGTGCTTATCATAAACTAATTTTTCATTTTCATATGATGTACTTCAATTTGTATCCATTTTAGCTCTTTAGTTAAAAATGTGAAATTTTCAAATAAAATGATGTGTGATATTAAATTCACTGTCGAATTTTGATACGTGACAATTCGAATATTTGAATATATGAGAAAGTTAGTAATTGGTGTTAATGATGAATTAACTGAAATTTAAAGACACCACAATGCAATTTATGGTGTAATTAATTATATTTTTCTTTTGATAATAAACAATTAATATTCCTTCAATCAATGGAGAGTTTCAAGATTTTAGAGAAGATGGCGATTTCAATGACTTTGTGGTCAAAATGTAACTTGTGGTTACAATGTAATTTGTGTTAAAAGCAATACTGAGATGTTTTCTTCTGTTTCGAAGCTTATCAACACTTAAATTTCAAAATTAATATGACCAAAAGAAAAATTTAAACATCATCATCATCTTTCTAAAAATTTAAAACTAAAACTAATGAAAAAGAGAATCTATTGTTTTGATTTAACGGAAATATAATATGACATGTTTTGATTTTAAGATTGGGCCAGACACACTAAGATTTCAGATGGAGCTTAAAATCAAATTTCCGTTTAACATTATCGTTTAAAGGATGTAAATGGTGAAGATGGTCGCCGGTGAGATGAGGGGCGAAGGTCGGAGAGTGGTTTTAGTGCGGAGCTGAAGCGGTTGTGAGTGTCTGTGTGTTTGCTCGTATGTTTTCCGGTGAGCGGCGGTGTTGATCAAAGATGGTGTTTGGAGGAGAAAAGATGTTTAGTGTCAGGATCGAATAACTCAATAAAGTTATTAGAAACTCAGATCTACTAACACAAGAAGTTATAGCGGATTAACACTTATGTTATTAGATTAAGAACAATGTAAACTGTAATTGAATGAGAATAAAACGAAGAACACAGTTTATCACAAAAAGCTTCGATGTATTAATTCGTTCGATCAATACACGTATGTTTACAATTCATAAGGAACTATATATAATTGTCCTTGAAGCCTAAATTATTAACCTAGTTATTCTAGGAATTGATTACAATTGAATTACATAAAGATTTACATTCTATAACTAACTCTACTAGAATCTCGGACTTGATCTGTTCCAGATACGCTCATCAGTAGTAAATCAGATCATCAGTAGTATTTTGCCTTTAGCAGTAGTAACTTCGAGATCAATAGTAACTTCCATTCTTCAGTAGTAATTCAATCTTCAGTAGTAGATCATTTATGTTCCAACATTTAGAACAGATTTTGAACTTTAAAACTCTATACGGTGGTGGCACAGTGGAGATGACCGGAGGCAGTGACGGAGGACAGTGGCGGAGATGGTAGATTATTGACGTAGAAGATGAACAAAAATGAGGTTTCTAGGAAAAGAGAACTCGCCGGAAAAACTGAAAACAACCGGAGAAGATGGTTACCGGTGGATGGCGGTGGACTATGTTTGTCGGAGCAGTTGACGGAAAATCAGAAACCGCCGGAGAAGATGATACACAATGGAGGTTGGTTCAGGTTGACTGTGATGAATCAGATGAGAGAGAGACAAACTAATATTTTATTGAGACAGCTGTGACGCATAATTTACAAGACAACCTTTTCTGTTTTTCTTAAACGACGTCGTACCGTTTCTTTTTTACTTTAGAATAATACTTCTAAATAGTGTTCGGCCCGAGAAGTTTTTCAAATTTTAAAAATTTTGGCCTCGACCCGGGACCCGTCAGAGTTCGGCCTCGACCCGTGACCCGTCAAACCCGAAATGTCAGACCCGAGAACATTCATCGTCAGGTCGCGATTTTTCACAAAAGTTCACTAAAATCATCATAACTTGCTCATTTGTTAACCAAATCGAGTGATTCTTTTTGCAAAACGTTTGTTTTTCAATTACCTACAATCCTATTCAAACACTTTTACGAAAACAAGTTCTGTTTTCTCGATTTTGAAGAGAAAGTTCCGAAAATTATATGTTCTTCATGTGTTCTTCATTTTTCACTTTTAAAATCAAATTAAACCTTGTTTTTGATGATTTTAATATGAAATTTGTTGCTGATTTGCTCGAAATCAATAATAGAACCAAATTAAAATGTCAAAAACATGAGACATACCTTTGATTTTGAATTTGATACCACTTTTGAGTGCTTTTTCACCAAAAATCTTCAAAAACCCATCAAAATCTTCATGAATATGCTTAATCTCAACTGATATGGATCGAATCAATTAAGACTTTTGCTCTGATACCAATTGTAGATTGAGATTCGATGATTAAACTATAGATTAAGCATTAACACGTAAGATTATGGAAGATTGAGATGGAGAATTTCTTAAGAACACTTTGCTATGGATTTGACAATTACAAAATAGGGCAAAGGTTGAAGTAATTAGGTTACTACTAACTATTTATACCTACCATAAGTTTCGACTAAATACAAAATGATCCCTAGACTATTGGTTACAACCTATGAGACCCAACAACACCCGATCCGACTACCATAATCGGGTTCGGGTCGGGTTGACCCTTTGGGTACCCTATGTGGATAAGTTTCCCATGATAAGTTAGATTAGTAAACTAATTAAGTTGTAATAGTTAAATACTTAATTGGTGCGCTTCCTTTTGAATATTACTTGCACCGTTGTATTTTGGGAGGCTAACTTCCAATAATTATATAGAAAATGTATCAAATTTCAATGTTACGGGGATAAATTATAGGATTCAAAGATGAAAACCATAGAATGAATCAACCAAAATAATTGAATGTAATTATTTTTTGGATTTTCCAAGTAATTAATGGTGCATATTTTGTTGGGCTGTATCTATTAGTGTATGTACGATTTGACTTTGTGTGTTTATTTAGTTGTTTTTTTGCAAAAAGATGACTTCCGTTTGATTAAAACATAATCCATTGAGAAAGACATGAAAGAGGATTGGTGTAACCGCGTCATTTCGTAGACTTAGTAGCATTTCAAATAGAAGTTTCGAACTTGGTTGTCTTTCCATTAAATACGGAGATTTGAAATGTATGATTGGCATTCCATTGATCTTTTTGTTTTTCAAATATAAACTTTTTAAAAAGGGTATTGATTTTGGGACCACATAAATTACTTCATTTACCACATTGTACAACATTTAAAGTATATTGTATAAGTATGGTAAAATAGTGATTGTGGTGTTTGAAGTAATTTATATAGTCTCAAAATCATTTCCGTCTTAAAAAACCCCTAAATAAAAAGCTTTTGAAACGAATGTTTGAAGGGAAAAATAAACTTCAGCTCACAACACTAACTCGTAACACCATCTTGCAGCTTCAACCTAGCTTCAACTTACATTACCAACATATAATAAAGCAAGCTAAAAAATATTACATTTTTCTATTTTTGAGACCATTCGTTTCATATAGTCTATAAGTGTATATTGATATATATGATGAATGTTGTAAAAATAAGAACTATAACACCCGCGCGCATTGCATCGTGTTTATTTTAGAGTCAAAATAGATGATATTTTTATAATTACATATTAACATGTATATGTTTGTTAGTGTTATATCAAAATGATCAATTATATATGGGAAATGCTAAGAAGTGTCATTAGGGTATTGTTTTAAAAAAAAAAAGAAGCATTAAATCATTGTAAATTAACCATAAAAAATAATCACCCCTGAATTTCATAACCATCTCAAGGTAGTTATGCTTCAAGACTTGTACATTAGTGTCCTTAACCATTGACCTAAGAGCAATGGTCAGCAAAACCCATTATATATATATATATATATATATATATATATATATATATATATATATATATATATATATATATATATATATATATATATATATATATATATATATATATATATGGGAGGGTTCCTTTGAGAATTGGAAAAATGGTGAGAATGCGAGAATTTTTGTAATCATGGGGTAATCATCGATGATTACACAGGGCACATGTGCCCCCCTCGTGTCACGCGGCAGACTTTGCCGGGCCGTGAGCCCCAAATCCGCCCTAATCAACGGATGAGATCTATTCTCGCATTCTCACCCAATATATTAATTCTCAATGGAAACTATTCCTATATATATATATATATATATATATATATATATATATATATATATATATATATATATATATATATATATATATATATATATATATAGGGTTGAATTCCATACAGAACCCATATTATATACAGAACCGATAGAACTATTTTTAACCAATGAGAATTTAGTAATTTACTTTCTGATTATTTAATTCATTTTATGATTTGGGGGCATTTACGACATTTTATACTTTCATTTTTAGTAATTTTCTAAATTTTAGGAATTAAATTCGGAATAATTAATAATTCATACCTGTTATATTAACGATTCCTACATGTATGTTCCTAAAATTTAATTAATTTCTAACCGGTTGAGGATATATATTATATTTATGGTATTACCAAAATTTTATTGTTGCATTATTTTGATATTTACGAACAAAAAGTTGATCAAAGTCAAGAACATTCATGAACGTATAAGTGTAAACATAAAAAGTGTGAATATCACATATGCACAAATAACATCTATGTACAAAAAAAAACTAAATACATCTATGTACAAAAAAACTAAATAACATCTATGTATAAACATTGATGCTTCTTTCTAAATTATACTCTTCAACTTCATGTTTGTAGAGTTTTGACAATCTTTACCCTCTTCATATTCATAATTAGAAATCTTTAATAATCTTTATCCTCACCACGAGTTCCCTTTTTAATATGGTATCAAATATTTTAAACTTCATTTTCTCTCTCGAGTTTAACCCTGCAAGTGAGAAAACACGAAATAACCTCATTTCAAACATAATTTTCAATACAAACATGTGTGTATATAGAGTAACATCGATGTATATAAATACGATAACATCGATGTACACAAATTATAGATATACTAACATCGATGTTTATAGATATCTCATATAAATGCACCTTCTTCATACATAGATGTACAAGCAATAACATAGATGTATAATTACATACAACAATATTGAGAAAAGTTGCCCATTAAATTATCATAGCTAGGTCACAACCACAAAATTTGGAGTTACGTTTTCATAGAAACTAAGATTAAAGGTGTTAGTGCAAATATCATTTGTCTAATAGAATCAATACACACCCATTTACTAGGTAGTGAACTAGTAAATATGTAGAGAATTATTGGTTTAGCTTCTCCAGCAATATCTTTACGTTAAGAAACAAATCAAACGAATGACTTTTTTCAAAGATTGAAATAACAGGGGACCAAATTAACAATAAAAATTAAACATTCGAATGAACAAAACACTGAAACAGTGAAATTTACAAATTAACAGTGGAGCAAATTAAAAAAATAAAATATTGAAATAAACAATTAAACAACAAAACATTTAAAACATTACGATACACATCTTTTAACAAATTAAAATCCAAAATCAAAATGCTTAAATTACCAGAAATAAGTTTCCTTGCGTGCTGCTGTTCAGAGAAGAAATCAGATATATAAGCCTTGCAAACATTACAACTGCTGCTCGCCGTTTTTTACCGAAATCGTTACGTTTTGACCTAACTCAATGGCGGGTGGAGTGCAACGGCAGGGGTGGCGCGGGGCGGCAGGGGTGGCGCGGGGCGGCTGGGGTGGCGCGAGGCGAGGGTTCTACGGCGGGGGAGTGCAGCGGCGGTGTCTTCTTTTATCGTCTTCTTCTCACCAACTCCTAGGGTTTCCATCGTCAAAAGAGAACAATATTTGAAAATGATAAGATAACAATACAGAGGAAAATGGACGGTTATTAAGGGATTGATTTTTTATTTTTTTTAATTTATTTTTCTTTACAATACCCACTTTACCCTTTTCATATATTGTTTACCATAAATAAAATTGTTTTATTTACCAAAATGACCTAACTAATCTTAGCCCTTAATTTTTTAATCTAATGGTCTAGATTAAGTTCTACGAGTTCTGTATTTAAAATGAGTTCTGTATGGAATCCATCAATATATATATATATATATATATATATATATATATATATATATATATATATATATATATATATATATATATATATATATATATATATATACACACACTTGATTAAAAGTGATGTTTGTGATAAAAATTGAACATATAGAGCGTTCCGAATTGTCATTCTATTACTTATTGTTTGAATACATTATTAAACTTATTAATTATTATATTTTAAATCTACAACTATTGTTTTATTTTATTTAGATAATATAATTATAATAAAGTAACTAAATTTCTCATGATTTCATATTAACAATAACCAAATAAGCTAATAGATAACTAGATAGACGAACTTTTTTTAGTAAATGAAAATGAATTTATTATTTCAGATGAAGTTAAAATTATAATTTATACTCGTAAGAGTTTAAAATAATCAAATTTAATAACAAATGAATAAAACACTTTAAATGAGGATAAAAGGAAAAAGTATAAAAACTTATGTAACTCTGTTTTTCTTTATCCGTCCTGTTGAAAATCTATAATGAGCAGTAAACACACTATCATAATTGTATTATTAGTACAATGAGATGTTTTGTTGGAACATAAACGATCTACTACTGAAAATTGAATTACTACTGAAGAATGCAAGTTACTACTGATCTCGAAGTTACTACTGCTAAAGGCAAATACTACTGATGATCTGATTTAGTACTGATGAGCGTATCTGGAACAGATCAAGTCCGAGATTCTAGTAGAGTTAGTTACGGAATGTAAATCTTTATGTAATTCAATTGTAATTGATTCCTAGAATAACTAGGTTAATAATTTAGGCTTCAAGGACTATTATATATAGTTCCTTATAAATTGTAAACATACGTGTATTGATCGAACGAATTAATACATTGAAGCTTTTTGTGATAAACTGTGTTCTTCGTTTTATTCTTATTCAATTGCAGTTTACATTGTTCTTAAACTAATAACATAAGTGTTAATCCGCTGTAACTTCTTGTGTTAGTAGATCTGAGTTTCTAATAACTTGATTGTTATTCGATCCTGACAAGTGGTATCAGAGCCTTACGGTTCTAGATCTACGAATTAAGAACAGCAAAAAGTTTCATACTTTCGATCTTAAAAATTGTTAATCATGTCTGATAACAATGAAAGTACTCAAGCAAACAAGATTCCAATTCTCACTCCCAACAACTTTGGGATGTGGAAAAACAGAATCAAGCAGTATATGCTTATTACTGATTATTCCATGTGGGAAGTTGTTGTTGAAGGAAACAAAACGATTCAGACTCAAGCAGCAAGTTCATCAACTGAAGCAGACAAACTTAAGAGTGAAAAGGAGAAGAAAGACAGAGGAATTGAACTCAAAGCTCTAAGCACTCTTTTGCTTGCCATTCCCAACGACTATCAACATCTCTTTGTTGAATATGATGATGCAAAGCAATTATGGCAGGCTCTGGAAAAGAGGTTTGTTGGTACAAAGAGCACAAAAAGAAACATGAAGTCTGTTCTGAAACAAGACTTTGAAAACTTCAAAGGACAGAAGAATGAATCATTGTCTCAAGTATTTGATCGGTTCAACAAACTCATTGGTGAACTAAATCAAGTTGGTTATAAACCAGACAATGATGATGTCAACAGAAAGTTTCTCAGGTCTCTAGGTGAAGAATGGTCTATGTACACTGTGATATATAGACAAGGAGATGCACTAGAAGAAAAAGAACTTGATGAACTCTACAATGAACTGAGAGTGTTTGAATCTGAGGTAAGTACTAAACTCCAAATCTACCTTCAAACAATGCTGCTTTTGTGTCAAATACAGGAACAGGTCAGGAGGCTGTAAAGAATGCAGGCATTGAAGATATAGCAAGAGAATCTTTCTTCACTAGTCATGTGCATACTGTATTCATTAGTGAAGATTTAGAACAACTCAATCCTGATGATTTGGAAGAGACGGATATTAAATGGCAGATGGCTATGCTAAGCTTAAGAACCAAATGGTTTCTTAAAAGAACTGGAAGACAAAACCTATCTTACAAAAAAGGTGATAGAACTGGTTTTGACAAGACCAAGGTTAAATGTTACAACTGTAGCAATCTGGGTCACTTTTCCAGAGAATGTCCAAGCAAAGATCAAAGATCAAGCTACAACAAAAACAGCACGTCCAACTCAACTGCCTTAGTATCTCAAGAAGGACAAGGGTATGACTGGAGCTTCCAAGCAGAAGAACATGCACATAACCAAGCTCTCATGGCCTTTACTACTGATCCTTCTACTACTGAGGTACATTCTAAATCTTGCACTCCTGAATACATTAAATCATACAAAGAATTAGAAAAACTAAATAAAGAAACACTAGAAGAGATGATTTTAAATAGAAACAGAAGAATTGAATATAATGGTTGTATAGCTGATTTAGAAAACCAAATTAAAATCTATAAAATAACTGATCAAAAGATAAAAGATGAATTGCTACAAACCACTTATGAAAAAGAACATATTGAATTGAAATTAAAAGAGATTTTGATCAAACTAGAAGAATGTCAAATGGAACTAGAACAAAATAAACTAACCATTAAAAAGTTTGAAAGAAGTTCTAAAATTGTCCATGAGTTAACTAGCAATCAAACTACAGAAAAAGTTATTCATGGAGTGGGATATCATGCAGTCCCACCTCCAACAAATTTTATTCCTCCATTAAAGTCTAGTACAGAAAGAGTTTTAAATGATTTAAAAATTGAAAGTCAAACTGAATCTGAAACCAGTAATGAATCAAATGAATCTTCTGATGATGATCAAACAACAGAGTCAAATGATACAAGTTTTCACACCACACAAAGTCAAACTGAATCCCCAAAATACAACTCAGAAAATATACCTACCATTTTAAGAAGGGGAAATCAAAGGAATTTAAACCAATTAAAAGAACAAAGAAAACCTGAAAATTCTAAATCAACAAAATTATCATGCTTAATCTGTAACAAGTTTAACCACATAGCTAAAAACTGTCACTTCAATCCTATTAATAATCAAGAATTTAAAGAATTCAAAATCAACAAAGAAAAGGAAAAAGCCTTAAAATTAAAACAAACTAAAGAATCAAAAGAAAAGAAATCTAAAACACCAAACCAAAAGAAATTCAATAAACCATGTGCTGACACTCATAAATTTGAAAGAACTGCACCACGATTTGTGCAAAATACCAGGTATAAAAGTCCAAACAGAAGCAATTATTTTAAAAACAATGGAACACAAAATCGTTTTCCTCAATTTTCAAAGTTTTCAAACATCAGTAGAAACTATTCCAGGTTTACTACTGGTAAAAACCCTAATTACAATGCTGTCTGGTATAACTACAAAAACACTACTGATTATGCTCAAAATTCATATTACCCAAACACTACTGGTCCATCAGTAGTAAAATTCTCAAAAGCTAAAAACTACGGGTATAAACCTAGATCAGTAGTAACTCAAAACATCAGTACTAAGTACAAAACTGCATATAAGACTTATTCAGTTAAAAAGACTTATTCTTCAAAGGATGAACCCAAGACAAAACAAGCTTGGGTTCCCAAATTTAACTAATCCTTTTACTTTATGTGCAAAGTATCCATATCCCTGAAGAAGGTAGAAGATGACATATTGATAGTGGATGCTCTAGACACATGACTGGAAATCTTCAAATACTTAGAGATTTCAAGTCTTTTGAAGGAGGGTATGTTGCTTTTGGAGAAAATCCTATGGGAGGTAAGATTACAGGTAAAGGTACAGTATCAAATGGTAAAATTACTTTTGATGATGTATTTTATGTTGCTGAGCTTAAATACAATCTGGTTAGTGTGTCTCAAGTCTGTGATAAGAAGAACAAAATTCTTTTTACAGATGTTGAGTGCATCATTCTTTCTCCTGATTTTATTTTAGATGAAAAATATGTTGTATTAAGAACACCAAGGAGAAGCAATGTGTATTGCCTGGATATAGGGGGAGAACTCATTTCATCAAATGAGATCAACTGTTTTATATCTAAGGCAAACACAAATTAATCAGAACTTTGGCATAGAAGGATGTGTCACACAAATTTTAAAAATATGAACAACTTAGTCAAGAAGGACTTGGTAGTTGGTCTACCACAAAAAGAATTTATGTGTGATCATCATTGTGTTGCCTGCCTAAAAGGTAAACAACACAAGACTTCTCATAAGACCAAAGCAATTAACTCTATTTCTAATCCTTTGCAACTCTTACATATGGACCTTTTTGGACCTACAAATGTAATGAGTATTGGAAAGAAACAATACTGCCTTGTTATTACTGATGACTTTTCCAGATATACTTGGGTATTCTTTCTCAGTACCAAAGATGAAACAAGTGAAATAATCAAGAATCTGATTGTAAAGCTGGAAAATACAAGAGATCTCAAAGTGAAAGCAATTAGATGTGATAATGGAACTGAATTTAAAAATACTAATCTAATTAATTTTTGTGATCTTAAAGGAATTGACAGGCAGTACAGCTCACCAAGAACTCCACAACAAAATGGTGTAGCTGAAAGAAGAAATAGAACCATCATTGAAGAAGCCAGATCTATGCTTGCAGACTCAAAATTACCAATAACTTTTTGGGCTGAAGCTGTTAATACTGCTTGTTATGTTCAGAACAGAGTTTAATAGTTAAGCCTCACTTTAAAACACCATATGAACTATTTAATAAAAGAAAACCATCAATAAGTTTCTTAAAATCATTTGGTTGTCCTTGTACAATTTTAATTACAAGAGAACAAATTGGTAAATTTGACTGCAAAGCAGATGATGGAATATTTGTAGGATACTCAACTCAAAGCAAATCCTACATAGTGTTCAACAAAAGGCTGAGGATCATTGAAGAAAGTGTAAATGTATCCTTCAATGAAAATCTTATGAATGAACAAGGAAATGGTCCAGATTGGTTGTTTAACATTGATAATCTAACCAAATCTTTTGATGTCAATTATGAATTTAATACAGGAAATTCAAACAATCAAAGCCAACAAGTAGGACCATCATCAAATAGAAGTCAAGAAATCATGAAATATATCCTAGTTGATACTGCTCCCACAGTTGATACTGAGGACAGTAGTAACTCTGGTAACCCAAATTTCAATGATACCAGTAACAACTCAAATTCTGAAGATACTACTGATCCTAGTAGTAACTCTGAACCTCAGAGTTATAATGATGAATTACTCAATACTGATGTCAGTAACAACAATGATGATACTCCTGAAGTCAATGAAGAGAACGTTACTACTGACACCAGTAGTAATGATGAATCTTCACAAAGTACAAACAATCAAGAAGAAACAAGGACAGATGCTCAAATTCCAGAATCAAATGAGTCAAATCTAGACTCTCAAATCTCGGTTGACAAAATTCCTGGAACCAGAACTGAAAAGAATCATCCTTTGGACCTAGTCCTAAGTGATGTCAACTCAACCATGCAGACAAGAAGCAAATTTAATTCTGTCATAAACTCAAATGTTTGTAACATCAGTCTAATCTCTAATGAATGCATGTATGAATGTTTTCTGTCACAGGAAGAACCTAAGAAGATTCAACAAGCTATGAAAGATTCAAACTGGATCATAGCAATGCAAGAGGAACTTCTTCAATTCAAGCTGCAAGCTGTATGGACTCTTGTACCTCTACCAAAAGGAAAAAGGGCCATTGGAACAAGATGGATCTTCAGAAACAAGAAAGATGAAAGAGGTACAGTAATCAAGAACAAAGCAAGACTTGTAGCCCAAGGTTACACACAAGAAGAAGGCATTGATTATGATGAAATATATGCACCAGTTACCAGAATTGAAGCAATCAGAATATTTCTGGCATATGCTTCATACAAAAGAATCAAAGTCTACCAAATGGATGTATAAAGTGTCTTCTTGTATGGGAAAATAGAAGAAGAAGTATATGTATGTCAACCTCCAGGCTTTGAAGATCCAGAACATGATGACTACGTGTACAAACTAGACAAAGCTCTATATGGCCTTCATCAGGCCCCTAGAGCTTGGTATGATACATTGTCCTCTTACCTATTGAAGAACAATTTCAAGAGAAGTGCCATTGACAAAACATTATTCACAAGGAAGGTCAAAGATGATATTCTACTGGTCCAAATATATGTAGATGATATCATCTTTGGATCAACAAATGATCAATTATGCAAAGAATTTGAAGAACTGATGCAGATCAAGTTCACGATGAGTTCAATGGGTCCAATGAATATCTTTCTTGGACTCCAAATCAATCAGAAATCAGATGGTATTTTGATCAATCAATCGAAATATGTCAGAGATATCTTAGAGAAGTTTGCAATGAAAGATAGCAAAAGTGCAAGCACTCCAATGGAAACTCACAAACACCTACATCCCGATGTTGAGGGGGAGGATGTAGATGAGCACCTTTACAGATCAATGATAGGATCTTTGATGTATTTAACTGCATCAAGACCTGACATTATGTATAGTGTTTGTGTATGTGCCAGATATCAAGCAAAACCAAAAGAGTTACACTTACAAGCAGTCAAAAGAATCTTCAGATACTTGAAAGGAAAACCCTCACTTGGTCTTTGGTATCCACATGCATCACCATTTGAACTCATAGCCTACACAGATAGTGACTATGGTGGTGAATGCCAAGACAGAAAATCTGCTACTGGTGGATGTCAATTCTTTGGATCAAGGTTGGTGTCATGGCAATGCAAGAAACAAACCAATGTTTCAACTTCAACTGCTGAAGCAGATTATGTAGTTGCATCTGTCTGCTGTGCTCAAGTACAGTGGATTCAAAATCATCTCCTAGACTTTGGTATCTCTATACTTAAAACTCCAATTTTTATAGATAATCAATGTGCAATCGGTATTGTGAATAATCCAGTAAAACACTCTAAAACAAAACACAATGAAATTAGATTTCACTTTATAAGGGATTGCAATGAAAAGAAATTAATTAAAGTAGAGAAAATTCATACTGATAATCAATTAGCAGATCTTTTCACAAAAGCATTTGATATAGGAAGATTCAGCTTTTTGGTTAGCAGTATTGGAATGATTTTAATAAGTTAAGTCTAAAAGAAAAAACATGTGTAAAATGTTTTGTACAAATTTTAACTTTAATCTTTTGTTTACTACTGGTTATTCATTACTACTGATCTTGTTATTTCTTCCACAATCTAGTACTGATAGGGTTTCTCAGTAGAAATTAGGTCAAGTATAGAAACAAAGGTTACTACTGATGTTTCTACTACTGATACTTAGTTACTACTGATCGGCCGTTATCTGTAAAATACGAAAATTACATTACTGACCCTCATGAAAATAGCCGTTGTGTTATTATTCGAAGGATATTTTGGTCATTTTGCAGGTTTAATCGAAATATATAAATAGCAGACTGAGATTAGTTTAGTATTATCTTCTCCTCGATCTGATAAACCCTACGCTAAACCCTAATCTCTGCACAATCCGATCAAAACCCTCCATCAGTAACAACTCAATTACTTCCACAAATCTGAAATTCGTGCATAATCGATCACTCTCTCTGCAAGATTCATACCAAAAGATCAAAATCAAGCACAATGGCAACCCTAAAATCACTCAATGTCAATACTGATCTTAAATATTCTTAATTCCACAATATGTGTGCCTTCTTAAGAAATCCAGATGGTACAAAGGATTTTCGACCTATTGTGATGTTCCTAAAGAACTCATATATAAAGTTTGCTCTCACCATCAATCCTAAAGCATACCAACAACACTTAGTTGATTTCTGGAAAAATGCTGAAAGAGTTGAAACACTCCAATATGTCCAAAATCAAGTCTACTGTAGATGGAAAGGAGATCATTATCACTGAACAATCAATCCGAAATCATCTTCAACTCAATGATGAGTTAGGTATGTTCTCTCTTCCAAAGGAAGATCTTGTTGAAACTTTAAAGAAAATGGGGTATGAAAGAAGACTGGATATAATTACTTTTCAAAAGGGTCTTCTTTCACCTCAATGGAAGTTTTTGGTACATACTATTCAACATTGTATCTCTCCAAAAAGAAGTACTTGGAATGAGTTCAACAAATCAATAGCATCTACTGTTGTTTGTCTGAGCACAGGACAAGTATTTAATTTTTCAAACATGATATTTGAGGGAATGCTTGGAAATCTGTCATCCTCAAAATTTTAATGTATCCAAGATTTCTAACTCATATAATAAACTGTGAATTACAAAATCTGTCAACTCCCAAAAACATTTTGGTAACACCAGAATTAAACAAAAAGGTTTTTGCAAACATGAGAAAAAAATTTAAATTTTCTGGTAAAGACACTCCACTATTCTCAAACATGATCTATGATCATCCCCCAACTGGAGAAGGTTCAAGTCACCCAATTGAACCCCAACCCACTCCACCACCAACTACAGCCCAAACAGAACCCATTCAGTCCACTCAATTAAATGAACCAACAGATATCCTGCAAGTGTCCCAGGTACATGAGATTAATCCCCAGAGTGCTACTCTTCACTCTAAGGAAGACCAGACCATAGCCAAACAAATTTCAATCAAATATAAAAGGAAGAAAACTTCCTTAAAGGACACCAGGGGACCAATTGAGTCAAACCCCAGACTCCAAGAGTTGACCTCACAGGAGGAGAGAGGTCATGAGGAAAGGGCTCTCACTACTGATGCCCCAAAGGTGGGTGCATAGGATAGTGAGAACATCATTAGGACCCAGACCTCGGCAACTCTTAGTGATGACTCAGAATTTGAGGAATTACTGAGAGGACCCCGGTGCCAAGAAACCACAAGGGGGGGCATTACTGCTTCTTCTAGGAAGAAGAGTATGTCCAAACAACCCATTTCATCACCAAGAAGTGATGAGGGTAGAACAGAACCAATTGAATTGACGGATAGGATGGAAAACCTTAAAGCCAATGTACCTAATGAGCCCAATGATCCACCCAAATGGGCTGAGGGCAGTATTAAACAAACTAAATTGACGGATAGGAAGGATAACCTTAAAACAACTGTACAACATTGTCTGAATTTAATAAACTCTCAAGGAAAAACAATGGCATATATGAAGTCTTATATTAATACTCTGAACAGAAGACAGAAGAGGTTCGAGTTAAAACTTCAAAGGCAATCTAATTTGATCAGAAAATTGCAGAAAAAGATTGCAGATAGTGAGGCTCAACAGGTTGAGATCACTAAGGGGGGGAAAGATCAAATTCAAGAAATGATAGATCAATCTATAGAAGCAGCAGCCCTCCTCAATTTAAAAGAAGTCCATGGTGAAACAGGTCAAAGTTCTGGTGAAAACCTGTATAAAGAAATGGATGAGGATGTATTTGTGTCTGCAAACCAATCACAAACAGTAGAACAAATAAACTCTCCAGTTACTACTAAGGTCATAGAGACTAATGATCCTATGGTTATGACTGAGGAAAAGGATCAAGAGGTTGTTACTACTGGTCATGATGAAGAGATAGATACACCAGTAGTAAATGCTCCAGAAGAAGACATAATGGTTACTACTGATGCCCTAGCAGTAGTAACTACTGAAACAACCTCACCAGTAGTAAATCAATCACAACAACTGGCAGTAATAGAACAAGAAATTATACCAGTAGCAACCACATTGGTTACCACTGAAGAGGAAGAAAAAGAAATTCCAGAGCTTATTGAACGTGAACGTTTTGTTATCATCACAAAACCTCCAACTCCTGATCAACCACTTATCATATCTGACATTGATGATAATGTGAACTGGTTTGAAGTTGATGAATGTGCACTTCCTCCACATCCCAAGATTACTGGTATTCCTGATATGAAATAGACTCCACCTCCATCTATACTTCCACAATGTATTAGAAAAGGAAAAGAAATTTATGATGATGATTATCCCAACAGAACTTCAGGTCATCACATGGTAAACAAAATGAACCATGTCAGATCTGCTAAACAAGCCAAATGGAAAGTGGACCATATGAGGTACTTAAAGAAAGTGGCTATTACTCAAGCTCTTGAAGAGAAGAAACAGGCTGAAAAAGAAAGATTGAAAAATCAAGAAAATCAAGAAGCTGAAGTACCTATTCCACAAATAAAAGGAGTTCTGGTGGAAGATCAAAAAGCTGAATTTAAAAGACATAGAAAAATTGAAGAAGAACACTTAAATTGTCTTGAAGAACTGGTAGCTGAATGTAAAAGAGTAAAAGGTGAACTACCAGATGACATATTTGAACAGAAAAAAGAATATGATTGATTTTATGAAGTCAAAGGGGCATAGTGCAAAATCTTTTGGCAGAATGAAATTGATTACAATAGTAGATAAATATTGTACTGCCAAGAAGAAAGAATTAGCTGAATTAGAAGCAGAAGAAGAAAAAGCAAAGGTTTTAATTGCAATAGATCCAACAATCATTCAATTTGGAACACCAACTCCTGGTGAAACTTCTAAACCCCAATCAAAGAAAAGAAAGGCTCTTCCACAGGAACAGAAAATCAACAAGAAATCAAAACAAACATAACAAATTATTCCTGTTCTTGAAATTCCTGTTGCTCCCATTGAAGACAATCCAATCATCAATCGGAGAGTCATTAATAATAATGTGATAGAAGTTATAAGGGAAGACAGACAAGTCCAAAGATTTACTGGATGGAAGCCAATGGTCAGATCTTGTTCAAGAAGTGATATAATCAAAGTACTGATTATTGGAAAACCTAGAATGGATAAAAAGAAATGGAAGAACTCTGGAGCGGGATACTTAACCAAAATGATTGATGCTGCATTTTATCGAGAAAATTATCCAGAAATATTCTCAAACACAGAAAATGTATATGCCTGGAATGTGTTACGCACAGTAAATATGTACTTCTTTGAAAGATCAAGCAAAAACTGTGAACTGTACTTATATGAGAAAGAATATCCACATTCTGAAGAAACAATGTATCAGATATTCACAAACACAATGATGAAACCTTATGATGAGGTAATGTTTCGAGAAAAACTTAACTATTTTATCAAAAGAAACAGCAAGTATATTATAGCTCAAAGGAAGAGGCAAAATCAAAGAACACTTGAGAAACGAGCTGCTTTAGAAGATCAAAGGAAGAAAGAAGAAGAAGAAACTTGATTAATTCAAATTGAATTAATAAGTTTAGGGGGAGATTGTTGGAACATAAACGATCTACTGCTGAAAATTGAATTACTACTGAAGAATGCAAGTTACTACTGATCTCGAAGTTACTACTGCTAAAGGCAAATACTACTGATGATCTGATTTACTACTGATGAGCGTATCTGGAACAGATCAAGTCCGAGATTCTAGTAGAGTTAGTTACGGAATGTAAATCTTTATGTAATTCAATTGTAATCGATTCCTAGAATAACTAGGTTAATAATTTAGGCTTCAAGGACTATTATATATAGTTCCTTATGAATTGTAAACATACGTGTATTGATCGAACGAATTAATACATTGAAGCTTTTTGTGATAAACTGTGTTCTTCGTTTTATTCTTATTCAATTGCAGTTTACATTGTTCTTAAACTAATAACATAAGTGTTAATCCGCTGTAACTTCTTGTGTTAGTAGATCTGAGTTTCTAATAACTTGATTGTTATTCGTGCTGACATGTTTGGAACATCGAATTTTCAGAGAACGTAAATTGTAGTTATTTTAGTTGCTAGTACACTATGTTGAACTAGCAGGGTATTCACATAATGTGGTGGAGGGTATCTTGTAAGCGTAGTTTGCAGTGACAATAGTGATGGTGGTAACGGTGGTACTAGTAGAGATGCAAACGGGTACGGGTAGTAGCTGGTACCGTAAAACCCTTACCCGAACCGCAATTCCCATACCCGTACCCGCCCCGTACCCGGTCAAATACCCGTCGGTTTCGGGTAGAAAAATCCCCACCGGGTACGGGTAATCCCGACAGGTACCCGTTCAATAAAAAAATTAAATAAAATAGCTAAAACATTTAATACTCTTAGTTCGTTAATGCTTATTTCGTTCAATACATAATGGACTAACGGGAGACGAGCCATATTTTAACCATTATTAAATTGGGCTAATGAGAGATTAAGAGTTGGGCTAAGTTTGAGTAGTGACTAGTGGGCTAGGACTGTATTATACAAAATTACACATTAATATATATATTCGGGTCGGGTATAAACAGTGCGGGTATTATAAAATCCGTACCCGACCCGTACCCGCTCTCGGGTATGAAATTTAAACCCATACCCGACCCGTTACCCGTTTAGACGGGTAATACCCGCCCCGTAAGACTCGGGTACCCGCGGGTACCCAAACCCGCGGGTTAAATTTACATCCCTAGGTGGTAGTGATGGTGATGGGCGGCGATTCACATTGATTGTGGGTGGCAGTGATAGTAATTGTTAGAAAAAATGAGTTATTTTCAAGTTGGCAAATATCATATCCAACATTGGTGGAGGAAGAAACTTTAATGTATAATGCTTTGAATGCCTAAAGTCTTCAAAGGCCTAACTGGAAGATGAATGACTAAGCCCACACGTCGAGCCGAGCTGAGACTATAGGCACGATTTAGGAGCACTCTGCATTTCGTACGCCGCGTCGGTCACGTAGAGCTTTATTTATGGCCAGCCCTATGAAAATTTCTAACCGACGTAACATTCAGGAATGAAAGGCTGTTAATGCCCGACAATTTTTTGACTATTAATATGGATTTATAACATACATTAAATGCATTGGGTTTGAGTGTAAAGGTTTTGGGAACTCAAATGGAGAGTTTCAAAAACACACGAAAATAAGTTATCTCACCTCACTGTTGGAATTATGTGCACAGTTAGTCAACCTATGATGATACATCTAAACCTATGAAACACTTAAGGGTCACACCGGTGAGTGCATGTAATACGATCAAGATATGTTATGATACTACGAAGAGGAATGATTCATAATAGTCATTATGAATCAGTTAAGTATTAAATTAAGTTTAACTTATTACTAGATTAGTTTAACTTACTAATTAATACAAGTATTTGTACATTTATTAGTTGAGTAAATATACAATATGTTAATTATAGATTATCCATGATATGATTTAAAGCTATTAAATCATATAGTGATTGGATAATATTATTGTCTAATTATTTATTAAAGGTATATAACACAAGTATATATTTCGTGTATGTATATACCGAAATATATAAGTGTATGATAATAAGGCATTTGATAATTAAGTGTGACAATAATAACTAGTAAAACTATAAGGGATGGAAGTGTAAAAGGAAAGTTTAATTAAAGATCTTATCTTAATTAAACTAGAGGGTTCTAAGCGTAACTTATTTGACTATAAATAAGAGGCTTAGGGTAACCCTAAAACCCCTTGTAGCACCTCACGAATTCCCTCCCCCTTGTTCCCTTCGATCGGCCGAACCCCACAAGAACACAAGCTTGTGTTCTTCGTTCGTTCTTCGTGTTCTTCGAGTTTTGAAGAACAAGTTCATTGCAAGGACCAACTAGAAGGTCGCTCGTTGTGTTCATCATCAGTGTACTTTCTTAAGCAAGCAATAAGGTATGTTTTGGGAATCCCTTTTCCCCTCTTCTCCCTCTTGTTCGAACTGGGCACCAAGAACCCTAGGGTTCTTGGTAGTAGTCGACGAACACACACAAGCATTGTGTGTGTTCGAGTTCTTCGAATAAAGTGTCTTTCTTGTTAATCAAGTTTGATTTCCAAGTTCCTATAATCCTTTTGGGTTTAAGGATTAAGTTTAATCTCAGTTCCGCTTTTAGAGATTAAACTAGCTAGTTGGTTTAACCGGCAAGAACACCATCATGTTCTTGACAGTATGGTTCGAACCAAGTATACTAGAAGGTCGACCCAAGTGGTTGATCAGTGTTATGAAACCCTTCACTCACTACGTAATGCTTTCTCTCGGGTTACTATTGTTGCGTGTTTTTGCTGTTGTTCTTCCTGTTTCCGAGTAACAACTTTGTGTTGGTCAGTGTTTCTTGGTTGTAAGAACATGCCGTCATACTGCATCAAATCCTAGGGTGATACGCTTAGTCTTAGAGCATACACAACATGTATAAATGTTAAAGGACATGAATCTTTTATTCTATGCGGTTTATCTTTGTCGAGTTTCAGGTTTGTTCGTTCCATTTGTTTATCTGATTATTTTGATATCGTTACAGAATATATGTATGTAACACCTCAAATTTTCAAAACAATTTAGAACTTCTAATTACTTAACGTTTAACATTAAAAATCCTAAAATCCTAAAGTATGGTTTAAACAAAACATTCGGATTGATTATCAGAGTACCAAAAATCGTTGTTACAATAATATCAAATCTATAGTCTAAGGAAATTAAATAAGTACACCGAGCTTAAGCATATCCAATGCTATAACTACGGGCCGCCTAATCCTTAACTCCTGAACCTGAGTATATAGCAAAAAACAAAACGTTGTATGTGAGACAAAATTGCCTCGTGAGAAACATGGGTTTTAGAACCGGTTATAAACATTTGCCATAAAATAATATTTAAATAAATATCACATTGCACATAAGCCAATCATACACTAAGGCTTGCCATAATCCCACACATACGTAACAGGCGTCTCCGAAACAAACTCCCTCGATATGGGTTATCATAGGTAATCGATCAAGTCCCCCGTATCCGGGTTATCATTACTCTTTCTGGGTTATCATAAGCTAGACACGCTACTCTTGCGCAGGGTGGTACCGCCCCAAGTAGGTTTCACATAACTCCCCCAATTGTTGGATTATCATTAATCCGGATACTTAGCTACCACATAATCATTTCATTAATATTGAGCTAATACTCCATAACATAATCATATCTTACTTGTGGTATTTAAAATATTTTAGTTCAACAATACATTGTATATCATATAACAATTCAATCAAATTCTTTATTAAAACGTTTATTTAATAAAGACTACTTTAATCATTTAAATAATAAAAACCATTTTACTATGTACTCAGAAAATCTCATGTACTCATCTTAGCAATGCTATCCAAAATTGTGTTAGCAAACACAAATCCTTACTCCTTAGTTAAAGGAGTATCTCCAGCCTTTAGGCCTTCTTGACCTATCATCAATATAACCATAAAATCTAGTTATTATCCATAACTAACCATAAATTCATCCATAACATCAACCCTAACCACCATGTTCATTCAACTTTGTGGAATCTCAAACCCTAGTTCAAGATTTCCATCATTAAAACCCAAATCTATTAAGAACACGAGGTTCTCAGGTTAGTTATGAGTGTTTTACACTCATTTTAGTCATCTTCCCTAAAGATAACTTGATAGGTTGTCCAAACCACCATTTTTCCCCAAATAAAGCTCACAAACTAACTACCAAGGATCAATAATCGTTACCTTTGATGTTAAAATCTCTAAAGATAGTGATTGCTCAAGAACATCAAAATTGCCACTTCTCTCTCAAAAATCGGCTGCTAGGGTTTAAGGGGTGCAAAATGAGCTAAAACACTTGAAAACCTGATTTTTAAATACCCCAGACAGGGCTTGCGCCAACTCGCGTCCACCTCGCGCCCACGAGGATGTGCGGCATACAACCCGCCAAACCTCGCGCACAACTCGCGCCCAACCTCACGTCCACGAGCCCGATGCGAACTTCCCGCGTCCAACTTCTAAGCTTCCTATTTGCTTACTCGCGTCCGCAAGCCCATCCTCGCGCCCGCGGGGATGCTCAGATTAGACCTTTTTATTTCAAAACTTGTTTCCAACCAAGTCTTGACCCGCGTTCGATTATTTCGAGTTCCAAACAACCCAATACTCAATATAACACATCAGAAGTATAAATAACATAACTAACATATAATTCGGACAAATCTCGAATTAATATTACAAATCCGAATATAAAAATTACGGTCGTTACACTATACAACAATGATTGTGGTGGTGGGTGATGATAGTGGTGGGTGGGTGATGATAGTGGTTGGTGTGTGATGGTGGTGTTGGGAATTGTGCCTATTAATTAGATAAAACATACATAACGGAAAATAGAGATAACCATAATTTCTAGTTAACGACAATTCCTTAGTGACCGCTAAATCTACAAATCTGCAAGAACTAAAATAAAGCTTAAGACTTACATTGGGAGAGCTCGGTGAGACACCTTGTGATCGACTTCGTGCCACACCTCGAGATGACAATAGGATTTAAGTGAGACTCCCTCTATCGGTTCACACCCAAAGTTGATGATCGAATGGAACGATGTACCACCATGTAGTACAAACCACCATCGAGAATAATACCCTGCAAAACCGAACCTTGATAGTGTATACCTTATGACTCATTATATATAGGGTATTAACCGTTATCATAGTGAATACCAATTAGTGATTGAGGCAAGCTCTAATTGGTCCAACCCGACACGCACGTTAAGTTTAATTATGACCTTAATTAATCTCTAACCCATTTAAGTAGATCCGTTAATTAGACCAACTAATTAATAACTAGCTAACTCGACAAGTCTATACCAATTAATTAATATCGCCATGTTTAATTCTACTGCTCGATTGATCCTTGAAGGTAGCCCGGACATGTCTTTATTTTACGACATACGTTTGATAGGTTTATTTGATAGCGTTGGACACTTTTTTCAACAGTTTCCATTTGAAATCTCATCAACTATAAATGGCCTTACATTAATAATGTCACTACAATATCTTGAACACATAAGGTCCAATTTCATTTTCTTGTGGGAATCAGCGTGAAATCAAAGTTGAGATAGTAGTAGTAGGTTTAGTGTGTGCTTGAAAAATGACACACTGAATCTTTAGGACAATCACAAAATCATATACCAATCCTAATGAAGGATACTGAAGTTGTCAAGACCCTGAAATCGAAGTAGTTAAAGAAGAAAACAAGTATATACTAAGACACCGAAGTTTGAAGAGTCACTGATAAGGAATATCATGCGTATCTGCAATGATCTCAATGACATACTAAAAGACAAAGGTACATACCTGAATTATGTTAGTAGTGCGCAGACTATGAGACATCCTTAATACTAACATAATTTTTACATGTGAATCATCTGTAGTACATCTTAGCTGTCATCTCTAAACTACTATAACTAGATGATATGTGCAACTTCCCAAAATTTCTTAAAATTTAAAATGTTGTTAAACGAATAGTTAATTAACTAAAACCATGTTTAAAAGTAAATCATCTCATTTATTAAAACTGTATTTGAAATAAAACCTTAAATATCTAATAGTGCGAAAACATGAAACATACCAATTGCAAATTCAATAACACAAACAAGCGTTAACAATGTCACGCGTCAACCTACTGCTTGCACTTTTCACCACTAGTACATGCACATGAGGGGAGTTTAGGATAAACTAATGCTTAGTGAATTCCGTAATCATACACAGGGTTCATCAATACCATCAATTATGCACCACACATAATTATCACATACGCAACCACATATTGCACACAAACTTTTAGTTTAAGTTATGATTATGCCTGATGGTCTGTCCAATACAACGCAACATATGCGCACTAGACCCAACTACCCTACCCCTCCAACACCTAAGTGTCCCAAGTGCCACGAGTATGTCCGAATCCACACTTGGCTAGTAGTGCCACGAGTACGTCCGAATCCACACTACTAGGGAGAAGCAAGCACATTCTGTAACCACAAATATTATTTAACACACATGACCATTGCACATTGAAAAGCTTAAAACACACAATCAATCCATTGCTAGTTGGTTAGATGATGAATTTGGATGAAAAGTTGAAGAACAATGTTAGGGCTTTTAGAGAGAGAGTAGAGAGAGGTTAGAGAGAACAATTGCTGAAATTGTGTGAATTGATTAATGGCAAAAGTTGGGGAATTAAGGCTTACACTATGGTTTATATACCATGACCTTAATTCCCTAATTAGTTTAAGACTAATCCTAAGCTAAACTAATACAATATGCAATGTTACACATTGCCCCCTAGACTATTGTTTACAACAATTTAATACCTAACAATCTCCCCCTTTGTAACAATAGTCTAGGTTGCATATCTTTGAAGTCTTCTTTGTTTGTAAAGCCGGAGCTGAGTGTTGAATCGTTGAGCAGTTTTGTTGAAAAATCAGCATCAGCTTTTGATCATCGGTGACAGACATACTTTTAATTGGCTTTTCAACCAATATAAAGTATTCCAGAAGACTTCATGCAAATCGACGGAATGTAGACCGATAGATAGAGCGGTTAGCAGCGGAAGTCCTTTCTTGAAGTTGTGGCTTTGTCGATTTGCTGTTGATCCTCGGTTCCTGATGTTTGTTGAATTCGTAACGGTGCGGAATATTGATATGATTTGAATTTTTTGACCGTTGTTGATAATGGTGGTGTACGGTCAGAATATCCCTTATCTGATGTATTGACTGTTGTTGATAAGATTGGAGTATAGTCATCAGATCCTCTGTCAGACATAGTGACCGTTATTGATAACAATGGAGTACGGTCGTCTGATCTTCGCACGAGAAGGTATCAGGGTAACCCAGGATCACATAGATTGCCTGTTAGCACAACAGTTACAGAAACTATGTGACCTACGTTCAGTGTTGGCATTGATGTTAGCACTGGTAGAATTTCCATTCAATCATCGTGGAATACCAATATTTTTGGTATCACTATGAATGTTCCGGCAATATCCCAAAGATATGCTTGGTAGAGTGCCTGTGTCCTAGAGAAATTTAATTCGGTTCTAGACTCTATACGTGGATAAACGAAGGCGAGGACTGGAGGTGGGTCCTCTTTTTCAATATCAACAATCTCCAAATGAGATGTCGATAGTGGATGTGGTTATCTCCGTGATTTTGAAACAAGTACTTTTTGTACTTGAGTGGTCAGTGGGGGTTGTGCATTGCATCACTGGGTCCATGATGTCTTAATCAGAAAGCAACATATGCAATCCGATATAGATGAGGTTACCCGGGCATTTGTTCGGTTTAGGGAGGGTTTTCTGTTTTCTTTAACCATTTCACACACGCTCCTCACTCAACTCACTTTTTCATTTTCAACCACACCTTCGTTTTTGTTTTTACCATGTGAAAAGCTGATTTTCACCCCATACATCAAACCCCTTCTCAATTTTTAACTCAGCGCACCCCAATCAAGATCCCATGATACTTGATTCTGCTCGCCTAGACCTAGGGACCCTCACTTTTTAGTTCCTATATTGTCGGTGGCTCAGGGGAAGATCATCCTGGGTTTAGCAGATCATAGGAGTAATTTGAGAGTGGACTATTACGCTCATGTGCAATATAATCAGCCTTTTAAAACATGTTTCATTTAAGGAGTTTTCACATGGATTTTCCGGTAACACCGGACTCACTTAGAGTATCCGTTAGCACACCGTATGAATCGGTAGTCGTTTGCCCAACCGTTGATTCAAATGCGTGACCTGCGTTTAGAGTTGGCGTGATGTTAGCGCTAGCAGGATTTCCACTCGATCCTCGTGAAACATCAGATTGTGATGCCACTACGAGTGTTCCGATGGATTCACGGAGATCCATTTTTGTAGTGCAAGTGTCCTATATTGGAAAGATTCTTGGGGGTGAGAACTAGACACAATGTGAATAGAAAGAGACTTAACCCGGGGCAGGAGGTTATTTTGTTTCAATACCGACATACTCCGAATGAGTAGTCAGTAGTTTTTGTGCTACGTCCCCTAATGAAATGAAACAAATCCCTATTGAGAGGAATTTGAGTAGTTGGTGGTGGCGTGCATTTGCTTTACTGGGCCAGTAAAGTCTAATGAAACATTCAACGTATAAATGATCACCTATTTGTATGGTTGCCCGGTTTGTTGACGGTTTGGTTGCACTCAAAGGTGTGTTTTCTTTGATTTATCATGTTTTCACATCACCTTGCACTCACCTATTACTATACCCTAGACCTAAACCCTCACATTTACCAGTTGGCTGAAATATTTCCCTGGGAAGGTAAGGCCGGATCTGGCAGACCATGGGAAGGTAAGTCTTTTGAAGTAGTAAGCAACGAGAATTAAAAGAATTTGTAATAAACAGATGCTATCTTTACTAGGGAACTAGTAAAGAGATCGTTTACGAATATTACAACGACTTATAATTAACGTTACAAACATAAAACTTTTTAATTTGGGTAATTTGTTTTGATATTCTAAATTTCTCCCCCTAGAAATAATAATTCTCCCCCTAGAATTAATATTTCTCCCCTCGACAAAACAAAAGTATGAAAAGTTTTTTGAGGTTTGAGGACGTACCTTATACATCGTCGGAGGGTTGAAGGAGATTATTTGCGGTGAATGTTGATTGAGCTTTGTGCTTTCTGTTGAGAGCGGGTTCTGAATCTGATGTGAAGAGAAGCCATTGTTTGGAATGTGGACACGTTTTGACAGGTGAAGTGCCTCCCAGCGATTGATTATTTACGCGGGCCACCCCTCTTGGTTAGTCTTCTGAGAGCAACTGGTTCGCCAGCCCATCGGAGGCCATGATATTGACCAAACTTTTGTGGTGGGTTACTGACTGCAGTTGTGTAGGTGGGCGTTTTTCGACGTTCTCGTACCCCCAGATGAACCTCAAAATGTCTAATCACTGTGCGCCATTTTAATCTGTCATCAATGGCAGTGATTAGTTTGTCAATGTTGCTTTGTAGGGAGGTGTTCTCTGGGGTGCTGGGAAGCCTGTTCAAGTGTCTCCCCTTTTTCTCCAATTTTTTCTTCAGGAGTTTTAATGTGCCATCACATTACTTGGCAATGTTTGACACACGGAAGAAAAGTCTTTCATTGAATAGGTTCGTGTAAGTCATTCCCAAGTTAGGTTCACCCAGAACAACTGTTCTCCGAGTTTGAATTTCGGAGGGAAGTGATCTGTAAGGTGCAGCCAGGTGGACCTTTGCTGTGCCACTCTCAACAGCCATATGTACATCTTCCATTCGAGCAGCAATAGATTTGACAAGCATGAAGCGCTTCAGAGCAGCCTTAGCGAAATTTCTCGCATGTTTTTTTACTGGATGTGGGGTGTCTGGAAGTTCTCGTACTTCGTTGTATAGACATTCTATATCTCGAGGTTCGAGGATATAGAAGTCTCCTTCATCAATTGTGTACAGTTGATCGTCCGCTCTGCGTATATGGAAGATTGTGTACCAGTAGTAGCATGAGTAGTGGTCGGTCGTTATCTCCAGGAGCTGTGTGATTGGAGACTTGTTGTATCGATGTGTTTTGCCCCTAAGATAATCCATTGTGAGGTAATGCATTCTCTTTTCTCTCGATGGCAGAATCACTTCTTTGTACAAATCTTGATAATTGATAGGCAGCTCTGTCTCCTGGAAAATAGCTGAGAAGCGGTCTTCAACAAATGTCATTTTAACTTGTTGGAATAGGCAATTTTTGGAGATCTTTAGACGGCGTTTGTTAGCTCTATTCGCTGCTCTCTTCTCGCTATATGATAAGACCGGCACATCATGTTTTGGAGAGCCAGTTGGTGGTTCCGGTGCTGGTGTTCTGGCGGCAACCAATTGATCGTAGTTGTGGAAGTATCTGTGATAGTTTTCTCGGATGAAAGGGAACCTTTTTACCTCCACTCGTTCCTCCTCCCTTGGTTTGTCGCTGTCAGAGTTGTCGTCTGGAGGAGAGTTGGCAGTTTGAGGTGGTTCGGTAAAAGCCTCCTTCACAATATTATCTTCTTCGAAGTCACTTTGTAGATCAATCACTGTGTCTGCTTGTTTTCTTAGAACCCGTTGAACGTTGCCTTTTCGATGATGCTCAACCTCAAAATTCATAGATTGGAGATGACTCATAGATTCAAGTTTTTCTTCTCCAGTCATCTCACTTGGCTTACGTTTGTTTTGTGGCAAGATGTCTTCACTTTCATCCACACGCCACTGGTTGAGTGGTTCAACGTTCAACACTGAGTATAATCAAACTCAACAACCGCCCAGACATCGATATAATCGTCGTCTTGTAGGCCTCCTCCCTGTGTTTGATGAGAGGAGTTGGGTTGTTGTTGTGATTGACTCGTAGCTCCTTGATGTTGAGAACTGGACCCTCCTTGTTCCAGTATCCTTTTTTGTCCCCCTCCCTGATGATCATCCTCAGGGTCTTTCGGCCTTCTGTAAATGAGGGGTCCTTGAGAGCAGGGCTCGAGCAGTTCTTCCACGCGATAGTTGAACATCGCTTTAATTTGTTCCATTGTAAATGGACGGGATGCTTGCAGGAGCAGCTCTCTGTTTAATGGATCAGATTCCGGTGGAGGAGGAGCAACAGTCGCCAGTCTACCCTCAAGGTTTTCCAGCCTTGTATTAAAAGTTTGTATTGTTGAGGCGAGATGAGGGATGAGCTGCAGTTCTGGAATTGGCATTGCGGTTGTGGTAGTTGAGGTAGCCTCTGATAGTGTAATCTGATGAGGGAGGGTCATAACAACTGTTGCAGGTGGAGTTGTAACGACCCTCAAAGCAGTACCAGTTGTGATGGAGAAAGGTGGAAGTGAGGTGTCTGTTGGTGGTATTGTGGTTGTAACTGGTGGAATGGTGGTTGTGGTAGGTGGAACGGTGGTTGTAGTCGGTGGAGCGGTGATTGTGGAAGTTGGGATTATGGACGTGAGTGGTGGAATTGTTGTTGTGGTAGTTGGGATGGTGGATAAGATTGGAGGAACGGAGGTTGTAGAAGTCGGAATGGTGGTTGTGAATGGTGGTATGGTGGTTGCGGTAGTTGGAATGGTGGATGTGAGTGGTGGTTGGGTGTGTCGTGGAGAAGGATCCGAGAAAATAGGATCATCGAAAGGGTCTGGAATCGAAAAGCTTAAAACACACAATCAATCCATTGCTAGTTGGTTAGATGATGAATTTGGATGAAAAGTTGAAGAACAATGTTAGGGCTTTTAGAGAGAGAGTAGAGAGAGGTTAGAGAGAACAATTGCTGAAATTGTTTGAATTGATTAATGGCAAAAGCTGGAGAATTAAGGCTTACACTATGGTTTATATACCATGACCTTAATTCCCTAATTAGTTTAAACTAATCCTAAGCTAAACTAATACAATATGCAATGTTACACGTTGCCCCCTACACTATTTTTTACAACAATTTAATACCTAAAACACATGACATGAACACATCAACCATCCCAATAATCATCAATCCAACATAACATAGCAACAATATCAAAATCCATAATACATAACACATAACATACAACACATAATTTACGGCACGCTACTAATGTATATGCTGAGGAAACTGGCATCAAGTCCTTAGCACAAACGCGTCAAACACTTCCCCAAGACAACACACAACCTAATAACATTTTTTTTACATATAAAAATACGCATCTATCAAACCCTAACGTCATTTAACGCAACCAAACACATATTCCAGATTCTGCGTTTTTGGACCTTTGTCCACTGTTTTAGTATTAACTTTCAATTAGTAACTTTGATTTATTCGCAATAGGACTTTCTGGAAAGTAAACTCGAAAGGGCATGATTCTTTGTGAGACATCCTTTCGTTAACTCGGACTCTAAGACCAATAAAAACGGTTCTCAAGGCCGGCTACAAATTCTGTACGAATATCAATGACATTATAAACGAATTTCACGATACAACCCGACACGAATCCCTCGAAATTTTACCGAGAATTCAAGAAAGCACATGTTTATGGGTTCTTCATGCTCTACTTGGAAATGTAACGAAACTAACGGAATAATGAGAAAAAAGAATTAAGAATTATACCCTACAAATCAACTCTCGAGAATACCGATAACACACGAGTGACACCACCAACATTCACGTTCTTGGCCGGGAGTCGTACGACAATAGATAACGGCTTGGGGCTGGAGATCAACGAACTCTAGGGACTCTCTTGGGGATCGATCGAAACAAATGAGTAGGGGAAAAACGAAACCAAAACCCTTACTTGCCATATTTTGAATCCCTTCCCAAACTCCCTTCTAAATGGTCAGCCCCTTGTAGGCTCCGTTCGGACCGACCCGCTGACCCAACGAGAAATTAACACTAGCCTAACCAAAACAATTAAATAAGCGGGTCAAAACCCAAGACGCGCACCCGATCGCGAATTTTCTTAACACTAGCCAACACTAGCCCTTTTAATTGGAGCTATTTTCTTAACACGATAATAAGCTTTTAAAAAATAAAAAGACTTGCTGCTTACATTTGGGTTGCATCAAATATATTATTTTGATTCTACGTATTAATAAACAAAATACACAATATTAAATAAGCGAAAAATGGTAAGTTTTAAAAGAACTTTGGATTCTTATCCGTTGAGATCAGGAAAGAGAAAGATCTGTTATACTTGATGAATCATAGGCCGGCGATCAAACAAAACTCAAAATATATTAAATCTAGAGTTTTCTATAGCTTCGGAGCCTGTTGCAACAACATGTCGTCACAATTGGGATTCAATTCATTACAGAGAGATGTTTGGATGATTTTTTATTCGTGATTCAATTTTACGTAATTCCGAATTACATTATTTGTTGTAATTGAAATTCTTGTCAAATGCATATGAATTCAATTACGTTTCTTTCATAAACTAACACACTTGAATATTATTTTTGTTCAAACTTATAAAATTGTCCAAAAATATTAAAAAATTAAAAAACCTAAAAAATTATAAAAAAATAAATATTTTTAAAAATTTAAAAATTAAAAGTTTAAAAAAAAATTAATAAAAAAAATTTTAAAGAAGAAAAATAATTATGTTTCTAAAAGTTATAAATAAAAAAAATGCATAAGTATGGAATTGATATCTAGTTATAAATTTTGAAACAAAACGCGCAATATAATTCAGTTACGGCAAAATTCAATTAATTCAGAATTCAATTTCTTTGTGATCCTATTTATTACGGAGAATTACGGCATGCCAAACGCACCCTTAGTCGCCATAGAGTAGTCGCCATACTTTCGTTGCAACAATTAAAAAAATTTGTCGCCACCGTGGCCATAGGAGGAAATTCTTGTAGTGAAAGTTTATTGCAAAACACAAACTTAAACTTAAATATGGATATTTGGGATCGAAGAGAAAGCCACCCTTGAAATTCTGGGTGATTGATTATTATATGTGAGGCTATATATATACATCATAAAAGTTTATTTACACATATATCAAAATATAGATTGTGATATGTGAATAAGTTTTTTTCTGTGTATATATCACTTCCCTTATTATATGCTCGGACATTGTTGATATGAACCTTGTGGTTGACTTAATATTTTATAAGCAAAAACCCTCCCCCAAATAAAACAAATAAAAATTGAAAAGAAAAAAGACAAAAACAGGCTCCCTATATAAGGATGATGCATAAACCTACCTTAAATCCATCCCAACAAACCCTTTCTTTCTCAATCATATGCAATTTGTTAAAACTGCTTAAACATGACTTCATCATCCTTTTCTTCCTTGTTTAAGCTTTTAAGTTTTACATTATGTTTGTGGGTTCTGTTTGGGAATACTTCGGGTCAGTTATCGGCCAATTTCTATGCTACAACATGCCCGAATTTCGCCTCAATCACAAGAACCGCCGTGAACTCGGCTGTGTCAAGTGAAGCTCGCATGGGAGCTTCATTGCTTCGCCTCCATTTCCATGATTGCTTTGTTAATGCAAGTTTCTTAATTTATTCCCTCCGTCCTAATTTTATTGTCCATATTTCCTTTTCAATATATCCCAAATTTATTGTCAAGTTAAAAATTCCACTATTTAAAAAACAGTTATTTGGTAAAGATAAGAATATTAATTGCACAGTTTAATAATTGTGCTTCCAAATTAATATAGTACTCAATTTAGTTAAGTATAATGTAAGTTCAATAAATGTTAGATTTACATAGTTAAAATACTAACAATAGTTCTAGATGCAAATACAAACCCATCTTCATCTCAATAGTTGACCAACAACTTAACCTCGTAGGGTAAGTTTACTAGTTTGGAGAATATTCACTTTCTATTGGAATTTGACTTTGAATATATAATTGTCTTTTAACACGTGGTTTACTTCTTGACTCCAATGATTAAGTTTCACATCAATGTCGTTATTGTTTTCGCAGCTTTTGTGGACATAAAATGTGAACTGAGTTAATTGGTTCACAGAATAATATTGTCGTTTGCAAAGTTACAAAATCGACATATATAACCAAAGAAAGCATATATAACATAAAATATCTTTTATTATATGTAGGGATGTGATGCATCTGTGCTACTAGATGACACTGCAAATTTCACGGGAGAAAAAACAGCCGGTCCAAATAGCAATTCGATTAGAGGATTCAATGTTATTGACACCATTAAAACCCAATTGGAAAGACAATGCCGTGGCGTTGTTTCTTGTGCCGATATATTGTCTGCTGCCGCTCGAGATTCGGTTGTGGCAGTAAGTACATATATAATATAATATAAAAACTAAAGAAACATATTATTATATATGACTTAGAACACCCATGTTTAATTTTGATTATATTTAATTTTCAGCTTGGTGGGCCAAGTTGGAATGTGTTATTTGGAAGAAGGGACTCGACGACTGCAAGTTTAAGCGCAGCAAATTCTAACCTTCCTTCACCTGGTTCAAGTCTTAGTGGTCTCATCACATCCTTTTCAAACAAAGGTTTTACCGCTAATGAAATGGTAGCTCTCTCAGGTGAGTTACTAGAATTAATCGGTCAACATAACCTTTAGTTTTGATTATGATATTAGTACGTTTGTATACTAATTCCATATCACAATATGTGATACATTATCGATTTCACGGTTTTGACGAAAAATAAATATTATAGTGAGGGATAAGATGAACTAAAGTTGATAGTTAGTCCACACCTTTTAAATAAAATGATTTTAATTATATTTAAAAGTAAAAAAAGGGTTAAATTATTATTTTGCTATATTAAAGTCGAATGCTAGATGAAGATGGGTCACACTTTTCTTACTAATAAGATAAATTTTTAAGTGTATCGCCTATTTTAAAATTATAAAAAATGAAAAATGTAACATTTATTCTTATAAGGAGTTAGTAACTAAAATAACTAAAACCCCAATTTTACTAAAGGTTTTGCTAAAATGTATTCATAGGCATTCGGTAATGAATGTTTGATAAACCAAAATATCCTTATTTAGAGTAAAATGATATTAATGAGTAATTAATGTTTTTGTGTTATATCGATAATTTATCCTTACTATAAATGAAAATGAAGTTTTTTAATGTATTAAATAAATACAGAGATATAAAAAACATTTAATATAATATTAGAAAATCTGTTTTACTAAAAAGATAAACAACTATATATGGTTTCTCACAACTACGTTTCGGTTGTAGGAGCTCATACAATTGGTCAAGCAAGGTGCACAGTATTCCGTAATCGTCTTTACAATGAGAACAATCTAAATTCATCGTACGCAACAACATTGAGAGCAAACTGTCCTTCAAGTGGCGGCGATAATAACCTCTCACCACTAGATTCAACACCAACAACGTTTGACAACAGATATTATAATGATTTGATTAGCCAAAGGGGATTACTGCATTCAGATCAAGAGCTCTTCAATGGTGGTTCGGCTGATGCACAAGTGAGGACTTATGGGTCCAATCCGGCTACATTTTCACGTGACTTCGCGAGTGCAATGGTGAAGATGAGCAACCTTAGCCCGTTAACCGGCTCAAGTGGTCAAGTTAGAACTAATTGCAGAAGGACGAATTAAGACTAATTCCTTCTTCTCAATAATTATCATAAACCCTTCAACAAAAAATGTTGTTATAAGTTAATTTCATACTGTTTTGTTAAATGTGTTTTGTTGCTTTCTTACAAATCTTGAAGTTGTAATTTGTGGAGATTGTTGTGTTGTATTAATAAAATGAAGTTGGTTTCATCCGGTGTTTTAAAACCCGAGTCAACCGGGCAAGTTAATTTTGGAAGCTGATTTGTGATTTGGAAGATGATACCGCGATTTGGAATGTGATTGGACGATTTGGAAGGTGATTTTCACTTGAAGGCGAGTATTTGATTTGGGTTGAACTGCCGGATCAGCTAATTGAACGGTGATTTGTTGATCATACCAAGTCAACTAAAAAACGTGATTATAAAACATTGTTTTCATCTATATTTCCCCTGTTCCTCAAATAATCAAACATATGTAAAATTCCAAATTTAACTCAACTTTATGAGATGATGACGTATTATACTAATATTAGACTTAGGGGCGTCCATCGGTAATCGGGTCGGGTTATGGCTCCTATCGGGTCGGGTTTGAGGTAAAAAATCCTAACCCGATAAGCATTCGGGTTTGTCGGGTTCGAGTCGGTCGGATTTCGGGTTTGTCGAGTTGACCCGATTGAGTTACAAATTTTTTTATTAAGATAATGAATATCTCTAATATATTAAACTTTATGAATTTTGATTTAACATTTATAATTGTTAATTTATTTTTATTGAATTAATAATAATTACTGTATTAATTTGCTAATCTGTCAGGATCGATTAACTATGAATTAGTTAATAAACACCTTAGATCTAATTGACAATAGAAGTTGCAGCGGATCAACACTATATCAATATATTAAGAACAATAAACTGTAAAACAATATGCGAAAATATTAAGAACACAGTTTCACAAAAAGCTTCAATGTATATTATCGATTAACAATACACACGTACGTTTACAATTCGTAAGGAACTATTTATAATAGTCCTTGAAACTAAACTATTTACCCTAGTTATTCTAGGACTTGATTTACATTCGAATTATAAAGATATACATTGAAATACATTCTATAACTATCTCTACGAAGATCTCGGACTCGATATGCTCCATAAACGCTCATCAGTAGTAAAACTAATCACCAGTAGTAAATAAGCAACATCAGTAGTAAATCTGGTGATCAGTAGTAAGTCCAGATACATCGTCAGTAGTAACTACTAATGATCAGTAGTATCTTCAATATGCCTTGATCAGTAGTAATTAAGTTATAGTCTTCACCAGTATCAACTTCATCAGTACTAAGTAATTCTGCCCCATCAGTACTAAGCATGATCAGTACTAACTGCAGCATCAGTATTAAGTTGATCTGTGATTTTGTTCCAACAATCTCCCCCTAAACTTATTGATTCTCTTTCAATCACATAAGTTTCTTTTGTTCATCTTCTTCTTTCTTTCTTTTCTCCAACGTCCTTTGATTTTGTTGATGTCTTTGCTCAATGATGTATTTGCTGTTTCTCTTTGTGAAATAATTCAATTTGTTTTGGAACATAACAGCATCATAAGGTTTCATCATTGTATTTGTGAATATATGATACATAGTCTTTTCAGAATGTGGATATTCTTTTTCATATAAGTATAGCTCACATACTTTGCCTGATTTTTCAAAGAAGTACATGTTGGCAGTTGGAATCACATTCCAAGCATAGACATTTCCTGGATCTGTAAACTGTTCTGGGTAGTTGTCTGGATAAAATGCAGCATCTATCAATTTTGTTAAGTATCCAGCACCAGACTCTTTCCATGATTTCTTTGACATTCTTGGTTTTCCAATGATCAGAAGTTTAATTACATCACTTCTTGAACAAGACATGATCAAAGGTAACCATCCAGTAAATCTCTGCACAATTTTATCTTCCCTTATAATCTCTATAACATTGTTCTGCATAACCCTCCAGTTGATGATTGGATTGTTCTGCAAGGGAGCAACAGGCACTTCAAGAACATGAATGATTTGTGTTTTTGACTTCTTTTGAGTGCTCTGTTCTTGAGTAATAGCTTTTCTCTTCTTTGACTGGGGAGTTGAAGAATCACCAGTAGTTGATACACTACCAGCTTTGATTAATGTTGGACTGATTGGAGTTAGGGCTTCGGATTTCTTTGCTTCCTTTTCTTCTTGTTCAGCCAAATCCTTCTTCTTGGCAGCACAATATTTTTCAATAATTGTCATCATCTTCATTTTGCCAAAGGACTTTGCACTATGCCCTTTTGTTTTCAAAAAATCAATCATATTGGTCTTGTGTTCAAATACATCATCAGTTAGCTCACTTTTTGTTCTTTTGCATTCAGAAACCAATTCTTCAAGACATTGTATATGTTCTTCTTCAAGTTTTCTGAGCCTCTTGAATTCTGCTTTTAGAGCTTCTATCTGAATGTCTTCTTGAATGGGTACTTGAACAGGAATTTTAGTTTCTTGAGTTTTCTTCTTTTTATTCTCCTCAAGAGCTTGATACATCTCCACTTTCTCCAATAATTTCTTGTGTTTTACCCTCCATCTAGACTGCTTTTCTGATCTGACATGCTTAATTTTGTTCACCATTTGGTGACCTAAGGCTCTGTTTGGATAATCATCATCATATATTTCCTTTCCTTTTCCAATACAGGCAGATGGTGGAGGTGGAGTGTATTTCATATCCGGTACACCCAAAATCAGAAGTTTTGGATAGAACAAGTGTAATTGATCTTCTGATAGGATTTTAGGGTGTGGAGGAAGTGTACATTCATCTACCTCAAACCAATTCACATTATCATCAATGTCAGGTATGATAAGTGGTTGATTAGGAGTTGGTGGTTTGGAGATAATGACATGTCTTTCCCTTTCAATTAACTCTGGGAGTAGCATTTTTTCCTCTTCAGTAGTAACCAAAGTAGTTACTACTGGTGTGACTTCAGGAGTTACTACTGATAGGGCATCAGTAGTATTTGTTGCTTTTATTTCCTCTTCCTGATTTACTACTGCTATTATATCAGTAGTAGGAGTTACTACTGATACTTCTTTTTCAGCTTGTTCTTCCATGGGAGCAGTAGTAACTAACTCATCATGAACATCCATCTTTTCTTGGTCTTTATCAACAGTTGTTTCTTTTAGATTTAGGAGAGAGGATGCTGCTGCTGCAATTGAGTCATCAATCATTGTTTGAATATTATCCTTCTCCCCCTTAGTGAGCTCAACTGGTGGAGCCTCACTATCATCAATCTTCTTTTTCAATCTTCTTATAATCTTTGTTTGTTGATGAAGCCTGTGCTCATAGAATCTCATTCGTTTGTTTATGGTGTTCATGTGTCGTTTCATTGCAGCCATTGTTTTTCCTTGGTTTGTAAGATACTTAAGACAATCTTGTACAGTGGATTCAAGAGAATCCACTTTATCCGTCAATTGTTTGGTTTGAATACTGCCCTCACTCCATCTAGCAAGATCATCGGGCTTACTAACAGGTACATTGGTTTGAAGGTTTTCCATCCTTTCCATCAAATCCACAGATCTGCCCTCATCACTTCTTGGTGATTCATTGGGTCTTTTAGACATCCTCTTCTTCCTAGAAGAAGCAGAGATGCCCCCCCCCCCCTTGTGGTTTCTTGGCACCGGGGTCCTTTAAGTAATTCCTCAAAGGAGTCATCACTTAAAGTTGCCGAGGTCTGGGTCTTAGTGATGTTTTCACTGTCCTGTGCACCCACCTTTGGGGCATCAGTAGTGAAAGCCCTCGCCTCATGTCCTCTTTCCTCCTTGGAGGACAACTCTTTGAGCCTGGGGTTTGACTCGATTTGTCCCCTGGTGTCCTTGAAAGAAGACTTCTTTCTTTTATAAGTTGTGGAAATGTTTTGGGTTTTGTTTGGTAGGTCTTCCACAGAGTGAAGAGTAGCACTCTGCAGATTTATTTCAAGTTCCTGGGACACATTCAGGACTTCTGTATTAGGAGGTGATTGAGTGACTATTTGGGGTGGTGTTTGGGCTGTATTTGGGGGTGATGGAGTGGGTTGAGGTTCAATTTGGGTTGTATCTATGATTGAACCTTCTCCAATTTGTGTTTGATCTTTGATCATATTAGGAAACAAAGGGGTTTCCTTGCCCGAAAATTTAAATCGTTTTCTCATATTTGAGAAAACTTTCTTGTTCAACTCAGGAATGATAAAAATATTTTTGGGAGTTGACAAGTTTTGTAATTCACAGTTTATGATATGTTGGAGAAATCTGGGATACATTAAAAATTTTGAGGAACTAAGATTTCCCAACATACCTTCAAAAATCATGTATGAAAAAATAAATACTTGGTCTGTGCAAAAACAGACAACAGCAGAGGCTATTGCCTTATTAAACTCATTCCAAGTACTTCGTTTTGGAGAAATACAATGCTGAATGGTATGTACTAGAAATTTCCATTGTGGGGAGAGAAGACCTTTTTGAAAAGTTACTATGTTAAGTCTTCCCTCATAACCCATTTTATTTAAAATTTCAGCAATGAATTCCTTAGGGAGTGTAAACATACCTGCATCATCGTGTAGTTGTAGATGGTGTCGAATGGATTGCTCAGTGATCGTGATCGTCTTTCCATCCACTGATGATTTTATCATAGGTACAGTTGCACCTTCTGTTCTTTCAGCATTGGTCCAGAAATCCACCAAGTGCTGTTGATAGGCTTTCGGTTTCACAGTTAAAGCAAACTTAATGTATGAGTTCTTTAAGAATTGAACGATTGGTCGAAAGTCTTTTGTACCATCTGGATTGCGTAGAAACGCACACATATTATGGAACTCTGAATATTTGAGATCTGTTTGAACATTGAGAGATTGTAGAGTTGCCATTGTTGTTGATTTGAGAGAAAAACGTAAGAATTTTTGTTTCTGATGAAGGGTTTTTGATCGAAAGCTAGGGTTTATCGAGAGGATTTATTAAATCGAAGTAAAGATAATGCTAAACTAATCGACTGCCGCCTTTTATGTCTTTCGATTTACCCTGCAAAAAGACTGAATTGCCCTTCGAATCATAACATAACGGTTATTTTCACGGGGGTTAGTTTGGTAATTTTGATTCTGAAAGACCAGTAGTAATTTTATACCAGTAAGAGAACGTCGATAGTATCTACGAACGTCAGTAGTAACTAAGGATTTTGACATCAGTAGAAACTATAGACATCAGTAGTAACCACCAACACACAAGACCAGTAGTATATGTGAATACCAGTAGTACTGACTGACCAGTAGTATTTATGTAAACCTAATACACACCAGTAGTATCGACGTACCAGTAGTATTTAGTGCACATTCCTACACACCAGTAATACAGATCTACCAGTAGTAAAACACTTCAACAAATAAATAACTTTTTACAATAAAACTTTACACATGATATTAAGAGAGATTTTAATTTATTAAAATCATTCCAATACTGCTAACCAAGAAGTTGAATCTTCCTACATCAAATGCTTTTGTAAAAAGATCTGCTAATTGATCATCAGTATGAATTTTAACCACTTTGATTAATTTCTTTTCATTGCAATCTCTTATAAAATGAAATCTTATTTCAATGTGTTTGGTTTTAGAGTGTTTTACTGGATTGTTCACAATACTAATAGCACTTTGATTATCAATAAAAATAAGAGTTTTAAGGATAGAGATACCAAAGTCTAGAAGCTGGTTTTGAATCCAGAGTACTTGAGCACAACAAGCAGATGCAGCTACATATTCTGCTTCAGCAGTTGATGTTGATACATTTGTTTGCTTCTTACATTGCCATGACACCAGTCTTGATCCAAAGAATTGACATACACCAGTAGTGGACTTTCTATCTTGACATTCACCTCCATAGTCACTATCTGTGTAGGCTATGAGTTCAAAGGGTGAATCATGTGGATACCATAGACCTAGTGATGGTTTGCCTTTCAAGTATCTGAATATTCTTTTGACAGCCAGCAAGTGTAATTCTTTAGGTCTTGCTTGATATCTTGCACACACACAAACACTATACATAATGTCAGGTCTTGATGCAGTTAAGTACATCAAAGAACCTATCATTGATCTATATAAGTGTTCATCTACATCCTCCCCCTCAATATCAGGATGTAGGTGTTTGTGTGTTTCCATTGGTGTGCTTGCACTCTTGCAGTCTTTCAAATCAAACTTCTCCAAGATGTCTTTAACATATTTTGATTGGTTTATCAAAATTCCATTTGTTCTTTGACTGACCTGGAGTCCAAGTAAGAAGTTCATTGGACCCATAGAGCTCATCTTGAATTTAATCTGCATCAGTTCTTCAAATTCTTTGCATAATAAATCATTTGTTGAACCAAAGATGATATCATCTACATAGATTTGTACCAGTAGTATATCATCTTTGACTTTCTTTGTAAACAAAGTTTTGTCAATGGCTCCTCTTTTAAAGTTATTCTTCAATAGATATGATGATAATGTATCATACCATGCTCTTGGTGCCTGATGTAGGCCATACAGAGCTTTATCCAGTTTGAACACATAATCACCATGTTTTGGATCTTCAAAACCTGGAGGTTGGCAGACATAGACCTCTTCTTCAATCTTCCCATATAGGAATGCACTCTTCACATCCATTTGATAGACTTTGAACTTTTTGAATGAAGCATATGCTAGGAATATTCTTATTGCTTCAATTCTAGCAACAGGAGCATATACTTCATCATAGTCTATTCCTTCTTCTTGAGTGTATCCTTGGGCTACAAGTCTGGCTTTGTTCTTGATCACTATACCTCTTTCATCTTTCTTGTTTCTAAAGATCCATCTTGTTCCAATGGCTCTTTTTCCTTTAGGTAGAGGTACAAGTGTCCAAACAGCTTGTAACTTGAATTGAAGGAGTTCTTCTTGCATTGCCTCAATCCAGTTTGAGTCCTTCATTGCTTGTTGGATCTTCTTTGATTCATCCTGAGACAAAAAACATTCAAACATACATTCATTAGCAATTAAACTTATGTTACACATGTTTGCAGTTAAGCTTTTATTTAATTTGCTTCTTGTTTGCAGTGGTGAGTTAACATCACTTAAAACAAGGTCTAACGGATGGTTCTTCTGAGTCCTTGTAGTTGTAGCTCTATCAACCACTAGTTGATTTTCAAGATTGACTCATTTGTCTCAGGCAGTTGTTCATCTGGTGATCCTTCATTGTCATTGATGTTTGGTTCATTATCATCTAGGTCAGAGTTACTACTGATGTTATCTTCATTGAGATCAGTAGTATTGTTGTTGCTACTTGGATCAGTAGTATCTTGAGAATCTAGGTTATTGTTAGGACCAGTAGTATTTTGAGTACTATTACTGGTACCAGTAGTATTTGAATTACTAATGTCCTCATTCTCAGAGTTACTACTGGTTTCAGAATTTGAGTTATTACTGTCCTCAGTATTAACTGTGGGAGCAGTATCAACTACTATGTATCTCATCTTTTCTTGACCAGTATTAACAGATGATGTTCCTTCTTTTTGAGTGTGACAATTTGAATCACCTGCATTTAAATCCATGTTAGAATTAAAGGATTTGGTTAGATTGTCTATGTTAAATAGCCAATCTGGACCATTTCCTTGTTCATTAGAAACATTTTCATTAAATGATACATTGATGCTTTCTTCAATTATCCTTAGTCTTTTGTTGAACACTCTGTATGATTTGCTTTGAGAAGAGTATCCCACAAAGATTCCATCATCAGCTTTGCAGTCAAACTTACCAATTTGTTCTCTTGTAATCAGAATAGTACAAGGACAACCAAATGATTTTAAAAAACTTATAGATGGTTTTCTTTTACTAAAAAGTTCATATGGTGTTTAATAATGTGGCTTCACTATTAACACTCTGTTTTGAACATAACAGGCAGTATTAACAGCTTCAGCCCAAAAAGTGATTGGTAACTTTGAATCTGCTAACATTGATCTTGCTGCTTCTATGATGGTTCTATTTCTTCTTTCAGCTACACCATTTTGTTGAGGAGTTCTGGGTGAGCTGTATTGCCTGTCAATACCTTTAAGATCACAAAAGTTAATTAAGTTAGCATTTTTAAATTCTGTGCCATTATCACATCTTATGGCTTTAACTTTTTGGTCAGATGTGTTTTCTAGTTTAACAATTAAGTTCTTGATGAGTTCACTTGTTTCATCCTTTGTCCTGAGAAAGAAAACCCATGTATATCTGGAAAAGTCATCAGTAATAACAAGACAATATTGTTTCTTTCCAATACTCATTACATTAGTAGGTCCAAATAGGTCCATATGTAAGAGCTGTAAAGGAACAGAAATAGAGTTCACAGATTTGGACTTATGAGAAGTCTTGTGTTGTTTGCCTTTTAGGCATGCAACACAGTGATGATCACACATGAACTGTTTTTGAGGTAGTCCAATGACTAAATTTCTTTTTACTAAATTGTTCATGTTTTTGAAATTAGTGTGACACATCCTTCTATGCCATAGTTCTGATTCAGTGGTGTTTGCCTTGGATATAAAACAGTTGACCTCATTTGAAGAAATGAGTTCTCCCCCTATATCCAGGCAATACACATTGTTTCTCCTTGGAGTTCTTAAAACAACATATTTTTCATCTAAAATAAAGTCAGGAGAAAGAATGATGCACTCAATGTCTGTGAAAAGAATTTTGTTCTTTTTATCACAAACTTGACACACACTGACTAGATTGTATTTTAGTTCAACTACATAAAATACATCATCAAAGGTAATTTTACCATTTGTAACAGTACCTTTACCTATAATCTTACCTCCCTTTGGGTTCTCACCAAAGGCCACATATCCTCCATCAAATAACTTGAAATCTTTAAGAATTTGCAGATTTCCAGTCATGTGCCTTGAGCATCCACTATCAATGTGCCATGTTCTACCTTCTTCAGGGATCTGAATGCTCTGCACAAGTGAGTAAATGATCAGTTAAGTTTGGGAACCCAAGCTTTATATGTCTTGGGTTCATCCTTTGAGAAATCAGATTTAGAATAGTTAACCTTAAACATTTTTGGTACCCATACCTTTTTAGTACTGGTGTTCTGTTTTACTACTGACCTTTTAGTTGTGTCTGTGTTTACTACTGATCTTGGTCTATACCCATTGTTCTTAGCTTTTGAATACTTTACTACTGATGGACCAGTAGTATTTGGGTACTTACTATATTTAAAATGACCAGTAGTGTTTTGAAAGTTTGGATTGGTAGCAGTAGTATTTTTGAAATTAGGGTTTTTACCAGTAGTGTTTTTGTACTGGTACCAGACAGCATTATAATTAGGGTTAACACCAGTTGTAAAATTGTTATAGTTTTTACTGATGTTGGAAAATTTAAAATATTGTTTATTTTGATTTGATTTTCCATTGTTCTTGAAGTAATTGTTGTTCTTTGGGCTTCCAACTCTTCTGTTTTGCACAAATCTTGGTGCACTTCTTCCAAATCCTGGTGTTTCAGCAATTTGAGTTTTATTTTTATTCACTACTGAAGGACCAGTAGTATCTTTTAACTTTTGTGTTTTTGCTTTTTCTTTAAAAGTTTTAAATTCCTTTAACTCTTTGCAGTTTATTGGATTGAAGTGACAATCCTTTGCTAAATGATTCACTTTGTTGCAAATAACACATTTTAATTTATTATCCTTAGCCTTTATGGTTTTTCTTTGTTCTAAGAGTTGATTCCTGTTTCTTTGATTTCCCCTTTTTAGAATTTTAGGTATATTTTCTGCATCATATTTAGGAGATTCATTTGGACTTTGTGCTGTGTGAAAACTTGTATCAATTGATTTTGGAGATTCAGTTTGAGAGATTATAAATTCAATTGAGTTTGTAGTTCTATCATCATCAGAAAAATCATTTGATTCAGATGTTTCAGTATTAGATTCAGTTTGATTTTCATTTTTGAATTCATTAATTATTCTTTCTGAACTGTTCTTAAGTGGAGGAATGAATTTATATGGAGGTGGTACAGCATGATATCCCACCCCATGTACAACCTTTTCTGTAGTTTGATTGTTAGTTAGTTCATCAAGAATTTTAGTACTTCTTTCAAATTTTTTAATTGTCAATTTATTTTATTCAATTTCAAGTTGACATTCTTCTAATTTACTTGTTAATTCTTTATTTTTTAATTCATAAAACTCTTTCTCATCTACAACTTGAAGTAATTCTTCCTTTATCCTTTGATCAATCATCTGGTACACCTTTATCTGATGTTCTTGATCAATAATCACACCATCAAATTCATGATTTCTTTTTACTGCTTTTGTTAAATCTTCAATTAATTTAGTGTTTTCTTTTTCTAAATTTTTAACAATTTTAATACATTCAGAAGTACAAGGTTTAAGTTTTACCTCAGATTTGCTGTCAGTAAAGGCCATGAGAGCTTGATTTTGAGTGTGCTCTTCTGCTTGGAAGCTCCAGTCATATCCTTGTCCTTGTTGTGAATCAAGAGCAGTTGATTTTGATCTTTTGCCTGGCTGAGGACATTCTTTTGCAAAGTGACCAAGGTTGTTACAGTTGTAACATTTGACTTTAGTTTTGTCAAATCCAGCTTTGTCACCTTTGTTGTAGTTGAGACTTGTTCTACCAGTCCTTTTTAAGAACCTTTTGGTTCTTAGGCTCAGCATAGCCATCTGCCATTTAAGATCCATCTCCTCAAGATCATCTGGATTCAATTGTTCCAAATCATCACTAATCAGTGCAGTATGCACATGACTAGTGAAAAAGGATTCTCTTGCAGTATCTTCAGAATCTGCAGCCTTTCCTGTGGAGATTTCTTGACCTTGACCTGTACTAGATACAAATGCAGCATTATTAGAAGAAATAAAAGGGTTCTTTTGATTTACCTCAGTTTCAAATACTCTGAGATCATTGTAGAGTTCATCCAACTCCTTTTCTTCTAGTGCATCTCTTTGTCTATATACCACTGTATACATGGCCCATTCTTCACTAAGAGACCTTAGGAACTTCATGTTGACATCTTCTTGATCCATCTTAACCCCAACCTGGTTAAGTTCACCAATTAGCTTGTTGAATCTGTCAAACACTTGAGTGAGTGTCTCATTGGGCTTTCCTTTGAAGTTTTCAAAGTCTTTCTTGAGAACAGACTTCATGTTCCTCTTGGTGCTCTTGGTCCCAACGAATCTCTTCTCCAGTGCTTCCCACAGCACCTTTGCATCATCATACTCAACGAAGAGATGTTGATAGTCGTTAGGAATGTTCGATTCCTTTGTCTTTCTTCTCCTTTTCACATTTAAGTTTGTCTGCTTCAGTTGCAGAGCTGCTTGCTTGACCAGGACCAGTTTTGTTGCCTTCCATGACAACTTCCCACATGGAATAATCTGTAATAAGCATATATTGCTTAATACGATTCTTCCACATCCCAAAGTTATTGGGAGTGAGTATAGGGATTTTGTTGGCTTGAGTGCTTTCATTATTATCAGTCATGATTAATAATGTGTGTGTTTTAAAGATTAAAACTTTTTGTTGTTCTTGTAAACAAAATTCGTAGATCTATAACCAATAAGCTCTGATACCACTTGTCAGGATCGATTAACTATGAATTAGTTAATAAACACCTTAGATCTAATTGATAATAGAAGTTGCAGCGGATCAACACTATATAAATATATTAAGAACAATAAACTGTAAAACAATATGCGAAAATATTAAGAACACAGTTTCACAAAAAGCTTCAATGTATATTATCGATTAACAATACACACGTACGTTTACAATTCGTAAGGAACTATTTATAATAGTCCTTGAAGCTAAACTATTTACCCTATTTATTCTAGGACTTGATTTACATTCGAATTATAAAGATATACATTGAAATACATTCTATAACTATCTCTACGAAGATCTCGGACTCGATATGCTCCATAAACGCTCATCAGTAGTAAAACTAATCACCAGTAGTAAATAAGCAACATCAGTAGTAAATCTGGTGATCAGTAGTAAGTCTAGATACATCGTCAGTAGTAACGACTAATGATCAGTAGTATCTTCAATATGCCTTGATCAGTAGTAATTAAGTTATAGTCTTCACCAGTATCAACTTCATCAGTACTAAGTAATTCTGCCCCATCAGTACTAGGCATGATCAGTACTAACTGCAGCATCAGTATTAAGTTGATCTGTGATTTTGTTCCAACATAATCCATTGATTTATGGTAAAAGCATCCTAAATTTTAAAGGAAAAAAAAAATAATTTTAATCGGGTCTATCGGGCCAACCCGAAACCCGACAACATAAAAACTCCTAACCCGACACCCGACCCGATAAGGAACCGGGTTAGTCGGATCGGGTTCAAAAAACCCGATATTAACTTAAGACTCGAATACACCCGACCCAACTTATAATCGGATTCGAGTTCACGTCAGGTCGAGTTGACCCTTTAGGCACCCCTAATTAGACTTAAACGTAATTGTGAGAGATTAACAATCTCTCTATATCTACCATAAAATAAGAAAAATGATGTTAAAAGACGTACTTTGATACTTGTATATCATCAACAATCAACACCTGCATTAATTTATTAGTTATTGTATTCAAGAGATTTTTTATTTTTATGAAGTCTCAAGAAAAAAAATCTCAACAATTGATTAATATAAGCAGTGGTCAAGATTAATCACATATTTTAAATATAGAGGGGGTATTTTGGTCATTTAAAAAATAGATTTTTTTTTTATTTTAGAATTTTTATTTTTAAAAAAATATATATTTTCACTAATAACTCATAATGTGATTGCATGCGTAATCACATGTGATTGCATGCGTAATCACATGTGATTGCATGCGTAATCACATGTAATTGCATACTGAATCACATGTGATTGTACTAAAATCACATTTGATTATGTATTACATGTAATTATTAAATAAATATTATTTTTAACGAAAATAATAATAAAAATTAAAATCAAAAAATCAAAAGAAAAAATAAAAAATATTAAAGATCAAAATTTTTTTAAAGTACCAAATGACCAAAATACCTCTCATGTATAAAATATGTGATTAATCTTGACCATTAGATCTTATTGATCAATAGTTGAGATTTAAGCATCAGAACTTCATAAAAATAATAGACACCCTTAAATATTTTTCTATCATCCACTAATAAAAGCTCAAACTTTTAATATATTAAATAATTTTCGAAAAGTTTTCGTTAACAAACCAAATTTTTTAAAAAAAAAGACTAAATACAATATATATTACTAGAATACTTGATATAAAAATGTTAAAATTAATAGTAGCCAAAAGAAATTAGAAAACACGTTAAAAAAAGAACACGAGGGATTCACTGAAATACATAAATGGTGTGATGCAAAAATATCTTTATGTTGTTCGAATATTCGGTCAAATTATGACCGTGGAGGTGGATAAATTCATGGTGTCTTTCAGGAGGTACAAGAGGTGTAGATGCACATGTCCTATATTTCTGAGGGCCCTCAATTTTTTATATACATATTTTATGTATACTATCATTATTTTGTCTAAGTAATTGATACAACAAATATTATAGTAATAATAATAATAAATGTTATATATATATATATATATATATATATATATATATATATATATATATATATATATATATATATATATATATATATATATATATTATATATATAGGGTTGAATTCCATACATAACCCATATTATTTACAGAACCCTTAGAACTATTTCGGAAGCGATCTAGACCATTAATCGATCAAATCCACGGCTCAAGTTGGCGGTGGCATCGATGTAAATATGTGGGCCTGGAACAACGGATATTTAAACGAGAAAAGGGTACTATAGTCAAATTGTAATATAACATTAAGGAATTAAAATTTAATAATCACAGCATGTCTTGGATACCGGAACATAATCGATTATTTCCTAAAGATGCAGACCTAACTCTTGTTGCCGGTAATTTGTAAACGAAATATCATTTCAACAAAATCCAACCCCAAATCAAGGAGGTAATATGACAAAAATCTTGAAGCATTCATATTTTTATGTTATTTCTCTCTTATATATATTTTTTTACAGGAAATACAAATAAAAACCAACATGGAAATAATAGGATAAAAAAATGTGTGTTCATGGCACTATAAACATTGATGTATATTCGAAAGACATAAATGTACTAAAAAAGAGAAATGATATTAATTCCTACATTTTTCTCCCTAACCACACGTTTACTCATTTCTAAGTTTGATATGTTTAATCCACTAATTATCTTTTCTCATATTATTATTAAAATATGGTTAATATATACATTGATGTTGGAAAGACAAAATATACATTAATGTATTGAAAAGTTATGACAAAATATGCATTGATGGCAGTATATACATTGGTGTTTGAAAGACACAAATGTAATATAAAAATGCATAATATGTTCCAGAAAGAAAATGTTACGTAATGATGTAGTTGAAAAATGAAAACAAAACATTGTTATAGTAATGAGAATAACATAAGAAAAATCATCTTTGCCGGTTTTAACTTCAACCTCTTGTTCCTCTTCATGCTCCTCCAATGAATCGTCAAACATGCATCTTCTTCACGATCATCTTTGGTTTCTCCAATGAAACTCAAATATATTACCGACCTTTAGTTTCGCATCGTCAAGACCTATTGGAACCTAATACAGAGCACCATTGAAATGGGAAATAACTCGTTATCATCTGAACCAACATCATCGCCCACTTCATCTACACATAATACAAGATAACATTAAAAAAAAACATTAATGTATGGTTGATAGTTTCTAGTAACTATGCATATATAAAAATGTCTGTAAAAAAATGATGCATCACATAATACATGTATGTATGTATGTATGTATTGAATGTATGTTTATGATAAGTGATTGTTTTTGTTAATAAATATATGTATTATAATATTTCCATGACATTTTACAAAAGTGTTTTGACTAAAAACAGTTTCTTAAATATATACATGAATGTATACTAAACACACGAATGATTAAACAATAACTTAAAACTCGTACAGAATAACTTAAAAACTACATGAATGTATACTATACTTTGGATGATCATATTTACATGATGATCAACTACAACGGAATATAATTAATATTTATAGGATGATCAACTGCATAAATAGTCAGAACCCAAAAACAATAACATATTAATAAAAACAACATATAATTAATATTCTTTAGAAAAATTATGTACACTTAATTTAAAAAGAAGAAAAGAAGAATAACACCTTGAAAATCATCCTCATCGCCATCTTCAAAAGCTTGGCTCCAGGATCTTCGACGAGAAAACCAAGCCAATGTATGTCATTGCAAATTGATTGGTCTTGGTAAATACCAATATCTTTATCATTCTTCATTGTTTTCTTACCGGTTAAATGAACTTGTCTCCTCAAGAAGGAGATCTCGACTGGCTTCTATACGCAAGAAGTGAATTTTATAAAAAAGATACGGAAGACTAATATTGAGGATATAATGATTCGGAAATTAATGTATTCCTAAAAAACAATCTTTCCTAAAAAAGGGGATATTAAAACAAACGTCAGTTACCAAACATGTGAATTTTATGGATTACCTATTATATCCTTATGGACTTTAATTAAAATGAAAACAAAAAACTGAATTATCTGGTCCCTGATTGGTTGGGATATAGTTCTATGAGTTCTGTATCTAAATCGGGTTCTGTATGGAATCCATCACTATATATATATATATATATATATATATATATATATATATATATATATATATATATATATATATAGAGAGAGAGAGAGAGAGAGAGAGAGTGTCACACCCCGCCAAAAATGAGTTTTACTTCATTTAAAACGTTTTGCGGAAGAACGAGGGTGTAACTTTCATGACAACATAGCAAAAATTAAGTAAACAAACAACCACGCAATAACGAAAAATAAAAGATGTTTCACTTTCCAAAAGTAGAAAGTTTCCAAAAATAGTAAGTTTCCTAAAATAGAAATTGTTTTGAAATGAAATGATTGTTCCTAAACTTAATGTTTTAATCATGACTCACGACAATCCCACTGCTCATATCCTCCAGTTCCACTGCACCTAATTACCTGGAAAAACATAAATAATAAAAGGGTCAACAATAATGTTGAGTGAATCCACAGGGTTAAAGTAAAAGTAAGCATTTTGCTACCCCAACGTTTGTTATGTAAATAGTTTATGACTGAAAATGTAATAAGTTCAACACTCATAAGGTATGAGGAGTAAATATGAAAAGTAAAGAGCAGTTGTAGAAGATCTACAATTACTAGTTTAGTTTATGAAAATGTGTTGAACAAGTTGTTATGTTTGACATCGCATGACCGTTATCCCCAACATGTAGCTAGTCTATTGAATTAATATACCAACCCCTAAGTGCACAATCAACACTTCAACTCCAGTATGTTATGTTCTTTTATGGATATACACTCCCGGAAATGTATTGGTTAAACCAAGTAATGATCAATCGTTCGATGGGAGGATGAGTGTCAGCCAATAGTACTATCTGCATATCCATGGTCTATATCCACTAGTTAATGATTGCTGGCAAACCTTAGTCCGGTATAATAATCGTTTGTCATGCCAACGCGATAATGAAAATGTATAAATGTTGTACAGTCATAGTAAAACAGTAGCAATTGTGTTTATGTTTTCCACCCCAAAGTTTATAAAACAGTAAAAGTAGTAAAGGGGTCTGTGGACTCACCTGGCAAAGCTTAGCGACACAGTACTTAGGACAGAGGAATCCTTCAGAGAATCCTAGCTTCCTAAATGATATAACTACTAATTAGTCTAAGCTAATACATGCGATTCTAGATACGATATAAGTTAATGATATGCAATTAATGTTATGCTTTATGTTTTGTCACATCGAATGAACTTGAGTCATTGGGCCTTAATGGGCCGAAATGAAATGAAATGAAATGGGCTTCGAAATGAAATGAAATGAAATGGGCTTGGGTTAAGCTTATTAGGCCTAGATTGGGCCTAATGGGCCACTTGGGCCTCTTATTGGGCTTAGGTCCAATTAGATTGGGCCATGGATTGGGCTTGGCCCAATTGGGTTCGTTTTGGATATGAATGGGCCAAAGGTTTGGGCTTTGGTCCAAATGGGCTTGGATACTAATGGGCCAACTAAGGTTTGGGCCCGATGGACTAAGGTAGATCGATATGGGCCAAGTATGGCCTTGGCCCGACTAGGTATTCGGGTTTGGGTTGGTCGGTTGGGTCAAGATCCGGCCTTGACCCGGTTTGACTTATTGGTCAACATTGGTCAATCCTAGAAGTCAACATAGGTCAAAATTAGTCAACAATAGTCAACATTGGGTTCTAGATTTCGGTTAGGGTGGGGTATCTGGTTCTAGGGTTTAATCTAGCATGGGAATTGGTCAACAAAAGTCAAATCTAGCTAGTCTAGGTCAAAAGGTCAAACATGCAAGTCACTAGGGTTAAGGTTCGGCAAGGGTTTGGTCTAGGGTTGGCCGAATGGCCAAAACCCTTCGGGTTTGTGGCTAGATCAAGTCTAGGGTTCGATCGAGTCTAGATCGGGTCAAACATGCAATTCGACAATACCTATACACACATGCATACGGATTTATGCATGCATGCTTGTAGGCTACGGTTTGGTTCAAGCATGGTATAACCGAGACCATATGGCTCTTAGCCATGGTCTCGGGTTCGAGTATAGGGACCGAAATAATGAGGAAAAAGAAAAGAGAATAGGAAATACCTTTGGATCGGACGAACAAGGGAGAAACCGAATGTGATTTGCTTGATTACTTGGTGTCGAACTCAAGATGGTGAGGGAGCTAGGGTTCGGCCGAATAGGAAGAAACAAAAGGATTAGGGTTTCGATGGTGGTGTTGTATTTATATGAGGGATAGAAGCTAGAGTTTGAGCCTAACTAGGACTCCTTAGATTGTAGATGGATAATGATAAAGCATGGATTCAAAATAATAAGATGAGGCCAACACCACAAGGGGTGTTTTGGCCGAGATAAGGGTCACGAGTGGGAGGGATGCCGGCCATATAATGGTCGGTCAACAAGTCAAGATGTCGAGTTTAGGAACTAGTTCAATTCGAGTCACGTTCATTTAAATTGTACGTTTATTGTTTTACCGATAAAATTATCGTTTTAGAAAGGGTTTTAGCTCAAAGTGTGTCACCATAAGAAATTAATAATGTTGCGCTGACTAAAATAGTCAAACACTAATGTATGGTGTCAAAATATATAAGTTTGTTGTGTATTAGGATGCCAGAAATAGAAATGTCTAAAAATAGAAACTTTCTAAATAAAGAAAGTTCTAGAAATGAAATGAAGTTACATACCAGAATTATCGAGTTGTCACAGAGAGAGAGAGAGAGAGAGAGAGCAGTTCATGCGAGAACCACTAAACTTGCGAGAACTGCGAGAACCACTTTCTAACCAATCATTTTGCTTAATTACATTTTTTAATCTAAAGGGTATTGTAGTGTTTTTAACACTAAAATATTTTTATTAAATCCAATTTTCTTAATTAAATTAATTCATTTTTAACATCAATCCTATTGTTTAGGATCCGAATTTTGTAATTTGTAATTTTTTCGCAATTCGTATGTGTTCATTGATGAACGCCTAAAAATAACTAATATTTTTTTTACCAGATTTAACCTGTGCAGCATAATAATAATGTGTTCAATTTGCAAAATTTACAGATTTACTAATGAACAAATCTACAATATACATAATGAACAAGTCTGACAGGGAATTTTATTAACCTTATTTAATGTATTTAATGATGAACGAATGAACAAATCAGATCCGAGATGAAAAATGTATACAACAATATACAAAATTTATATATATTCACTACTGAACATCGGTGATTAGAAGCTCATTGTATGAAAATATATATTGATGCCAACATTGAATTGGATTTTTAACTGAATTTTTTTCCAATGTTGACGAATTTTTATTCTTCTTTCTCTAGTTAGCTTTAACTATCAATCACTTTAATGAACGTTGATCACTAACGAACATATTCTTCATTCTCTAGTTATCTTTAACTATCCATCACTTTCATGAACATTGATCACTAATGAATAGACGCTTAACTCTCTAGCTCTAGGTATCGCAGTGAATTCTCGTTCTTGATTATTCAAACTGACAAAAAAACAAAAGATTTACAAAGACATAGAATAAAAGAAAACTGAAATCATAACAATAATCATCTGTAAAAGAACAAACATTTTAAACAAATCCAAATAATATATGCAATTCTAATTCAGTAAATCAGTATCAACAACATGCATATCATTATACAAAAGAAAAGTAGAAAAGCAAAAATGTAATAGAAAATAATAAACTAGTGAACATACAAAATAAATAAGCAAATAATTATAAAGTAACTTGTGAACATTGGCCGGATCTTTTGTAGAAAAAAAAAGTAAAAAGGAAAAAAAAAAAAAAAAACAAAACTCCACAAAAACCTACAAAAATCTTGCCGTCACCGGATCTTTTGGAAAGAAATCACTAGATTTGTGTACAACAACCTTGCCGTCACCGTAAAAATTGAAATTCCAAGCACTGAAACACTCAAAAATCTGAAAAAACAACATAAAAAATCCTCCAAGATCAATAATAAGAGAAAGAAAACTAGATGATTAGCGGTGGTGAGCGCGGTTGTTGAGCGGCGGGCAATGGAGCGGGCGGCGGTGTAAGAAACTGCGAGAGGATCAAGCGTTGGTTGTTTGCTAAAAGTTCTCGCCGCCGTCAAAATATTCTGATTCAGAATTCTCTTTTCTTGAGACTCCACGCCGGTCGTTGGTTGTTGGTCGCTACCGTCATTTGGTGGTGAGGGATTTGAGAGCTGTGAGGAAGAGGATTTAAAAAAATAGGGTTTGACCATTTGGGGGTGAATGGAGATTGTGATGGACGTTTTTCTCTTTAGGAAGAGATTAATACCATAATAAATACTCCCTCCGTCCCACAAAAAACTTCCATTCCACTCTAAACTTTTGTCCCACAAAAAACTTCCCATTTCCCATATTTGGTGGGCTCCACCCAATAAAAAACTATTATTATTAAAAACCCCACCACTAATATCCACTAACTATCTTTCTCTCTCCAATCTAACCTTATATTTTAATCAAAAGTATTATCAATTACCCCACCACTAACTATTATCTAAAAATATGTGCAAAAGCCAAATGAGAAGTTTTTTGTGGGACGGAGGGAGTATAAACTTATTTTACCATTGTACCCTTCAATCTCTAATATTTTTAGGGTTAGATTATCACTTATTTACGAGACCGTCATCGTCCATCTTAACCATTGATCTTTGAATCTAATGGCCCTAAACATGTTCTCGCAGTTGTCGCAATTTTAAGGGTTCTCGCATGAACCCTTACATATATATATATATATATATATATATATATATATATATATATATATATATATATATATATATATATATATATATATATATATATATATATATCAGTTTGTATTTAAGGGATTAATTTTTTTTTTTTTTGCACAGGGCCTTCAAATTCTCGGAGACGCCCCTAAGTAAATTATAAGAATAATATTGACATATTCTTTTATATAAGTAATAAAGTTGTGTTAGGTGCTGATTGTGTCTTAATCTTATAATTTATTTTGTTCAAATAACAGTTACTTTGACGAGCATATAATACAAATACAAATATTACATAAATCCACAATTAACACGCAACATTGTTAATGCAGTTTCTCGTATGGAATTTGGACACCTAACGCTTGTAGCCACGACAAGAGGTTTAACCCATTCCAGTGATGACAGAAAAATTATACTATAATTATAATATATATTAAAAATATAATAAAATAGCAACGGATTTTATGTTATTAGGTATGGGCCTCACCATAACACCACATTTTCTGTCACATCATCTGCCACCTCAGCAACCACACCACACCACACCACACCACTTTTTCCAGGAAATACCCACCACACTACACCACACCACATCACACCATTTTTTTCCATCTCATCATTTCTTTTCCATTTAATTTTAAACATAAAATAAAATTTTCATTAAAATAAAATAAAAATGTAAACATTACAATACTAGAAAAAAAAATACAGTACTTGAAAAAAAAACTAGCTTAAATTGCGGAAAGCGGCCCTCACCTTCGCTTTGGCTTCCCTCAAAATCTCGAGATCCTCGCCATCCAAATCGTCCTCTTTATGCTTCAAAATGGAGATGGTATCGAGCATTATTGTTCCCTCGGTAGCGGTCTTGACCGTCAGGCGTTTTTCCCTCCTCAACTGGACCTTCTCTTTTGACGTCACACCATGGTCGGCCAACATTGTCGTCCCCAGCATTAAGGTCAATACGCGAAGTATTTGTATGACCATCAGAAACATCCACCGATTGAGAACTACGAGACCGCTTTGATTTTGATTGTTGTTGTTTTTGTCGCTTTTTTTGTTGCTCCTGTGCAGTAATTGCAGCTAACCATTTTTGATCGTCTTTTACAACCAACCACTAACCATTTTGGATCGTCTTTTACAACCAACCACTACTTTTATGACTCAAAACCATGACGCCCACCAGCTTTGTATTCTAGCCTTGACGCGTCCATAACATCAAAATTACTCTGCTCGCTCCGTTTTTCTGACATAAGCTTGTTGTAGATACCGTTAAACTTTGTTAAAATGGTGACTAGTTGACGTCACTTCCCAGACAGTTGGTCGTGGTTTCTGTACACCGGGCACTTCATGAGATCGTGAAAAACTTTGGACGAAGCCTCCCATAGCCCTACCGTTTTCTTGCTATTCCCATCCTTTGGGTCTTTTGAGGCAGTGCACCAAGCTTTACAGAAAGCCACTTCTTCTTCAGTGGTCCAAGTCATTGGACCTTCGTTCTCAACAACTACTTTCTTCTTGGCTTTCCCTTTTCCTTTGCCTCTGTTTGTTGGAATTGTGTACTTTGGAATTGTGCACTTTGAAATTGACTTTGTTGAAATTGAGTTGGTTGGAATGGAGGGTTTTAAAAATGAGTTGGTTGAAATTGTGGGTTATGGAATTGTGGGTGTTGGAATGGTTGGTTTTGGAATTGTGGGTGTTGGAATTGATGTTGTTGGTATTGGGGATTTGGTTGAATGGGAGTTCTTGTGTTGAGCAAATTAACATATTGGTCGAAGTGGGCAAATCCAATGTTACTTTGGTCGTTGGTGTTGGGGGTTTACCGGGGACGATTCGGGTGAACTTTGGTTGGAAGCCATTTGGTTTTGAGAATAATAAGATTGTAGAGTTTGTAGAGATTGTGTGGTTGTGGTTGTGTAAAAAATAAGGTATATTGTATGTATACTAGCAGGGTACCCGCGCAATGCGGCGGAGGGTACCCTGTGACTATATTCAACGTTGAACAATTGGTGGATAGTAGTAGTAGTGACGGCGAATGGTCGTTGGTGCTGATGGTAAGATTCAACAGTTAATACTAATTTTTTTTGTGAAGTAAGGAATATATGATCTAGTAGTTTACTTGGTTAGGACATTGTGATCATAGTGCAAATGTCTTAAGTTCAAGTCCTGCATTGTGAATATTCTTGATAAAGACGAATTATTCTCGAAATAACAGGTGTGCTGGCTGAAAATTAAACTTTGCTAATTTGAGAAGAACCAAATACATTATATATAGTAAAGATAATAAAGATAAATTGATGTGATGTGATCTCCAATTTCCTGCCAGATTCAAGATGAAGCAAAGCACAGATTTTGGATTTTGAACTTAGGTAAATTGATATAAGATAAAGCAAAGCACCAAGTTTGGATTTTGAACTTGGGTAAATTGAGATCAATATTTTATTCTTCAATTTTTTAATAGGTACTTGTTAAACTTCATTGCTATTAACCTAAAGTGATTAACGCATTGAAGGAATGATGTCCTAAAGTGGCTGCAGGTATGTATAGTACTGATCTCAAAAATGGTGGATTCAGAACTTCAGTTCAAATCAAAGTGATTAACAAATTGAAGGAATGATGTTTTTGGGAATCTATTTTCAGCAGAGAATTCATTCTCCAGTTTATCAAAAAAGTCAAAATTCAAATAAGTCAACCCAAAAAAATTTAAAACAAATATTTATTTATTTTTGAACTTTGATACTTACATGAAACGAAAATGGCACATTGCTGAATAACACAGTTATTACATGAAGTGAAAATGGGTGTTGGTTGTAATAGTCGTTGGTTGTAAATTAGATCTTGCTAATTTGGGAGGGATCAAACCGTATTATATATTGTAAAACAGAAAAGATATAGTAGTATATGTAGTCTTATATGAACTAAAATGACATTAACATATAAGTACTTAACTCGTTATTAAGTAAAACAAAAAGACAAGATCATTAAATTAAATAGGTATATGAAAAAACTCTATAGTTATGAAACACTTGACTTAGACAGTTGTTGCAAGTTGCCACTCAAAACATCTTCAAAACGAAACCACCAATAAAGACTTTATTGTGTGTTTGCTATCAAATTGTTTCATTATTCTTGGAGATAGCCTTATTTAGACTCTTTGTGATTAGTTCAACAACTGATTCAAATGAATCATCACTTCCTGTTTCCCTTTAAGCTGGCTTCAATTAGTGACTCTTGTAGTATGACTCGATCATTAACTGAATCAGATTATACATCTTTGCGAATGATTTGATCAAAACCAGATTCTTTTTTTCCCATTTCCTTTGAGTTTGAGGTGGTTCCACTACAAATGATACTGCCTTCAACACATCACAGTTGACCAAACACATCAAAGACGATTTCAGTTTTTCATTTTTCAGGGTTGAACATAAAGCCTTTATTTTGTTTAAAACCATTTTCCCAAAATTTTGTTTGAATCGTTTTTCTCAAGGTAAAAGGTTGAACATAACAGTTGACATCCAACAATAAGAGACCCGCAATCTAAAGCCTTTATTTTAAAATTTGACACATAATGATACTGTTTTTAAAGGGCTGCAGCCTGCACATCATTGTAAGAAAATATAATGGACAAATTAATGTAATGTAACAAAATATTCTAGAGAAATTAATGGGATGCAGCCTGCACATCACACTTGACACCGTTTTTAAAAACCTTTTTGGGCCGTTTTTCTCAAGGTTTTCAATGAACAACGTATTAATACCTTGAGTTGGCCGATGGTAGCAGGCTTTGTTGGAGCATTGGTTCCATTCATCAGATTATTGGGTTCCATTCAGTTTCGTTAGGCTGTATGAACTATTAAACAAAATAAACACAAAACGGAATGTTCAGAGTGATCGTTCCAACAAAAAAAATTAAAATACAACTGAAATTAAAAGGAAAACTGGAATTACAAACCTGTTCAGAGTTTTTGCAGGGTATTTGGTGTAGAAATGTGTATGCTTTGTTCAACATTCGTATTTTATTTATAGGGTTTAGAAACTCCAAGTTGAAGAGCCTATTTCTTGTATCGAGGGGGGGGGGGGGGGAATTTGAAAAGAGTATTTGTATAATCGAGGGGTTAATTGCAGATCTTGGTGGGTAGAGAAATCGAGGTGACTGGCGTGAGGTAATCGAGGGAGGAAGAAGTGTGTAATAGGCGGTATATGAAAGGGCGTGATTCATTTCTGTTCTGCAGATCTAATGCGAAAGGGCATGATTTATAGGAAATGTGTTTTGAATTTCAATAAAAGTAAATGCTAGACCAGTTGGTTTGGTGCATGCCCCTCAAGCATGAGGTCACAGGTTCGAGGCATGACTGGTCCTTTTTTTATGCTATTTTCTTAAAATCCCAAAATAGAAAGAAAATGGCTGAATTTTTAAGATGGTATTTCTGGAAATATATAAATGCTTTATAAGTAGTAGAGATATAGGGGAAAAATAATTTTTTTTTTTTTTTTGTTAAGTTCAAATGGTCATATGACCGTTACCCTCGTCCCAACGGTCAAAAATCAACCCTCCACGCCCGTTGACGCTCGTTACCGTGCCCCCGGTTCTCCACCACTTTAGAACACGGCGTTAAGGGGGGGGGGGGGGGGGTGTTCCCCGATGCCCCACGCCGTTGAGCCCTTGCCAAGTCACCACCACGGTAACGGCTCTTGGCCCATATCGAACGGTCTTAGATTATGATAGTTTCAATAGTTATTATATTTTAACATCTACAAGTTTTCGTGTGAAGCTATTACAGAAATTAAATTATGTTTATCCGTAATTGATGACTAAAAGAATTTGTTTGTCCTATCTGTCATTATTTTAAAACTTTTCCAACGCTACAATTACTAAGGGGGCGTTTGGTTCGTTGGAATCCTCTGGAATTGATGGGAATTGGAATCTAATTCCAGAGATTCCTGCGTTTGGTTTACCATTTTCAGGATGGAATTGGAATCCATGGTATCAAAACATTCCTTCAGTTGAAGGAATTCAGATTCCGTCCCACACTATAAGGAATTCAGATTCCTTCCGACTACCAGACCACTCCTTCACCTGATCGGGTGTTAATTGGATTTCCAGTTATAAGTTCGGGTTATAACTGAACCGAATAACTTAACCAACCCGATTCAAGTTCGGGTTAATTGGGTATTTTATTTGGGTTTCGACCGAAACCGAACCTGATAACATGTTATCGGTTTGGTGTTACAGGTTTTGAAAATTCATCGTTTTCGGTTTCGTTTCGGTATTTGGCATAAAAAACCCGAACCGAAACCGAACCGAACCAAAACCGATAACGTGTTATCGGTTCGGTTTCGGTTTTGAAAATTCAATGTTTTTCGTTTTCGGTTCTATCGGTTTCGGTTCGGTTTTTGGACCGAGCTCACTCCTAATAATTTTAATACATCAAAACCAAACCCGACCTAACTGATCCGAAACCCAACTAACTCGACCGAACAACACCCCTAGGTGGTTGTAGAGTGATGGAACTACATTTAAATTCCAATTCCTTATGACACAAACCAAACACAAAAGGCAAGGAATTGGATTCAAATTCAAATTCCTTCTGATTCTAATTTCATCACAGATTCCAATTCGTATATGAAATTTGTAATACTAGAAAAAATTGACCTTGCAAACCAGTAAATTTTCATTGTAACGCCACTCGTCCATAGAGCGTGGCGGTTAGATTTATGAGACCACTTGATTTTGTTGATGTTATAACTTTTGCTTGGATTCCATGTAAAATAATGAATATTCTATAAAAATTATAAATTATTAAATAAGAGATATGTTCAAGGTGGTCCATCATTTTTATCAAGTCGTGAGGAACAAATCTCAATCATTGATCAATAAGATCTAATGATCAAGATTAATCACATATTTTATACATAAAGGGGTATTTGGTCATTTGGCACATAAAGAAAATTTCGATTTCTTTTGATTTTTTTTATTTTTTTAGTTTTTAATTGAGGGGCATTTTGGCCATTTTTAAAAATATATTTTTTTTTATTTTTATTTTCTATTTTTTTAAAATTTTTATTTTTTTGTTATTATTTTTTAAAAAATTATTATTTTTTAAAAAAATTATTATTTTTTCATTAATAACACATAATGTGATTGCATAGTGAATCACAAGTGAATGCATTCTGAATCACATGTGATTGAACTAAATATCAAATGTGATTAAATATACAATCAAATGTGAATTTACACTAAAATCACATGTGATTACACTTAAATCTAATGTGATTAAATCATACACTTAATTATCAAATAAATATTATTTTTTAATGAAAAAAATTAATAAAAAAATAAAAAAAAGTAAAAGATAAAAAAAATTGAGATATTTTTTAAGTGCCAAATGACCAAAATACCCCTTCAAAATAAATAAAAAATAAATAAATAATCTAAAATTAAAAATTAAAAATTAAAAATTAAAAATTAAAAAAAAATAAAAAATATTTCTATTTTTTAAAAAATATCCAAAATACCCCTCTACATATAAAATATGTGATTAATCTTGACCATTAGATCTTATTGATCAATGGTTGAGATTTGTTCATCGGGACTTTGTAAAAATAATGGACCTCTTTGAACGCAACTCTAAATGACTATAAATATATTACAAGTGTAGTGATTTGTTCAAGGTAGTTCAAGGATTTTATGAAGTCTCAAGGGACACTTATTATTCTTTGGATCAAGAAAAACTCTAAGGTCAAAATCAAGATTCAAACCACCACCACAACTACCAACACATGTGTTTTAATATATCAATACCCCCATCACCACTGCCGGCGGCCGGCGGCGGCGGACGGCGGCAGACATGATTGATCCAATTGCCGAAGCATATGGTAACAAACTCATCCTAGCTTGTTCTTTGCTAGATGTAGGACTCTGAGCTTTGCTCAGTGTAATGCCATGTGTCATTGGAATGAAACCTCTCTGGAATCACTCATACTGAATCTCTTCAGTACTTTGTCAATATATGTACTTTGACTAAGTCCAATAAGCCGCCTATATATATCTCTGTAGATCTTTATACCTAGTATAAACGCGGCTTCTCCGAAGTCCTTCATCTGGAAACATTTACCTAACCAGGATTTTACTCCCTGTAATGCTGGTATACCATTTCCTATGAGCAGTATGTTGTCGACATACAAGACCAGGAAGATTATTATGCTCCCACTGAATTTTGTGTAGACACACGCCTCGAACTCACTCTTGACAAAACCAAATTCTTTGATCCTTTTGTCAAAGTGTAAGTTCCAACTTCTAGATGCTTGCTTCAATCCATAAATGGATTTTAGCAATTTGTAAGTATGCAATTTCCCATCCATGTCAGTTTTCTTCTTGAACCCACTTGCATCCAACAGCACGTGACTGTGGTGGCAAGTCTGATAACACCCAGACTTGGTTGTCATACATGGATTGCATCTCCGCTTGCATAGCCTCGAGCCATCTTTCAGACTCTATGCCGTCAGCAGCTTCGCTGTAGGTTAATGGTTCTAGTAGACTTCCATCATCTTCATCGATCATGAGTCCAAGATACCTATCTGGTTCTTGGCGTGGTCTACTGGACCTACGCGGATTGCGTGTTTCTTCTTCCTCAACCGGTGGTTCTGTTTGAGGATCAACAATTCTTTGTTGAACCACTGGTTCGACTAAAGTCGTCGGTGGATCTTCATTCTCTTCAATTTCTTGAAGCTCTATTTCTTTTCTTGGAGTTTCAGTTGCTAGAAACTTTTCCTCCAAGAAGACACCTTTCCGAGCAACAAAAACTTTGTTGTCTTCTTGATGATAGAAACATTATCCTAAGGTTTCCCTTGGATATCCAACGAAGATACACTTATCCGACTTGGGGTTGAGTTTGTCTGTGAAGTTATGTCTAACGTACGCTTCACAACCCCAAATCTTGAGAAAAGACAACTTTGTCTTTTTACCCGTCCAATTCTCGAACGGAGTCTTTTCTACTGACTTGGTCGGAACCCTATTCAGTGTGAATGCTGCAGTCTCGAGTGCATGTCCCCAAAATAATAGTGGTAGTGGGGCGCGCCACATCATTGAACGTACCATGTCTAACAAGGTGCGATTCCTCCTTTCTGATACACCATTAATCTGAGGTGTATACGGAGGTGTGAGTTGTGAAACAATCCCACATTCTTTCAAATGATCGTCGAACTCTTGGCTCAAATATTCGCCTCCCCGGTCAGACCGAAGTGACTTTGTTTTCTTGCCTAGTTGGTTCTCTACTTCCCTCTGATATTCTTTGAACTTGTCAAAGCTCTTAGACTTTAGTCTCATTAGAAAGACATAACCATACCTACTGAAGTCGTCAGTAAAGGTAATGAAGTAGTGGTATCCACCTCTGGCTTCTAGAGTAAAGGGTCCACACACGTCAGTGTGTATAATCCCTAACAAATCGCCTGTCCTTTCATTGTAGTGGATGAAAGGGTCTTTTGTCATCTTGCCAGATAAAGAAGCTTCACATATTGCATATGATTCCAAATCAAATGGCTCTAGAATTCCATCATTGTAGAGCTTCTTTATGCGAGTCTCGTTTATATGGCCTAAACGACAATGCCAAAGATAAGTTTGATTGAAGTTACTCTTGGATATTTTACTTATATGATAAACGTCTCGTTCTATGTTATTTAGATTTAACGTGTATAGACCATTATGAGAGTTAGCTTTAAAATATAAAATGGCATCTTTTAAACACCAAATTGTTTTTCCATAAAACTCATAATAAAAACCACTGTCTATGACTAAATCAAAAGAAATAACATTCTTAATAAGTCTAGGAACATAATAACAATCTTTAAGTTCCAAAACTCTTCCTGAAGGCAACTTGAAAAGATATGTTCCTACGGCTTCAACTCCAACCTTGGAACCTTCGCCTACTCGTAGTTCAACATCTCCTCGTCCTAGCCTCCTGTTCTTCTTAAATCCCTGCAAATGATTGCAAATATGATGACCACAACCGGTATCCAATACCCAGGATTCCCTAGGAGTAACGTGACTATCAATCATAAAGACGCCTGAATCGCTGACAAAGTCAGCGTCCAACAGTCCCACATCGGACGTGTGCTCGCAAATATCCTTGCTGCCATAAGCTGGGCAACACAAATCAACAAAGTCTCTCAACCATTCATCGAACTCATCCATTGGAACCTCGGGGAGAGATTCTTCCTCTAGCCTTTGAACATCGCGTATACACAAGAGATTCTTGTGTAGACCTGCGACACTCAGATCAAAGTTCCCGACTAAACGTACTACCTTGTCCTGATAGTACTGAGTGAGAGACCCAAACTAGAACAAGACTTGTTCATGCTGGTTTGATGTGCCAGTAACTATGGTGAGACAATCTAGTAACCTTCTTATGTTAATAAGATGGTCACTCAATGGTTGATCATCTTTCATTTTTGACGAAACGATTTCTTACAAAACGAACTGCTTACTTTCTTCAGTACTATCTTTAAACGTATCCTCAAGATACTGGACAAACTCATAGCATGGTTTCTTACGTAGATTATCAGTAAGCTCTGATAATGAAGTAAGAATAAGAATCGACATAACTTGTGATTCATCATCCAGATACTGGTAATAAGCGTCAAGCTCATCATCCTGGGCATCTTGCCCTGGTTGTCCCTTGGGCACCTCGTCTATCACGTACAGTAGATTCTGTGCTTTTAGGTAACTCCTAAAATGCACTTTCCAAACTTTGTAGTTCAGACCAGTAAGATTCCATTTTCCAGTGATGAACTTTCGCGATTCGTTTGGTGAGTAAAACGGAATTTCTGACGGTACAGACATCTATAAGAAAAACAACAAACGGTTAGTATGATTTAGAAAAATAAATAACTTCTAACATTATTACCTTTTAAGAATAATAGTTAGACTAGGATCCATATTTCACGCCCTCTAATGCAAGGTTTGGGCACTTCCCATTAGAGCCACGTTATTTCTGGTAGGTATAGCCATACCGATCGCCTCTCGACTAGAAACGATTCCTAGATGTTCGGGATATCAAGTTGAACAAGGAACTTGTACATGTTTTAATCCCTCTAGTGCATTTTGGGCCGGGACTCCCGATTATCACCAAAATAGATCGTACCACCTAAGACAGTGCGATGCCTTGCGCCGGGACTTCCGATTATAACAAGACCCTATGCACCCTAACACTCGCAATGATTTGAATCCACATCTAAGGTTCTTTCTCCTTACAATGTGAATATCGTTGAAAAAGTGAGGTGTTCCATTAGGTGGGTTGCACTCTGATCTAAGATTTTCTAAAAAGGATTTTCCTTTGTTCGAAAAACGTTAGGTAGTTTTTAACCTTTTAAAATTACTTGGTTTTATAAACTAGCTGTTTATAAATTCCACTTTTAATTTTGTCTATTAAAACTTGGTTTATAAACAAACTGTTTACTTTGCCATTACTAATTTAAAGTTTGGTTTTCTAAACAAACTGTTTATAATCACCATCTTTTTAATTTAAAACTTGGCTTTTTAAACAAAGTGTTTATAATCACCATCTTTTTATTTCAAATAAAATAAATTAAAGAAATAAAATAAAAGCATGCAATTTTGAAAAATTGCTATGTCATAACCCCAATGTGTTGGTTTTGTGTTTTGTATATTTAAAAAAATAAAAGGTTTATTAATTTCCGAAAATTTATATAAAAATTCAAAATAAAAATTAAACAAACACAATGTCACGAATTTTGGGTTATGTCATACTAAATAAAATAAAAAATGATAATTATAAAATTACCCATAACAACTAATTTCAATTTCCCCTTTAATTTTGAAATTATCTTGATTTTAACAATTTATTATCTTTTATTATTAAATAATATATAAAATCTAGTCAAGATTTATGTAAATCTATCCCTTTGATTTTATTTTTGATAGTTAATCAAAAAATCAAAAATTTACATAGATTGACTTAATAAGTAAAAAAAAAAAAAATTACCTAAAATCTTGTAGATTCTTTATTCCCAATTTAGGTTACATAAAATCTTGTACCCTAAATACGATATCTTGGTCACCAAGAACCATCACCCACCGGAAACTCGGTGGGCTTGGTTTCGGTCGACCACTCGGTCGTCGAACCAAGTCTCAACCGAATTTCGGTTGGTTTGGTTTCGACTCCCATTTTATTTTTTATTAATTTATAATAATAATAATAATAATAATAATAATAATAATAATAATAATAACCTCTTCCTTTTTTATCTAAAAATCCTATTCAATCCAATTGTTCATAAACTTGAATAATTTTCTTGGATCAAATTTTCTAGGGTTTTCTTACTAAATAAAAAAAAAGAAACCTAATTTCTTTTATCTTGAAACTTATTTAGTCCAGTTGTTCATAAACTTGAACAATTTTCTTGGATCAAACTTACTAGGTTTATTTCTAAGATAAAAAAACTTAATAATTATAATTATATATACATATATATAAATTTCAAAAAGAAAATAAAGGAGGGAAAAAGAAACCTAATTTCTTTTTATCTAGAACCCTATTCAATCCAATGCTCATTCAAAACTTGAAGAACACATACTTGGCCCAAAATTCTAGGGTTCTTTTTCTAGACAAAAAGAAACTCAACCGAATCCCATTGACTTAAACACATGTGATTCGTAGTTCGTATGCTCCCCTGTTATTAGAAACTCATGTTTTTAGTGAATCACATGTGTTTTGTGACTTAAACACATGTGATTCGAAGTAATATGCTCGTCTATGTATTTGGAACCCCTGTTGTTTAGTGAATCACATGTGTTTTGCTTTTTGAAACAAATGCGATTCGTAGTTTGTATGCTCTCCTGCTTTTAGAACAAATTTTTTTAGTGAATCACATGTGTTTCGTGACTTGAAACACATGTGCTTTGAAGTAATATGAACGTCTGTATTTTTGGAACCTTGTGTTTTAGTGAATCACATGTGTTTCGCCTTTTGAAACACATGTGATTCGTAGTTCATATGCTCCCTTGCTTTTAGAAACTCCTGGGTTTAGTGAATCACATGTGTTTCGTGACTTGAAACACATGCGATTAGATATAATATGCTCGTTTGTATTCTGGAACACTTGTGTTTTAGTGAATCACATGTGTTTCAATACATCAATACCACCACCACCTCCATTACCACCAGCACTTTCGCTGGTCGTTGGTGGTGACCGGCGGTGATGGTGGTGACTTGAAACACATGTGTTTGAAACACATGTGATTTGATCTTGATTATTTTAATCCAATAGCTAGGATTTCTTCTTTGGGATTTTAAAATTTTGATGGACCTCCTTGAATACAATCAAATGTATATGATAAATTTTACTAGATGCTAGAGGTGCACAAAATCGAATTACAATCCAATACAGACCGGTTTAAATCTTATTCAGATTTTATGTTAAGATCAAAAATTAGTTTTCAAAAAAACCGGTAGAAACATGATGTGGAATAAAAATAGATGAAAATTAAGGGAATTTCTAGTAACGGGTATTCAGGTCAATCAATATTTTTGAGAGTTAATTACACATAATGGACGATACATGTGCTATACACATACTTTAGAATATCGAGACAAATTTGTTAATTTTTGGCTACTTAACAATTCTTGTTTTGAAAAACTAGTTTATGAAATGTTAAAATGGGCGTTCTTGAAATTCTAAACACTGTATGTGAACTGATGAAAGTGAATCCCTAAAAGGAACGAGTATATATAAAAAATTAAATTTGTTAAATTTTTCTTTATTAATTTATTAAGTTGACTTAAAATTTTAAAATTATATATACTGTCAGGATCGAATAACACAGAAGTGTTATTGAATCACAAATTTATGCACAATGAGAAGTTACAACGGATTAACAATATTGTGATGAACAAAAACAATGAACTGTAAATTATATGAAAATAATTAAGAACACACTTTCACAAAAAACTTCAATGTATATTAATATTATCGAATCAATACACACGCATGTTTACAATTCATAAGGAACCATATATAATAGTCATTGAAGCCTAAAACTTTACCCTAGTTATTCTACGAACTTCTAAACAAACTTCCTAAGATCTCGGACTCGATATACACTGTAAATAGCCCGATCAGTAGTAACTCATATAGCAGTAGGAAGTTGCTTCATCAATAGTAATTGTATCATCAGTAGTAAGTCTTATATCAGCACTAAGACTTGATCATTATTATCTGCAACATCAGTAATAAGTAGTATATCAGTACTAACTCTGATATATCCCAACAATCTCCACTTAAACTTATTAATTCATCCTGAATTAAACAAGTTTCTTTTCTTCCTTTTCTTTTGCCTCACTTGCCCATTTTTCTTCTCCTTCTTTTATTCTTATATCTCTCTGTCTTCTTTGTTCATCCACATAGACTTGATTCTTTTGAAGAAAGTACTTAAACTTTTCTGAATACATAACTGGATCATGTGGTCTTATAAATGAACAACAAATTACTTGATATAATGTCTTCTCTGAGTAATTGTAGTCTTTTTCCATTAAGAACAGTTCACATCTTTTGTCTGATCTTTCAAAGAAGTACATGTTGAGTGATGGTAGTACATTCTAGGCAAAGAGATTTTCTTCATTTTTGGATATTTCAGGGTAATTTTCTGGATAAAATGCAGCATCTATCATCTCTGTTAAGTATCCAGCTCCTGAGTTCTTCCATTGAGTAATAGCCATTCTAGGCTTTCCAAATTTTAGCATAGTTATAACATCACTTCTGGAAAGTGACATCATTAATGGCTTCCAGGCTTTAAATCTTTCAATTGACGTATCTTTTCTGATAATGTCAATTATATTATTCATTACCCTCTAGTTGATAATTGGATTATTCTGTTGTAGAGCTTGATGTAGGAAAACCTTGTACGATTCACATGGCGGAACTTGAATCTTACATACTTGATCTCTACTAAACAATGGGATCACAAGAACAAAGAGATAGTTAGTATATGAACAATACCTCTTGAATAGCTAAAGAATGATCCACCTCTACTGCACCACCTGAAGACGCTGCAAGACCGCGTTGTTAAAGGAATTATGCGCATAGTTAGTCAACCTATGATGATACATCCATGCCTACGAAACACTTAAGGGTCACACCGGTGAGTGCATGTAATACGAGCAAGATAAGCAATGAAACTACGAAGAGGAATTTCATAGTAGTCATTATGAATCAGTTAAGTATTAAGTTAAGTTTAACTTATTACTATATTAGTTTACCTAACTAATAAATACAAGTAGTTGTACAATTACTAGTTGAGTAAATATACAATGTGTTAATTATAGATTATCCATGATATGATTTAAAGCTATGAAATCATATTGTAATATGATAATATTGTTGTATAAATTATATAAAGTTTATTATATAATTAATTATTGAAAGTATAAATACAAGTATATAATTCGTGTATATAGGTACCGAATTATTAGTGTGTTAATACTACACATTTAATAGTTAAGTGCAACAATAATAAACTAGTTAAACTATAAGGGATGGAAGTGTTGAAAGGAAGTTTAATTATAGATCCAATATTAATTAAACTAGAAGGGTTCTAAGCGTAACTTATTTGTATATAAATAAGAGGCTTAGGGTAACCCTAAAACACCTTAGACCATTACACGAAATACTTCCTCCTCCTCCTCCTTGGCTTCGGCTGAATACACACACAAACACAATCCTTGTGTTCTTTGTGTTTTTTGTGTTCTTCAAGTCTTGAAGATCCAAGTTCATTGCTTAGATCAATTAGAAGTTTGCTCGATTTGTTCACCATCAGTGGATCTATTTTAAGCAATCAACAAGGTATGTTTTGGGAAACACTTTTCTCCCTTCTCCCCTCTTGGACGAATTCGACAAAAGAACCCTAGGGTTCTTCGGTTGATGGTCGAACGAACCACACACGCAATGTGTGTGTTCGAGTTCTTCGTACAAGGTTTCTCTCTTGTTAACCTAATCTAGAACTCCAACATCCCAATCCTTTAGGGTTTAAGGATTGAGTTTAATCCCAGTTCCGCATTTAGGGATTAAATCAGCTAGTTGGTTTTAACCGGTCAAGAACAAGTTCATGTTCTTGGTCAGTCATGGTTCGAACCAAGTGTACTAGGAGGTCGACCCAAGTGGTTGATCAGTCGCATGGTGCGTAGTGAAACCCTTCAGTGTTATCAGAGCGTTGGTTTAGAGATCTAGACTAGATTAACAAAGATTGTTTGTTTACTTTAATTTTAAGTTTTTTTTGTTTCAAGTTTTCTTCTTCTTCTTCATATTTTTCGAAAAAGAGGGTAAGAACCCTATGACCAAGAATATTAAACTAGTCTAAGTTTAATTGGTCAAGAAGGTTTCTAAAAACCCTAGTAATTTTTGAAATACTAGGAAGAACCCTAGGATCAAGTATGTTAAACAAGATATGTTTAATTGATCAAAAGGATTCTTTCCTTACTTCCTTGAATTTTCGTGACCATAGGAAGAACCCTAGGATCAAGTATGTCAAACAAGATTTTTTTATTTGATCAAAAGGATTCTTTCCTAATCCTTTAGAGATTTCGAAAATCTAGAGGATACTTGGACACCAAGTTTATTAAACTAGCCTAGTTTAATTGGTGGAAAAGTTTCCTAGGCTTAAGAATTTCGAAACCCTAAAAGAACCCTAGAAGTTTAAACTAGTTTAAGTTTAATAGTTTAAAAGTATTAAATAGGATGATAATATAAAACCTAGTTAAATAAACAAGTTTATGTTTAATAGGTTTAATTATTATTTTGATAGATTTATTTAACTAGTTCCTTAAACCTAGAAATTTAGACAAAGTTTTATTGTCTATAAGGTTTAATTTAAAAAGTTTAAATAAATTTATTAAAAGTTATAATCTACCTTAGAATTTAAACAAAGTTTATTGTTTAAAAGGATTGATTGGTCAAAAAAGTCAAAACCCTAGTTTTGATTGGTCAAAAACAAGATTAGGGTTCATCTAATTAATTTAGGGAATTGATAAAGAGGATGTTAATTTTTAAGTTCTAAAATTAACAAGGTGTATTTAATTATCTATATATATGTATTAAAATTTTCGGTTTTTTTTAATTATTAAGTAAAATTGAATTTTAAAAGATATAATAAGTTTATACGTATTTTAATTAGAATAAGTTAAAATACATGTGTATAAATTAGATGTAATATTCTTATTAGAATGTTACAAGTTTATTATAAAATATACATATATACGAATACATTAAATGCAAGATAAAAAATGGAACAATTAAAAAGGATAATGTTATTTTGATCTTTAAGGATAATATTATAATTAGTTATTGTATAAGTTATAATATAATTAAAACTAGAAAGTACAAAGTTATGATTTCATTATAACTAGAAATTGTACAAGTTGAAATTATATGATTAACTAGAAATATACAAAGTTATATATATTATCATATATTAAAATGTATAAAGTTATAAGTTATTATAACTAGATAATTATACAAGTATAATATAAGTATTTTACAAGTCTTGTAACATACTAGATTAATGATCAAGTAAAAATAACAAGAACCTATATTTAACTAGTTCAAGTTATATATAAGAAAGGTTTAAACAAACTAAGAATTATTATATATAGTCTTTATATAATAAGTTTATTAGTTTCACCAAGTATTAACCGGTGGTTGTGTTAGCTTAAGTTTCATCATTGTTGTTGAAGCTAGTGGGAGCTACACAAGAAAATCACAAAGTTTATAAGTGTGTCGTTAAGACATAAGTTTTGTCGAATCTAATAAGTCAAAACAAATGTTTAATTTCATTATTAGACATATGAAGAACTAGGTATGTTAAACTAGGTTTATGTTTCAAGTTCATGAATCATAAAAGAATTTAAAAGTTTAACATAAGTTTATAAGTTTTTCAAGTAAGATAAAACAAGTAAGTTTTATTCTTGATAAGATTTTTCACAAAATCTAGTAAAACGTTTTGTACACATCGTTTTAGGTATACATGTAAAATCATGTAAATTCTTGAAACTATAAGTTTTAAAGAATAGTTCTTATGTTTTAAAAAGGTGTCTTGTAGAACCCTTCAATTCACAAGTCACACATTTTTAAACAAGGATTAAGATTGGAATAAAGGTTTAAGTTTAGTTTAAGACTTAAACAAACCCAAGAAAATCTTAGATCTAAGTACTGTCCACCTAATGGAACACCTCACTTGTTAAACGATATTCATATTGTAAGGATAAAGAACCTTAGATATGGATTCAAATCATTGCGAGTGTTAGGGTGCGTAAGGTTCTGTGATAATCGGGAGTCCCGGCGCAGAGCATCGCACTGTCTTAGATGGTCTGATCTATTTGGTGATAATCGGGAGTCCCGGCCCAAAAAGTACTTGAGTAGAATAAACATACTAGACTTTATTACTTACTTAGAAATGTACAATTAGATTGTACAAGGTTGTAATAAGTTATAAGTCTAAAGATTCTACGACCCCTAGGAATCGTGTCAAGTCTTGGTACAATCGGAAAGGATGTTACCTACCAGAAATAGCATGGCTCGTCGGGAAGTGCCCAAACCTTGCGGCCAGAATGTGATATATGGATCCTAGGCCTAAAATATTAATTATGGGTTTATAATATATTTTAGAGAATGTTTATTGATGATTACTAATTAAAATGGGTTTGATTTGTAGATGGCAGCAACAAACGCAATCACGACAACAAGTACCAACAATCTCTCAAGTCGCTCAATCCTCGAAAAGGACAAGTTGACTGGGTCAAACTTTCTCAACTGGGAGCGCAATCTTCGTATTGTGCTCAGGCATGAGAGAAAGTGGTATGTCTTGGAGAGAGCAGTACCAAACACCCCTGCTGTTAATGTTAGAGCTGAAACGAGGCAAGCTTATGATAAGCATGTCAGTGATGCACTCGATGTGAGCTGTCTAATGCTCACCACTATGAGTCCTGAGTTACAAGCGGGACTAATGGATGTGCCTGCATTTGAGATGATCCAGCAACTTAGGGATTCATTTCAAGAGCAAGCTCGCACTGAGAGGTTTGACATCAATCGAGCCTTCAACTCCTGCAAGATGGTCAAAGGAACGCCGGTGAGTGCCCACGTCATGAAAATGAAGGGACACATGGATCACCTCGCTAGACTTGGTCACCCCATTCCGTTGTAAATGGCAACATATACTATACTCAACTCGTTGTCTGATGACTACAAGTCTTTTGTGGTCAACTACAACATGCATAATATGGCGGTGGCGGTGGGAAGAAGAGAAAAGGGCACGGTGGTAAAGGAAAGGGTAAAAACCTATCCTAACCAAGGAGTGCCAAATGGTAAGAGTGTCAAACAAAAGGTCAAGAAGGTTAAGCCTAACACTGCGAGGACCGAGAATCGGTGCTTCAAGTGTGGTGAGGCTGGGCATTGGAAAAGGAATTGTCCAAAGGGTGCAAGTGGTAGTGGAGGAAACGCAAGTTCCTCAGGTAACACAACCACACTTCTTAATCACTTTAAGATACTTGTAAAGTACGTTACGGGTAATCTAACTTTTGCAATCGTTTATTGCAGGAGGAGATGGAAAGTGATAGTGACCGGCATGAGATGGTGATGATCCCACGAGCACCAAGTTTTATAATTCAGTATTTTGTGGATTCGTTTTAAACAATTTTACTTTATTGTTTTGAATAATTTTATTTTTGTTAAAACAAGTTTTATTTTGGTTTTAATTAAATTTCGAATCCATGGTTGAATTATATTGTGTGCATGTGTGATAATTACACTACTCAAGGTTTATGACTAGATTGTAAGTCAAGTTTGATTTACTTATATTTCATGTTTATATATATTTGTTTGATTGTTGTATAAATAATGTCTTGATAGCTAAGGTACTTAGATGCTAGTAATTAGAAAGTTTTTCTAATGAAAGTATTTAAGAGTTTTATGGAAGCATAAGGTTCTAGAGTTATTGAACTTAGTTAAAACATCTTAAGTAATAGTCATTACTTATGATAGAAAGTTTTAAAGTATTAGTATTAATATAGTATGATTGTATTGGATATAATCAAGATAGACTTTAAGAGTATTATTACAAGTCTTTTATACTTGTAGTAAAGGATTTAATGAAGTCATAATTCCCTAATAGGAATAATTGGATATTCGTATAATCCAAGTAAAATGACTTAGACATTAAATGTCTCTTAAAAAAGGACAAACTATATTAAAAATATTTAAGAATTAAAAGGTATTATTGCAAGTCTTTTATACTTGTAATAAATATAATATTTAATCAAGTCATAATTCCCTAATAGGAAATATGGATATTTGAGAAATCCAAGTGATGACTTTGGCATTAAATAAAGTTCTTAAAAGAACACTAATGTATTTAAGAATTGGAAGTATCGTTCCAAGTGTTTTATACTTGTTAGATACAGTAATCAATAAATATCATAATTCCCTAAACAGGAATGTTGGATATTCGCAAATCCAAAGGATGATCTTAATTATTGATAGAATTCTTAAAATATTAAACTACAAGTTATTGACTAGGTTAAAGTAGTTTAAGAGATGCTTAAATTCCATAAAAGTAAGTGGGAGCTAAGACTAACGTAATTCATTAAAGATGTTGATGAATTCAGTAAGTTAGTAAGACATTAACAACAAGGTTTTACCAAGTCGTTAGCCAAAGAGTTAAGAGAAATAATAAATGATCGTTAATTAGATTATTGCAAACCTAATAGCGTGATCACAAGTCTTGTGATTAATTATTGCATATCTAATAGGTTGTTAACACTTCAGTGGATAACACAATCATTTAAGGATATTTCTTTAACTAGTAAGAATATCTACAAATCAAGTAACTAAAAGAGGCTTTAGTTGCAAGGATAATTTTATGAATTCAAGAAACTAAGGAGTTAATTTCCAATCCTCTTATGTTTACCGAATTGCATAAAAGGCAAGACTAGAATATGTTTTAGATTGTTGCAAGAACAATATCTAGCAAAAGCAAAAGTAATAGTATTCCTAAATACTCGTCTTATGTCTTTAGTTGAATAGAAATGATTAGTTTAGTGATGAAGTTACAATTAAGTTTGTAAGAATCATTAAGTAATCAACACGAACGAAAGAAATAAGTAATGACCAGTAATAATTCAGTATCTATGTCCAGTAAGGAATAGTACATGAGTTAGTATCATTTTTATTCAGACTTTGTATGTTTTACATCATCCATGAATAAAAGTCTATTTATTCAAAAAGATACAAAAATCCGTGACTACTCGTCTTGGTGGGAACCTCGATGGGACGTTAACGTCATCGCGATATTCGGTGGTAGATTCGACGTTCTTTGAAGATAGCTACACAAGTTTTGTGTAAACCAAATATCGGAGATATTCTGTTGGAGGCTCAACGAATATTGGATTGACCACCGTGACAATACTTCGTGGTTGAAAAGTTCAAAAGAATTGTTCACTAGGATTGTCCTTAAGCCTGAGGTATTTGGTTTAGGATACAATGACTAATGTGCTTTGGTTTAACTCAGACAATTCTGAAATACGTTTGTCATACGAAGCGATACTGGGTACAAAGGAAGTTGTATTTTAAATCGAAATATAACAAGATGGTAATTGCACCTCCTTTTTAGGAGAGATATTTATAGGTCCTTTGAAATGATGAGAAACTGACAAGTGCACGGTCGTGCCCAAACGAACTGATCTGTTCTTTGTCGTTTATCACAGCAGTTTGAATCAAGAAGTCATAAAATGATTTCGAATACAGGAGTTGATAATTTCTACCATGCTCGTATTCATTATCACAAATATCGTGCTGCAAGGTATAAGCCTAACATATTTGCCCAAGAAGTAAAGACAGAGTGTTCTTTACTAGGAGACGTTATTAAAGAGTTTTTCATAAACTACACCTGGGTTACGTAAGCTGTTTTAATGGGTTGGTTACCTACATGCCAATTTAGAAGGCCACTGTAGCTCGTATAATTAAGACAAAGGTTACAAACTTGCACAAGTGGGAGTCTGAAGGAATTATGTGCACAATTAGTCAACCTATGATGATACATCCATGCCTATGAAACACTTAAGGGTCACACCGGTGAGTGCATGTAATACGAGCAAGATAAGCAATGAAACTACGAAGAGGAATGATTCATAATAATCGTTATGAATTAGTTAAGTATTAAGTTAAGTTTGACTTATTACTAGATTAGTTTAACTAACTAATTAATACAAGTAGTTGTACATTTAATAGTTGAGTAAATATCCAATGTGTTAATTATAGATTATCCATGATATGATTTAAAGCTATTAAATCATATAGTAATTGGATAATATTGTTGTATAAATTATATAAAGTTTATTATATAATTAATTATTGAAAGTATAAATACAAGTATATAATTCGTGTATATGGGTACCGAATTATTAGTGTATTAATACTAGACATTTAATAGTTAAGTACAACAATAATAAACTAGTTAAACTATAAGCGTAACTTATTTGTATATAAATAAGAGGCTTAGGGTAACCCTAAAACACCTTAGACCATTACACAAAATACTTCCTCCTCCTCCTCCTTGGCTTCGGCCAAATACACACACAAACACAAGCCTTGTGTTCTTTGTGTTCTTCGTGTTCTTGAAGTCTTGAAGATCCAAGTTCATTGCTTAGATCAACTAGAAGATTGCTCGATTTGTTCATCATCGGTGGATCTATCTTAAGCAATCAACAAGGTATGTTTTGGGAAACACTTTTCTCCCTCTCCCCTCTTGGACTAATTCGACCAAAGAACCCTAGGGTTCTTCGGTTGATGGTCGAACGAACCACACAAGCAATGTGTGTGTTCGAGTTCTTCGTACAAGGTTTCTCTCTTGTTAACCTAATCTAGAACTCCAACATCCCAATCCTTTAGGGTTTAAGGATTAGGTTTAATCCCAGTTCCGCATTTAGGGATTAAATCAGCTAGTCGGTTTTAACCGGTCAAGAACAAGTTCATGTTCTTGGTCAGTCATGGATCGAACCAAGTGTATTAGGAGGTCGACCCAAGTGGTTGATCAGTCGCATGGTGCGTAGTGAAACCCTACAGTTGTACCAACAAAGTAACACACTAGAACTCGTGTGTGTGTGCGTGTCGAACGAACAAGGGTTCGAAACCCTTTGGGGTTTTCGGCCGACGAACGAGAGAGAGAGAGAGGGGAGGGAGATTTTAGGGTTTTGTGGTTACAAAGTGATTAACCTCTAAGCCTTAGACATGCCCTCCTATATATAGGTTTAGGCCTTGCACTTAGGTCCTTAGAGTTTAACTAGAAGTTTAATGAAACTTAAACTTCTTTTGTTACTTCTAGCCCTTGGACTTATACTAGTGAATTAATTAACCGTCCATTAAATATTTAACCTTCCTCTTAAATAATAATTAACTTATTATTATTTGTTCTCTTCTTTATAATTAACTTAACTAGTTAATTATTCCACACAACTTACTTTATTCGGTTGTCCCTTATTGGGTGTGTAGTGGTGTGACCCTTTAGTGTCTTATAACATTGGACACGATGACACGTGTACTTATCTGTGCACATAAATCCAACACTTGAGGGTCTTCAAGTATGGGGAAGTCTTGTTTGGCTTTCTTTTGAGCAGATTCTGCAGCATCAGTTAGTTTTCTTTTATTTGATGATTGATTGGAAGATTCACCAATCAGTTTCTTGCTGCTTATCACAGATTGAGGATCAATTTCCTTTAATTCCGTTAGTTTATCTTCTTTGACCTCTGATTCTGCCAATGCTTTCTTCTTTGCAGTGCAGATTTTGTCAACTATATTTACCATCTTCATTCTTCCAAATGACTTTGCACTGTGACTTTTAGTTTTTAAATATTCTACCATTTTTGCTTTTTGGTCACAAATTTCCTTATGTAAATCTGCATTTAGTTGTTTGCACTCTGCAAACAGGTCTTCAAGAAGATTTAATGATTCTTCTTCAATTTTCTTCTGTTTATCTATTTCTTGTTGTTGACCTTCTACCAGAAATTCTTCAATCTCTTGAATGGCTTCAGTTGCAATCTTTTCTCTTTCAGCTTTCTTTTTATTTTCTAATTCAAGAGTTTTTGCACATTTTCTGTGTTATTTCATTCTCTTCACCTTCCAATGATCTAGTTTTAGATGACTAACTAAATTGATCTTTTTAACCATGTGGTGACCTAGAGCTCTATGAGGAAAATCATCATCAAAGATTGCTTTTCCTTTTCCAATACACTGTGGAAGAGGAGTGTATTTCATGTCCACCACTGAATGTATTTCAAGATCTGAATCAAACTTGTGAATTTTATCTTAATTTAGGATCTTTGGGTGAGGAGGCAATTCACACTCATCTACCTCTTCCCAGTTGACATCAGCATCAAAATCTGGAATAATTACTTTCTGTTCTGCTGGTGTTGTGGTTGTTACTACTGATTTAGTGGTAACTGGTACTTGAGTTGTTACTGCTACAGACTCAATAGTAATTGCTGGTGTTATAACTGGTATTAAAGATTGTAAGTTGGAAGGTCTGTAGAGTACTAGTTGCATGTTGGAGGAGTTTACTACTGATGAGGTTGTTTCATCTGTAGTTACTACTGGCATTGTTGTAGAGACATCAGTTGTAAAATTTTGAACTTGTGCTGTTGTTGTAGTGATTAATACTGATGATACTTCTTGTGTTTCTTCTTCTGTGAGATCAGTATTAAGTACCTCTGTATGTTCAATAACCTCATTAATGTTCATGGGATCAGTAGTACCCATGACATCAGTAGTATTTACTATATCAGTAGTAATTGGAGAAGATACATGTTCTGCTACTGGTGATTGTGGTGCAGACACAAATACATCTTCATCAATACTCCTAACTAGACGTGGCAAATGGGTCGTGTCGTGTCGGGTTCGTGTCGTGTCTAGAATTTAAACGTGTTGAGACACCTAAACCCAAACCCAACACGTTTAATAAACGGGTTCAAAATGTTGATCCAAACCCGACACGGTTAATTTCGTGTCAACCCAACCGAACCCGTTTAAACCGTAAAAATTCGCGTATAACGATTAAACATAATTACATTCCAACAAAAATATATTAAAAATTCAAAAAAACTTAATAATAATCGAATAAAAACATAATATAATTAGATATTAATCTCAATATGAAATAAAAGCCCAATTTTTTATTCTACAACTATTATATATTTAAAAAATAAAATTTATTTAAATATATATACATACTTAAACGGGTGATTTGGGTTACCTTCGAGTTGAAAATATTGACACTAACCCAACCCGTTTAACTTTCGTGTCGTGTCGAGTCAACCCATATACTTAAACGTGTCGAAACCTCTAACCCAAACCCACTAATTTCATGTCGGGTTCGTGTCGAGTTGTCGTGTCGTGTCTGATTTTGCCATATCTACAGTCCTAACTCCTCTATCAATGTCTTCATCACTTTGACTTGTTTGACTCGTTTCACCATGAGCTTCTTTTAGATTTAAGAGGGAGGCTGATGCTACTGCTATTGATGTATCAATCATTCTTTGTATTTGATCTTTCTCACCTTTAGTGATCTCAACTTGTGGAGCATCACTACCATCAACCTTCTTCATCAAATTTCTGATAATGGAAGATTGTCTTTGAAGCCTGTATTCGAATCTTTTCATTCTTATATTCATGGAGTTGATGTAGTGCTTCATGTAGCTCATGGTTCTGCCTTGATTGTTGATTAATGTATACTGACTTTGTACAGTGGTTTCAAGGTTTCCCATCCTATCCGTCAATTGTGTTTGTTCAATACTACCCTCATTCCTTCTAGGTAAATCATCGGGTTGATTTGGTACATTGGCTTTAAGGTTTTCCATCCTTTCTATGAATTCAATTTGTTTCATTCTACCCTCATCACTGCTTGGTGCTTCATTGGGTGATTTAGATACCCTCTTCTGCCTAGCAGATGCATAGGTACCTCCCCCTGTGGTTTCTTAGCACCGGGGTCCTTTAAGTGCTGCCTCAAAAGATGATTCATCACTTAAAGTTGCTGAGGTCTGGGTCGTAATGATGTTCTAACTAGCCTGTGCACCAACCTTTGGTGCAACAGTAGTGAGAGCCCTTTCCTCATGTCCTCTCTCCTCCTTGGAGTACAACTCTTGGAGCCTGGGGTTTGACTCAATACGTCCCCTGGTGTCCTTTTTGGAAATGCTTTTCCTTTTGTATTTTTGGAAATTGTTTGGCTTTTGGGCTGATTTATTTGGTGATGGAGTGGGTTGGGGTTCAATGGGTTGACGTGAACCTTCTCCAGTTGGGGTTGATCATAGATCATGTTTTTAATTAGAGGAGTTATATTTCCAGAAAAATTAAATTTCCTTCTCATATTGGAATAGACCTTTTTTGTTAGAGAAGGAGGAGTGAAAATATCTTTTGAAATTGATAAATCTTTTAGTTCACAGTTTATAAAATGAACAAAAAATCTTGGAAACATCAAATATTTTGAAGAAGGCAGATTTCCAAGCATGCCCTTAAAAAACATTTTTTGAAAAATTGAATTCTTGATCTGTGGCCAAACAAACAACAGCAGTAGCTATTGTTTTATTGAACTCATTCCAATAACTCTTTTTAAGAAAGATGTATTGTTGAATAGTATGTACTAAATATTTTGCATAGGGGTGAAAGAAGTCCTTTTTGAAAAGTTACAATGTCTTTTCTTCCTTCATACCCCATTTTTATAAAAGTTTCAACAAGCTCTTCCTTAGAGAGTAGAGATATACATGTTTCATCATGGAGTTGTAGATGAGATCTGATAGATTGTTGATTTTTGAAACACCTCCTTCCTCAATCTTTTCTGCACTTTCCCGGAAGATCACCAAGTGTCTCTCATAGATTTTAGGTTCCAGAGTTAAAGCATATCGAATTTTTGAGTTTTTAAAGAACATTACAATTTCTCTAAAGTCTCTGATTCCATCAGGATTTCTTAAGTATGCAACCATATTGTGAAAGTCTGAGTATAGTAGATCAGTGGCTACAGACAGTGGTTTGATCATGGTCATTTTGATTCGTTCAGTTTGGAGATGAGAGTTTTGGATTGAATGTTGGAATTGAACAGTTTTGTAGCTTTGATAGTGATTACCGACTTAGGGTTTATCGTAGGGTTTAGCAATTCGAGGTGTGGATAATGCCGGATTAATCGATTTGGCTATTTATAATTTGCGAATTTACTTGCAAAAGGATCGAAATACTCTTCGAATCATAGCATAACGGCTATTTTCATGGGGGTCGGTATCGTAAAAATGTGTATTTAATAATAAACGGTCGATCAGTAGTAATTAAGAATCTGTAATAGCAGAACGTCAGTAGTAACTACATCAGTACTAATTATTATTTTCTACTTACCCTAATTTTCAGTACTAACAGATCAGTAGTAAATTATGATTACTAACCATGATCAGTACTAATGAATAATCAGTAAGAAAACAAGTAAAACTTAAAAAAAATAATGTACAAAGACTTTACATATGAATTAATTATGAAATTAATTATTAAAATTATTTTAATACCGTTAACCAAGAAAGTAAATCTTCCCGCATCAAATGCTTTTTAAAAAGATCTACCAATTGATTATCAGTATGAATTTTCACCACTTTAATTAATTTCTTTTCATTGCAATCTCTTATAAAATGGAATCTGATTTCAATATGTTTAGTTTTTGAACGTTTTACTGGATTATTCACAATACTTATGGCAGTTTGATTATCAATATGAATAGGAGTTTTAAGAATAGAAATACCAAAGTCCATTAACTGCTTCTGAATCCATAGCACTTAAGCACAACATGCAGATGCAGCTACATACTCTGCTTCAGCATTAGATGTTGAAACCTTTGTTTGTTTCTTGCATTGACATGACACGAATCTTGATTCAAAGAATTGACATCCACCAATGGTTGACTTTCTGTCTTGACATTCACCTCCATAGTCACTATCATTTTAGGCTATAAGCTCAAATGGTGAGTCATGTGGATACCAAAGACCAAGAGATGGTTTTCCTTTCAAGTATCTAAAAATTCTTTTTACTGCTTGTAAGTGAAGTTCCTTTGGTCTTGCTTGATACCTGGCACAAACACAAGCACTATACATAATGTCAGGTCTTGATGCAGTTAAATATATTAAAGAACCTATCATTTATCTATACAAGTGTTCATCTACATCCTTCCCTTCAATGTCAGGATGTAGGTGTTTATGTGTTTCCATAGGAGTGCTTGCACTTTTGCAGTCTTTCATTGCAAATTTTCTCCATGATGTCTTTGACATATTTTGATTGATTAATCAAAATTCCATCTGATCTTTGATTGATTTGGAGTCCAAGAAAGAAGTTCATTGGACCCATTGAGCTCATCTTGAATTTAACCTGCATTAGTTCTTCAAATTCTTTGGACAGTTGCTCATTTGTTGATCCAAAGATGATATCATCTACATAAATTTGGACAAGTAGAATATCATCATTGACTTTTCTTGTGACTAGTGTCTTGTCAATTGCACCTCTTTTGAAGTTGTTTTTCAACAGATTTGATGACAATGTATCATACCAAGCTCTTGGTGCCTGATAAAGGCCATATAGAGCTTTGTCTAATTTATACACATAATCACCATGGTTAGGATCTTCAAATCATGGAGGTTGACAAACGTATACTTCTTCTTCAATTTTTCCATACAGGAAAGCACTCTTTACATATATTTGATAGACTTTGAACTACTTGAATGATGCATATGCTAAGAATATCCTGATAACTTCAATTCTTGCAACAAGAGCATACATCATAGCCTATTCCTTCTTCTTGAGTGTAACCTTGTGCTACAAGTCTGGCTTTATTCTTGATCACTATCCCTCTTTCATCTTTCTTGTTTCTGAAGATCCATATATTTCCAATAGGTCTTTTACCTTTTGGAAGAGGTACAAGTGTCCAAATGGCTTGTAGTTTGCATTGAAGAAGTTCTTCTTGCATTGCTTCAATCCAGTTGGAATCTTTCATTGCTTGTTGAATCTTCTTAGGTTCATCCTGTGATAGAAAACATGCAAACATACATTCATTAGAGATGAAATTGATATTACAAATATGTGAGTTAAATTGACTTCTTGTCTCCATATTTGAGTTAACATCATTTAGAACTAAGTCTAAAGGATGATTCTTTTGAGCTCTTGAGGTGAGAACTTTATCAACCACAATTTGACTTTCAAGGTATGATTCATTGGATTCAGGAAATTGTGCATCACTCCAGTTATCTTCTTGATTTTCAGGATTTTCTTGATTTTCTTCATTGATATTGGTATCAGTATTAACTTGATTGTCGTTGAAATCATGTGTTTCTTGGTTATTACTGGCATCAATATTGTTTGGTTCAACATCAGTTTTTTGAGTCTCTGAGTTCCTACTGGTGTCAGTAGAATCTTGAGTGTTCGAGTTATTACTGGCATCAGTTTTACTTGTATGATCAGAGTTACTACTGTCCTCAGTATTAACTGTGGGATCAGTATTAACAAGGATATACTTCATTTGATCTGGACTGCCATTGAATGATGATGATCCTCCTTTAGGTGGTTTCTTATCTGATCCACCTACATTAAGATCATAACTAAAATCAACAGATTTTGTTATTGAGTCAATATTAAATAACCAGTATGGACCATTTCCTTTTTCATTCATTAAGTTTTCATTAAAGGATACATCAACACTTTCTTCAATGATCCTTAGCCTTTTGTTAAATACTTTATATGATTTTCGTTGAGTTGAGTATTCCACAAATATTCCATCATCTGATTTGCAGTCAAACTTACCAATTTGTTCTCTTGTAATTAAAATAGTACAAGGACAACCAAATGATTTTAGAAAGCTTATTGAAGGTTTTCTTTTATTGAAAAGTTCATGAGGTGTTTTAAAATGTGGCTTGACTATTAATACTCTATTTTGGACATAACAAGCAGTATTAACAGCTTCAGCCCAAAAAGTTATTGGTAATTTTGAATCTGCAAGCATGGATCTGGCTGCTTCAATGATTGTTCTATTTCTTCTTTCAGCTACACCATTTTGTTGTGGAGTTCTAGGAGAGTTGTACTGCTTGTCAATACCTTTAAGATCACAAAAAGAGATTAGATTTTTATTTTTAACTTCCGTGCCATTATCACATCTAATGGCTTTCACTTTGAGATCTCTTGTGTTTTCCAGTTTGATTATCAGGTTCTTGATGATTTCACTTGTTTCATCTTTAGTTTTGAGAAAAAATACCCAAGTATATCTGGAAAAATCATCAGGAATAACTAAGCAGTAGAGATATACATGTTTCATCATGGAGTAGTAGATGAGATCTGATAGATTGTTCTGTTTTGATCAGAGTTTTTCCATCTACAGTTGATTTGATTTTTGAAACACCTCCTTCCTCAATCTCTTCTGCACTTTCCCAGAAGATCACCAAGTGTCTCTCATAGATTTTAGGTTCCAGAGTTAAAGCATATCGAATTTTTTAGTTTTTAAAGAACATTATAATTTTTCTAAAGTATCTGGTTCCATCAGGATTTCTTAAGTATGCAACCATATTGTGAAAGTCTGAGTATAGTAGATCAGTGGCTACAGACAGTGGTTTGATCATGGTCATCTTGATTCGTTCAGTTTGGAGATGAGAGTTTTGGATTGAATGCTGGAATTGAACACTTTTGTAGCTTTGATCGTGATTACTGACTTTGGGTTTATCGTAGGGTTTAGCAATTTGAGGTTTGGATAATTCCGGATTAATCAATTTGGCTATTTATAATTTTCGAATTTACCTGCAAAAGGATCGAAATACTCTTCCAATCATAGCATAACGACTATTTTCATGGGGGTCAGTATCGTAAAAATGTGTATTTCATAATAAACGGTTGATCAGTAGTAATTAAGAATCAGTAGTAGCAGAATGTCAGTAGTAACTACATCAGTAGTAATTATTATTTTCTACTTACCCTAATTTTCAGTACTAACAGATCAGTAGTGAATTATGAATACTAACCATGATCAGTACTAATGAATAATAAGTAAGAAAACAAGTAAAACTTAAAAAAAAATGTACATGTGATTCTACCAGTGATTCTACCACCTTTTGGATTTTCACCAAAAGCAACATATTCACCTTCAAAAGACCTGAAATCTTTGACAATTTGAAGATTTCCAGTCATCTGCCTAGAGCACCCACTATCAATATGTCATGTGTTTCCATCTTTAGGTACCTGGATTCTCTGCACAGAAAAGAAAAATTAGTTCATTTTGGGAACCCAAGCCTATTTTGTCTTGGGTTCATCCTTGTAAGAAAAGAATTTTCTAATATTTTTAACTTTTGATGAAGGTTTGGTGTTTGACTTCTGGTTATTACTGTTGTTTTGTGTTACCACTGACTTAGGTTTATATCCCCAGATTTTGGCTTTTGAGTATTTTACTACTGGTGGGACAGTAGTATTTTGGTTATAAGATTTTTTAGGACAATCAGTAGTAACCCGGTGGTTGTATCTCACTGCATTGTACCTTGGTTAATGATCAGTAGTAAATCTTTGACTGTTTCTACTGATATTTGAAAAACTTGAGTTTTTTGAAGATTGATTTTGATTTATAGTATGTTCAAAGTTTTTACTTGTTTTTGGATTACCATGTCTGTTATTTTGAACAAACCTTTGAGTAGTTCTTCCAAATTTTGGAATATCAATATTTGGGGATTTAAAGTTTTGATTTATTTTTGTTTCTTTTAATTTAATGTCTTTTAATTTAATGTCTTTTAATTTCAATTTATTTTCTTTAAATTCCTTAAATTCTTTGCAGTTGATTGGATTGAAGTGACAATCATTTGCTAGATGATTAACTTTATTACAAATTAAACATGTCAGTTTGGTTGATTTAGAACTTTCTGGTTTTCTTTGTTCTTTTAACTGATTTAAGTTTCTCTGATTTCCCCTTCTTAAGATAGTTAGAATATTTTCAGCATTATATTTTGGAGATTCTTGACTTCTTGTGGTGTGAAAACTTGTATCATTTGCTTTAATGATATTTTCTTCATCAGATGATTCCTCACTTGTTTCAGTTTGAGTTTCTAATTTTAGTTCATCTAAGATTCTTTCTGGACTAGTTTTTAGTGGAGGTATAAAATTTGTTGGGGGAGGAACTGCATGATATCCAACTCCATGTATGACTTTTTCAGTTGTTTGATTACTGGTTAATTCTTCAATTATTTTAGAACTTCTTTCAAATTTTTTAATTATTAGTTTATTTTGTTCAAATTCTAATTGACATTCTTCTAATCGAGCTATAGCTTCTTTTGCTTTTAATTCAGCATGTTCTTTATCATAAACTGCTTGTAATAATTCTTCTTTACATTTTTGATCAGTTATTTGATAAACTTTTATTTGATTTTCTAGATCAGCTATACAACCATTGAATTATATTCTTCTATTTCTATGTCTTACTAAATCATCTAAAATTTCTTTATTAACTTTTTCAAGATCTTTATATAATTTAATGCATTCAGATGTGCATGATTTAATGCATTCAGATGTGCAAGATTTAGAAGTTACCTCAGTGTTAGGATCAGAGAAGGTCATAAGTGCTTGATTTTGAGCATGTTCTTCAGCTTGAAAGCTCCAATCATAACCTTGTCCTTCTTGAGATACAAGAGCAGTTGAGTTTGATGAGTTACCTTTATTGTAATTTGATCTTTGATCTTTGCTAGGATGTTCTCTAGCAAAGTGACCAAAATTACTGCAATTATAGCATTTGACTTTCGTTTTGTCAAATCCTGCCCTTTCTCTTTTGTTGTAGTTCAGATCCTTTCTTCCAGTTCTTTGAAGAAAACTTTTTGTCTTCAAACTTAGCATTGCCATCTGCCACTTTATATCCATCTCTTCCAGATCATCAGGATTGATTTGTTCCAGATCCTCACTAATTAGTGTAGTATGCACATGACTAGTAAAGAATGATTCTCTGGCAGTGTCCTCTAATTCTTTAGATTTTCCAGATGTAACATCCTGATTTGTACCTGCACTAGAAACAAAAGCAGCATTGTTTGAAGGTAAAGTAGGAGTTTTCTAACTTACCTCAGATTCAAATACTCTTAGGTCATTGTAGAGTTCATCAAGCTCTTTTTCTTCTAATGCATCTCCTTGTCTATATATGACAGTATACATAGACCATTCTTTTCCTAGAGATCTGAGAAACTTCATGTTGACATCATCTTTATCTGGTTGGACTCCAACTTGATTGAATTCACCAACAAGTTTATTGAATCTATCAAAAACTTGTGTCAAAGATTCATTCTTTTGTCCTTTGAAGTTTTCAAACTCTTGTTTCAGCATAGACTTCATGTTTCTTTTTGTACTCTTTGTTCCAACAAACCTTTTCTCCTGTGTTGCCAAAGCTTTTTAGCATCATCGTATTCAACAAAGAGATGTTGATAATCATTTAGGAATTGAGAGCAATAATGTGCTTCAAGCCTTTAGTTCAATTCCTCTGTCTTTCTTTTCGTTATCACTTCTGATCTTGTCAGATTCAGTTGATGTGCTAGTGATTTGAATTGGAATTGTCTTGTTGCCTTCTTGAACCACTTCCCACATGGAATAATCAGTAATAAGCATGTACTGCTTAATTCTATTTTTTCACATCCCAAAGTTGTTCGGAATGAGAATTGGAATCTTGTTAGCTTGTGTGCTTTCATTGTTATCAGACATGATGAACAGTTTTGTGTTGATTTTATTGAATACTTTTTGATGTTCTTGATTCGTAGATCTAGAACCTTATGCTCTGATACCACTTGTCAGGATCAAATAACACAAAATTGTTATTGAATCACAGATCTACTCACAATGAGAAGTTACAGCGGATTAACACTATTGTGATGAACAAGAACAATGAACTGTAAATTATATGAAAATAATTAAGAACACAGTTTCACAAAAAGATTCAATGTATATTAATATTATCGAATCAATACACACGTATATTTACAATTCATAAGGAACTATATATAATAGTCATTGAAGCCTAAAACTTTACCCTAGTTATTCTAGGACTAGATTACAATACAATTTAAACAGATACGAACTTCTAAACAAACTTCCTAACATCTCGGACTCGATATACTCTGTAAATAGCCCGATCAGTAGTAACTCATATAGCAGTAGGAAGTTGCTTCATCAGTAGTAATTATATCGTCAGTAGTAAGTCTTATAGCATCACTAAGACTTGATCATTATTATTATCTGCAGCATCAGTAATAAGTAGTATATCAGTACTAACTCTGATATATCCCAAAATATACAACGTATAAGATTTATACTACGTATTATATAAAAAATGGGGCCCATATAAAATGTGAACTATGTACGGACGCATCTCTTACACCTTCTCAAAGACACGTTTGGATATTCAAATTGTATGGCTTTCTTTGGTCTAAAAGTTAACGTAATTTATAAAAGGGATAATTTTGATACACGTCCTTGCAAACTTTTAATATTACGTATATATCCTTGCAAATTTCATTATTACGTATATATCCTTCTAAAATCTCAAAATTCTCACATATATCCTTTTACCTAATTTAATAATATTTAAATCATTTAAATATCTTAAAAACATAAATCCTAATCTAAATTAATGGTAAAATAGCTTAAATACCATTGACAAAAGAAAATGAAGTTGTCAAATTTAGCAAGAAAGTACCCTTGATGAAAGAAAAATTTATTGGCACTTAAGAGTATTTAGTGTATTTTACCATTAATTTAGATTAGATTTTATATTTTTTTTTAAATTTTAAATTATTTAAATAATATTAATTTAGTTTGAAGGATATATGTGTGAATTTTGAGGTTTTGGAAGGACATATATATAATAATAAAGTTTGCAAGGATATATGCGTAATATTAGAAGTTTGCAAGGATGTATATGAAATTATCCCATAATAAAATATACTAACCACCACGAATTTGTATTTGATTTTCCAATTTCAAAAATGATGAAGTGAAGTCAAATTAGAATTAGTGGGGAGAAAAGGTTAAAATAAAGTCGATCAAATGACAAACACCGAGACAAAGATTGATGACGTTGATGTTTATACTAAATGATTTTGTAAGATTTTATAAACGTTAATGCATTTTTAATTCAATAGATGGACTATAAATATATATGTACATTGTGGCAGACCAGATCCGGCTTGGGGAAGACGAAAGACAGGTGGGATCCGGTTTAGGGAGTCCAAATACACTAGTTTGGAAAAAGGAAAAAAACAGCATTATTTTTTAGGCTTCTTAAAAACAACCTTATTTCTGGAAAAAAAAAAAAAACAAATTGAATGAATTAATGTATATACCATAAGACATTCAAATTATTCTACTCTCTTTTTTATAAGAGTAATGTTATTTAATCCTACCATTTGGTCTTACTTATATTCCTATTCACTAGATAAAGACACGTGTCAAATCAATAGATAATATTAAGAGAGAAAATTAGTGAATTACATATATATTCTTATCAAATGAGTATAATTATGAGTAAGATTAAATGGTAAGACTAAATATTATTTTTCTTCTGATAAATAAGAGGTTAATATATCTAAATCTGATGAGGTAAAGTCAAATAAGAAACATTGTGACAAAGATTGATATGCATGCATTGTTTTTATCGTTATACATGAATAAAATTGATTTACGTAGTCGTTGACCTAGACAATGCATATAAAAACAAGGATTCGGTAAAGAAAATGAAAAACGCGGTTCCCCTTTTGTGGACCGACAAGTTAAAATGCTCGTGTTATTGCTCTAATGAAATGACACTCCAAATAATCTTCTTTATGTGAAGTCGTTCTAAATATTATAAGGTTGTATTCAGGAAGAAATTTTAATTACTTTTATATTAATTTTTATAAAGTTTCAAAAGATAAATTTCACCCATTGGATCGAAAGATCCTTTAACCATCATCATCAAATCACATGTGATTCAATATAGAACCAACTCTGCGGCCGCCACCACCACCGCCGGCGAATGCCGCCGCCGCCGACCACCGCCGCCCGCCTCCTGCCGATCGCCGGCGGCGGCTGGCGTTGACCACCACCGGCCGCTGCCTTCGGCCGCCACAATCACATGTGATTGGATACACAATCACATGTGAATCACATGTGATTGGCTACACAATCATATGTGAATCACATGTGATTGAAAGCAGCCGAGGGTTGCTGATGGTAAAGACGGTGACGGGTAGAGGTTGGTGGTGGTGGTGGTGGCCTAGTACAAAAATAAGTTATAGCCACAGTTCTTTAAAATAGTCTAGCCACAGTTTGACTTATTCGTGTGGCTAAAAGTGACAAATAAAGTTCTAATGTTGTTTTAGCCACATTTAACTTGATTAATGTGACAATTTTAAATTAGATAGAACATTTTAGCCACGACTGAACATGATAAAATTGTCCATTGCTAGCCACATTCACGTAGTGTGGCTAAATGTCACACTTTTCGCCATACGTGTTTCTTAAAATGTGACATTATTTTGTGATGGTTAATATGTGTGGTCAAAAACACATATTTAGTCACGTCAATGAATTGCTTGTGTGTCCAAAAGTGGTGTTTAATAGCCACATGAATTCATTGTTGTTGACAGGTAGTATTCAGCCGCAATCATTATTATGTGTGTCATGTGGCTATATGCCAAATAATAGCCACTTATTTTTTTTTTGTATGTGTGGCTATATGATTGATATGTGTTATTCCCTAAAACATAGTCACTATAATTGTGTGTGGCTATAACATAAACAATAGCAATGATAATGGTAAAACTAATATATGTCACTATAATTAATTTGTAACCACAATTTAATTGACTGTAGATGTGTGTCCACAAGTAATAAATTATCACGTTAATAATGTTAAATATGACTAAATGTTATCAGAGGTCACATGTGACAAAGAATTATGTGGCCAAAGGACAAATAATAGTCATGATTAAATTAATATGTGTAACCACTACTAAGACAAAAGGTGGTACAAGTATAGTTGAGTATATATGTTTATTGGCCACATGAGTTCGTTGTTGTCACGTTAATTGATTTAAATATGATTAAATATTATCAAAGGTCACATGTGATAACAATTTATGTGGCTAAAAGTAACATATTGTCATAGTTTCATTAACTATAAATGTGTGACCATAAATAATTATTTGTCACGTTAATATGTTTAAATGTGGCTAAATGTTATCCCACATTGCTATTTCTAAGAAAGTTGGAGAATTATTTTTGTTATAAAAATAAGGGGACACCAACTCTCTTGGAAAAGGTAAAGCTTGACGCCCTTAAGTCTTTCACGGTTTAACCCTGGTTTTTACTACGGTTTTACTACTACCGGTCGGTTTTGACCAATAAAGTTTTTTACAGTTATTTTAGGCAATCAAACCGGTTGTGTATTTGAGTCATAGTTCAATCGGTTACCCCGATTTTTAAAGATTGTAATTGTATGTCCTTATTATACTTTTTGCCACTATTTGAGTAATTTTATGTGTTTAAGGAACACTATAGTCACAATAAACATATGTTTATGTGACTAAATAGTAACAAGCGCCACTATTAAAATAAATTCGTGTAACTATTGGCTATATAATTGTCACCAAAAATAAAAAATATGTGTCTACAAAGAGTTTATAGCCACACACTAAGATAGAATGCATGATTAAAAGAACAAATTTTCTTCCCGAATAGCCACACTTTTAGGCTATGGCTACTGTTTTTCGGTTAATACAACCACTAAATTTAAATGTAGTCGTATGTTGCCTAAAATGACACGACCTTTGGTCACGCTTTTTGTAGGAAAAAAGTTGAGTGACTAAAGGCATATGGTCACAGTTTTGTAGTGTGACCATTGCTCATTTTTGTACTGGTATATTCAATACACATTGGGTAGTGGTGGTGGTGGTGATTTGAGGGTTGATTGATTCAAAGGCTGAGATTTGTCTCTTAAGACTACGTGAGTGATCAAATGTGATTGAAATGAACTTAATTCATGGTGATTTGCTAAGAAATTGAAGATCAAGTGTGTGTTTAGTGTGTGTTCTTAAGTGTGTGTGTTGAGAGAGAAAGAGATGGAGGGAAGAGATGCTTTCAAATGATAATCTCAATTATGTGGGAAAAGAATACATCATTAAGCTTAAACAAAGGTATTTATACCTCCTTTCACTAATCACAACTCTCTAGCCTAATTAAGATGAATACAAGATTAAAGGTCAAAACTAGTGTTGACTTGGTCCTAACAATCTCCCCTTTTTTGAACTTTAATATCTTATCCCAGTCTTCGTTCTTCAATTTCATTTATTAGCTGATTGTTCTCTTTAGTAACTCTCAGATGCGCATCAAGATTTTTAACAACTGAACAATATTTACATCTGAGCAGCCATTGCAGAAATTTGGAAGTTTCAGATACTCAAAGAAAATATATTTCTCGTTGAATCTGTTTGAGTAAGGAAGACCTAAAACTGATATACTTAAGATTTGAAGATTCTAGAAATTGAATATCAGTTTGGTAAGGATTTGACTGGAATTTTCAGATATTGGAGATCTTGTTTTGGATTTCGTGGAAGAGAGTTTTAGTGAGGAAAGGATGATGATGTTTTTGTGTTTTGCAAAGAAAGGTTTGAAAGTTAAAGTTTTGGATATGTGTGAAAATTTTGGTAAGGATAATTTGTATCGGTTAAACTTTGAATTGAAACGTATATGTTTTGTATGTAGGAAAGAATGATATGTACATTTAAGATTTGGATGAATGTGGATAATTTGTATTTGGTATGTAACAACAGATTAGAACAGTTAAGCTTTTGAATGGATATGGATGTTATGGAATTTGGAAAGAATGATTTAAACGATTAAATTTCGAATGGAAATGAATGTGAATTTATGGTTTGATATTTCTGTGAATGTATTGGTTTGTTCTTTTTCACAAATATAAATCGACGAAAATGTAGACCCATAGATAGAATTGTTTTATAGCTGAAGTCTTTTGTTGAAGTTGTGGCTTTGTCGATTTGTGATTATTGATAATTGTTTGTTAGGGACAAATGTTGATGAAGTTTATGCTCCCCCTCAAACAAACAATTATTTCTTAACGAATCTTTGGTTTCTTGTTTACTCCCCTTAACCGGTGCATATGTCTTTTAATGCAGAGTAAACTGAGCTAATATATTCTATCTCCTAAATGTAAGCATTTATCCTTATAAAAAGAACTTCTGTAATATTTTCTCCCCCTCATGATGAACAAGATTTATTTGAATCATCATGTAAAATTTGAAGTTCTTCGAGGTGGAATTTAGAAAGAATCTTCGAAGCTCAAGGATAAAAATGTGTTGAATAATGATATATTAATATTTTGAATGAATCAATATATAACACATTTTACCAGATAAACCAGATCATTGTTGAATATGAAGAAATACGATCAGATCTTTTATCGTTTAATCTCAATGATCTGTGTTGATGATATAAAAGAACAGTCTCGTGTTTATCATCTGATATTCCGACTGTTGTTGATAGCGATGAAGTACAGTCATCAAAAATGTACACGGAATCGAACAGGGTAAACCGTGATCACATAGATTACCCGTTAACACAACAGTTACAAAAACTGTGTGACCTACGTTCAGCGTTGGCTTAGATGTTAGCACTGGTAGGATTTCCATTCAATCATTGTGAAATATCAACATATGAGATATCACTATGAATGTTCCGCCTATATCACAAAGATAAGCTTAGTATTTTGCCTGTGTCCTAAAAGTGTTTATTTCGGTTCTAGACTCAATTAGTGGACAATAGAAGGCGAGGACTGGAGAGACTTTTCCTCTACTTCAATATCAACAATCTCCAAGTGAGATGTCGATAGCATATGAGCTTGTCTCCGAGAAAATGAAACACGTACTTGATAAGAAATACTTGAGTGGCTAGGGGGTTGTGCATTGCATCACTGGGTCCATGATGTCTTTTTCAATATCAGAGAGCAACACATGCAATCTGATAGAGACGTGTCAACCCGGCTTTTTATCATTTTAGAAAGGGTTTTTCGTTTTATTTAACCCTGTCACACCCTCCTCACTCAAGCTTACTTTTTCAATTTTCAACTACTCCCTCATTTCATTTTACCATGTGTATAGCTGAATTGCACTCCATACGACATTCCCCCTCTCAAATTATATCTAGCGCACCCCAATCAAGATCCAGTGATACTTGATTCTGCTCACCTAGACCTAAGGACCCTCACATTATGTCCTATATTTTAGGTGGCTCCTGGGGAAGATCATGCCGGTTATAGCAGATCATAGGAGTTATTTGAGAGTGAACTATAACGCTCATGTGCAATTGATCAGCATATATGATGTTACGTTTTATGAATAACATGGATTTTTCGTCGGAAATGTATGTGTTTCCGGCATAAGTTGTTGCCTTTAGGATATCAAATTAAGGCACAACAACTTGAACAATTAAGGTAATACCGGACTCACATAGAGTATTCGTTAACACACCGTATGAATCGATAGTCGTTTGCACAACCGTTGATTCAAATGCAGTTAGAGTTGGTGCAATTTTAGCTTTAGCAGGATTTCCACTCAATCCTCGTGAAGCACCAGATTGTGATGCCACTATGAGTGTTCCGATGAATTCACGGAGATTCATTTTCAATAGTGTACGTGTCCTTAAATTGGAAATATTTGGGGGTGAGATCTAGACACTTTGTGCATTGAATAAAGACGTAACCGGGGGCAGGAGGTTAATGATTTCAATATCAACATACTCCGAATGAGCAGTCGATAGATTATGTGCTACGTCCCCTGATGAATTGAAACAAATTCCTATTGAGAGGAATCTGAGTGGTTGGTGGTGGAGTGCAAATGCTTGACTGGGCCAGTTAAGGCTGGTGAAACATTCAACACATGAATGAACACATTTTAGTGAGGTTGCCCGGCTTATTGACGGTTTGGATGCATTCAAAGGTGTGTTTTCTTGATATTATCATGTTTTCACATCACATTGCACTCACCTAAATCTATACCCTAGGCTTATACCCTCACATTTACCAATTGGCTAAAAAGTATTTCCCTTGGAAGGTAAGGCCGGTTCTGGCAAACCATTGGAAGGTATAAAAGTTTTGATATAAGAAAGTTTCTCCCCCCGGAAATACTAATTCTCCCCCTAGAATTAATATTTCTCCCCCTTGACAAAATAAAGGTAGTGAAAAATTTACAGTTTTAGAGGGGTGGGAAAGAGTTTTTACATTTATGTGATTAACAGATTATGAGAGGGTTTCAGGCTGATGTACTTGAAAGCCATTGTTATTATAACAAATTAAACGGTTTAAGCCTTTAGATTTAGCATACCAAGTTTAGAAACAAGAAAGTTAAAACGTTTTTCGTCTAAAGCCTTGGTAAACAAATCAGCTAATTGATAGTCGGTTAAAACGAAGTAAAATTACACATTACCGTGTTCAACATGGTCTTTTATAAAATGATATCGAAGATCAATATGTTTAGTTTTGGATTGTTGAACAGCATTGCATGAGATTGCAATTGCACTTCGTGAATCACAATATAAAGGAATACGACTGTATGAAAAACCATAGTCTTTTAATTGTGATTGCATCCAAATTACCTGGGATAAGCAGCTTGCAGCAGCAACATATTCTGCTTCTGCAGTTGAAAGAGATACGCAATTTTGCTTCCTTAAAGACCAACTCACCGATTTATCTCCCAGAAATTGGACACTTCCAGATGTACTCTTGCGATCCAGCATACATCCAGCATGGTCAGCATCAGAGAATGCAGTCAAGTCAAAAGAAGTTTCTTTAGGATACCAAAGACCAAGATCTCGATTACCCTTCTGATAACGAAATATACGTTTGACTGCTTGAAGATGTGATTCATTAGGAGCAGCCTGATACCGAGCACATATGCAAGTAGAGAACATAATGTCTGGTCGACTCGAAGTGAGATATAACAAGGATCCGATCATCCCCCGATAATTTGTAATATCAACAAGTTTGCCATCAGGATCAACATGCAATTTAGAACCAGGTGATATCGGCGTCGGAATTGTTTACAATCATCCATGAGAAATTTCTTCAAGAGATCAGTGATATACTTTGATTGATTGATGAAGATCCCCGTTGGTAATTGGCGAACTTGAAGACCAAGAAAGAAATTCATTTCACCCATCATACTTATCTCAAAACGTTTAACCATTATATCAGAGAACTTTTTGCAGTATTTGGGATTTGTAGAACCAAAAATGATATCATCGACATAAATTTGAATGAGAACTATATCTTCCCCTTGTCGTTTGATGAGAAGAGTTGTATCGATTTTTCCTTTTGAAAAACCCGAATCAACTAAGAATTTAGAAAGCACACCATACCACGCACGAGGAGCTTGTTTCAAGCCATACAAAGATTTGTCGAGAATATACACATGATTAGGAAAACTAGGATCTACACAACCTTCGGGTTGATGAATTAACACTTCTTCATTTAGAATACCATTTAAAAATGCAGTTTTGACATCCATTTGATAAATTTTAAAATTCTTATGAGCTCATATGCCAAAAATATTCGAATGGCTTCTATTCGTGCAACAGGAGCAAACGTTTATTCAAAGTCAATACCCTCCTGTTCAGCATATCCTTTCGCAACGAGATGTGCTTTATTACGAATTACAATCCCATTCTCATCCTTCTTGTTTTGAATATCCACTTAGTACCTATAACAGATTTTCCGGGTGGTCTTGCAACAAGATGCCAAACTTTTAATCTCTCAAATTGATTGATTTCTTCTTGCATAGCAAGAATCCAGCCTGGGTCGGAGAGAGCTTCACTGACCTTCTTTGGTTCATTAGAGCTTAAAAATGCACAAAAATGACATTCATCAGCAGTGGCTCTACGGTTTTGAACAGAAGATTCAGGATCACCGATTTTCTGATGTAAAGGATGGTCTCTTGTCCATTTAAGAGAATGTGGAAGTGGTAGTTGCCCTGGAATGATGTTTGAGGTATCAGTGAATTCAGGATGAGGGATTATTGCAGTTTGAACATTTGATGTAGAAGGTGGAGGATCTACCCGTTTAACGTTGAATTTGGAGAAATTAATCACTAAAGGTGGAGGTTGTGCTGGAACTAAAGATGGATCTAAAGTAGTAGCAGCTTGACCAGAAGGTGTGGAATTGACCGGAGATGATTGATTATCCGTGGGTGGGGAATCTTCCGGAGATGATTGATTTTGCAAAGGTGGGGAATCGTCCGGAGATGATTGAGTTGGCAAAGAGGAAACAGAATGTGAAGGAGAAAAGTTGTTATTTGGAGCAGCAGATGTAAGAGAAGGAGAATCATTAGAACTTGAATTTTGCATTTCAGGTACTGTAATGCTTTGAACATCGGCTACTGATGGAAATGGAACGCCAGCCTCCTCAAGTAATGTATGTCGGATGTTATGATAATCATCATTAAAATGTTCAAACAAGATATCTAAGTCATTTTCGGATGTGGAAGGCGACGACGAAGGTGAAGGAATTTCAACATTTGAACTTAATGAATCAAGATGAAAGGATTCATCACAATTAACATTAACACTTTCTCTAATCGTCCGTTTTGACCGATTATATACTCTATAAGAAGCAGATTCACGTGAGTATCCAACAAAAATTCCTTCATCAGATTTTTCATCAAATTTGTTCAATTAATCTTTATCATTCAGGATGAAGCAACGACTCCAAAAAATATGGAAAAATTTAACATTGGGAATTCGGTTATCGATAAGTTCATATGGAGTTTTGTTGTGGGTTTTATTGATGATTGAACGATTTTGAGTGAAACATGTCGTACTAATGGCTTCTGCCCAAAGAGATAATGGGAATTTGGAAAATGAAAGCATGGTACGAGCAACTTTAACCAAGGTACGATTTCGACGTTCAACAACTCCATTTTGTTGAGGTGTTCAGGCAGCGGAAAATTGATGGGTTATACCAACTGATTCAAGAAAAGAATCTAAAGTTTGATTTTTGAATTCAGTCCCATTATCAGTACGAATGGTGTGAACTTTTAAATCCAAATGTGTTTGAGTTTTCTTGATGAACGCTATGATGATATTAGCTGCTTCATCTTTTGAACGCAAGAAATAAACCCATGTATATCGAGAATAATCATCAACAATCACCAACACATACCGTTTTCCGGCTAATGTTTGAACGCTCATGGGACCACATAAGTCCATATGAAGTAATTCAAGCGGTTTTGAAGTACTTTGAACTGATTTGGGCTTATGAGATTTTTTAGTCATTTTGCCCATTTCGAAAGACGAACAAAGATGATCTTTAACAATTTTAACATCTGGAAGACCAGATACGTGGCCACCTTTTACCAATTTGTTGATAATTTTGAAATTAAGGTGAGAGAGACGTCGGTGCCATAACCAAGATTCATCTGATGATGCTGTTGACATTAAACATACTTCTTTAAGTGGAACTACGTCATTTAGATTGATAGTAAAAAGATTTGTCTCACGAGATCCAGTAAGAAGTTCTTCGCCATCATAGGTGCGAACAACACATTTCTTTGTTCGAAAATTTACTTCCAAAGTTTTATCACAAAATTGACCAATACTAAAAAGATTATTGGGGCCAAGATATTCAACATAGGTCACTGTTAGGACCACTTTAATGACTAGTTGTGACCTTTAACATGTAATTAGGATTAGTGAACTAGTAATCTTGTGTTTAGTGTTAGGAGGTATATAAACCCTTGTGATGACTTGTTTAGTAAGCTTTCCATTCAAATAATTGAATTACACAATTGAAAGCAATCCTTCCCTCCATCTTTCTCTCTCAACTTCACACCAAGAACACACACACTTCACACACTTAATTCTTCAATCTCATTCAAATCACCATGAATTAGCAAGATTTAGTTTCCAATTGATCTATCAAGTGGTATCAGAGCGAAAACTCTCTGTGAGTAGATCCAAATTCGTCCTAAAATGGTTCAGATCTGAAATTTTTGAAGAAAAAGTTGTGTTCGTCGATGAGAAATTAATCTGCAAATTTTTCGGTTCAAATTGATGATTTGATTGAAGATAAACGTTTCTCCATCGATTCTAATAGGATTAGAATCAAACTTTGATCAATTCCATCAACAATTGATCCTGATTGAGTGATTTTTGTGTAAAAGTTGAAATACTTAAAAAGTCTTTGAAAATCGCAAAATTCGATCAGATGTGTTATGGATTGAAGGAATTTTAGCGGATCAGATCGTTAGAAAAGAGATTTCGAGCAAATCGGGATTGGAATCACTTAAATTGGTCAAGTAATGAGCGAAATCAGATTGAAAAAGTGAAGAAAAAGACGAACGAGTTTATACGTAAAATTCTTCGGCTTCATGAACATGATGAACATGTTCGGTACTTGAGTTCGGCCCGAACATAGTGCCGGCCCAAAATTCTTCGGTCCAAAATAGTGTATTGCTCGGCCCGAAGATTATTAAAGCTCGGCCAAGATTATAAAAAAGTTCGGCCCGAAGGTTATAAAAAAGTTCGGCCCGAAGATTATAAAAAAGTTCGGCCCGAAGATTATAAAAAAAAAAAAGTTCGGCCCAAAGGTTATAAAAAAGCTCGGCCCGAAGGTTATAAAAAAGTTCGGCCCGAAGATTATAAAAAACTTCGGCCCGAAGGTTATAAAAAAGTTCGGCCCGAAGATTAAAAAAAACAAAGTTCCGCCCAAAGATTATTAAAGTTCGGCCAAGATTATAAAAAGTTCGGCCCGAAGATTATAAAAAAGTTCGGCCCAACCTTCTTCGGCCCAAATACAATGCTCGGCTCGCTTGTGTCTATTTGAAGTGTTCGGCCCACCCTTGCTCGGCCCGAACACTGTATTAAACCTATCTTTTGGCCCATATCAAAGCTCGGTTCGGATACTTCTTTAGCTCATACACATTATCGATTGAAGCCCATAAAACATTTTAAACCAATACAACGATTATTTCCGAAAATTTTAAATTTCTTTTCACCCGAAACCGAAACACGAGAAGTTTATTTCTTTTATTCATTTTAAATCATTTTGAAATGACGTCAAGAGATGCTCTTTCAATCGGAACCGATCTCAAACCTCCGGTTTTGTACCGAGGTGAATATGCACAGTGGAAGAAACGATTCCTCCACTACATTAAAAACCAGGAACTTGCAACGGATATCCTTGATTCACTTGAAAACGGTGTAGCGGTATTTTATGAAGATGCCGTTGCCGCACCAAATGCAAGTCCACCAGTTCTTAGAGGACGAACTCCACTTCCTCCGGCTCGATATGATGCTCAACAAAAACAAAGAGCTAAAGCTGATCTACAATCTTTTTCATTCATCCTTCAAGTTTACCGAATGAGATTTATAACAGTTTGGATAGTTAGGAAACCGGTAAAGAAATATGGGATGAAATAAGAAAGCAAATGGAGGGCACTGTTTTAGGAAACAAAGCCAAAATGGTTACCACTTTAAATGCATATCAATCGTTTAAAGCCACCACCGGGGAAGAATTAGAAAGCATATATCATCGGTATTGTAATTTGTTGAATGAACTGAGAAGAAATAATCTGAAAAAGGAAAATCTTGAGATCAACATCAAGTTCATCAACAGTCTTCTTCCAGAGTGGGCCACATTTGGAAACAGTGCCATGCAACATAAGGATCTGAGCTCAATTGATGTTCATGAACTGTTTGAGTATCTACTTCAAAATGCTCCCATGGTAAAAGACATAGTCAAAATTAAACAAGAAAATGCCAACACCCTTGATACTCTAGCTCTTCTCACAAAACAATATCAGTCTAATTCATCTGGGAAAATGAAAGAACAAACAGAAGAACCGGTAATGGATACAAAAGAAGAAATGGAGAAAGAGCTGGAACAAGTCTTGCAAGCTATGTCTTTCATCTCAAGCTATGAGAAAAAGTACTATTCAAAGCCAACGAACAACAATCAGAGGTTTTCATCCAATTTTAAGTCTGCACCTTCTGCTTCGAACACAACTGACAAACCAACAATTACACCTTTGGATCCTACAAAGAAGTGCTATAATTGTGGAATTCTGGTCATTTCTCCCGAGATTGCAAAAAGCCTAAAGTTCAGGATTCTGAATACTTTAAACGCAAGATGTTAATGGCCAAGCAAATTGAAACAGGCAAGGTGTTATTAGCAGAAGATCTTCAGTGGATGGAAGACCCAGAGCCTGAGGATGAAGAACATTCAGCAAATTTATGCTTCATGGCACGTGAAAATGCTGAGATTTCTGATCGTTTAAATGAAGATGCCAACAAAGAAATAGAGGTAATTAATTCTTTTTTGTCTCATTCTTCACATTTAATTGATTATGATAATTGTTTTGCAACGAACCAGACTTCTGAAATTGATTCTTTAAAACAAAACCTTTTGAATGAAAAAGATTTAAATACTAAACTCCTAGAAAGTTTAGCTGATTTAGAAAAAGAAAATGAACAATTTGTTCATCATAATACACAACTTGTTCATCTTATTAAACAAAATAAAAATTTTGAGAAAAAGAATCTGACGTTACAAAATCAAATATCAGAATTGAAGGTTAAATATGAGAATGATATTAAGCATTTGCCTCATACAATTTCTGAAAAAGAAATTGAAATAACAATCTTCAAAATACACAAAGTTCAACATCAAATGATCAAAATGATAAATATTACAAGCTATACATTGAAACGTTTCATGAATATCAAATAACTAAAAACTGGTTGGAACATAAACAAAAAGAATTTGATAAAGAGAAACAGTTTAAATCATTAAACACCCAAATAAAAGAATTATCCGAAACCCTACATGAAAATGACATCAAAAAACATCACGAGAATTAAATAACAAACAAAATGTCATTCATCAACTTCAACATGATAAAATTCAACTTTCTTCTCACATCAAACATTTAGAGGAAATAATTGCCAAAAGAGGTCAAACTGATCAAACATTTCATTTAAACAAGCCTAAAGGCTTCAAATATTTCAATTCAAGAGAAGGACTAGGAGTTAATAATCCAAAATATCTTCAGATGGCTTGTAATGTGCTTCCAACACTGTATGATTCCAAATACATACATGTCATGTTTGGCAGAGTTTCATTCGTATGACAGATGAGGAAGAAGAAAATGAAGCGTCCAACAGAGCTAAAAAGGAAAACGTACAAATTAGTTTCAATTACAATGAATTAAACAAAACATATGAAACTAAAAAGAAAAAATTTGAAAATGAGGATTATTTTCCAATTATTACACCAGAAGAATTTGAGATTAAGGGTAATGATGTACTTCAACAAAAAGTAACCCGCAAAGTTTACATACCTTCTCTAATTCTAGAAAAGAAAATTTATCAACAAAAAGGCATTTGACAAAGAAAAATCCGCTTTACAAACAAAAAATCATGATTTAGAAGATAAAATTGTTGAAATAAAATCTGTTTCAAATCAAAGTGCTTCTCCAAAGCCAACATCAGTAAATAACAATTTCTCTACTCCAAAAAATCCAACTATTTTAAAACGAAATTCTAATTCTATTGTTTTAAATTTTTCAGATAAAAATTTAAATTTCAAGCTTAAGAAGCCGATGCAAGACAGGATGAAAGAGGTTGAGCAGTCTCAGAAGTTTAAATCGTCTAAGTCTAGTATGCTTAAGTCCAATGAGCTTAAGAAGTCTAGATCTTCCTCGTTTTTAGCTTCTTTTTTTTCTAATTCCAATAAATGTAATAACTCAACAATATTTATTTCTCCTGCTACTCTTTATGGAATTGTATAGGATTCAGCAACTTATCGTCCTGTTAATTTCACTATGAATGGTGTAAATTTGATTGTTAAAACAGATAAAACTGACAAAAAGGTTTATTTTGACAGAAAAACTAATACACCAATTTCTCAATATGATACACGATATTTTGTTAGAAAAGATGCTCCTTGTGGTCGACGACATGATGTTCTTCATAAAAATGGGTTAATCATTCATTCATGTACCATTTGTTATCCAGAACCCTGCAAAACAATGCTCGCTCGATCTCACACATCACCAACTACACATTCTTCTCCTAAAACTCCAAAATCTGTGTATCGTGTAGTTTCTGCAAATAAGTCTCCAAAATCAGTTAATCTTGTAGTTTCTACACATCAATCGTCAAAATCAGTTTATCGTGTAGTTTCTAAATCGCCAAAATCGCAAAAATTTCCAAAATTGTTTTATCGCGTTGTGAATGTACCTAAATCGTCAAAATCATTATATCGAATTGTCTCTCCACCGAAATCGTCAAAATCCGGATCCACAAGTTCTTCTCCCAAGCTAAATAAAAAACAATCCACGTTTTTAAAATATACATGGATTAAAAATGAACAATTAAACTGGATTTTACATTCTCCTGAGAAATCCTTAAAATGGTCTATCTAATTAACAAACCTAGAATTGCCTCCTTGCAGTTCTCCAAAACTCTAAATTCATACCGTTTTTAATATTCTTCATAAACATTTTTACTAATCGTGTATGACCCATATCTGATTGGGTACCTTTTTGTTTTAATTGTTTTATGTAGAGTATATGGTATCTTGATTCTGGTTGTTCTAGACATATGACCGGAAACAAGAATTTATTAACGAATTTTGGAGACAAATATTTGGGTACTGTTCATTTTGGGAATGACCATTTAGCCGCTATTATGGGTATTGGAGATATAATTCGTCACAATTTAATAATCCGGAATGTGACCTATGTTGAAGATTTTGCACACAATCTTTTTAGTATTGGTTAATTCTGTGATAAAACGTTGGAAGTAAATTTTCGAACAAAGAAATGTGTTGTTCGCACCTATGATGGCGAAGAACTTCTTACTGGAACTCGCGAGACAAATCTGTTTACTATCAATCTAAATGAAGTAGTTCCACTTGAAGAAGTATGCTTAATGTCAACAGCATCATCATATGAATCTTGGTTATGGCACCACCGTCTCTCTCACCTTAATTTCAAAAATATCAACAAATTGGTAAAAGGTGACCATGTATCTGGTCTTTCAGATGTTAAATTTGTTAAAGATCATCTTTGTTCGTCGTGCGAAATGGGCAAAATGACTAAAATTGGTGATTGTTGATGATTATTCTCGATACACATGGGTTTATTTCTTGCGTTCAAAAGATGAAACAGCTAATATAATCATAGCCTTCATCAAGAAAACTCAAAAAAACTTGGATTTAAAAGTTCATACTATTCGTACTGATAATGGGACTGAATTCAAAAATGAAACTTTAGATTCTTTCCTTGAATCAGTTGGTATAACCCATCAATTTTCCGCTGCCCGAACACCTCAACAAAATGGGGTTGTTGAACGAAGAAATCGTACCTTGGTTGAAGCTGCTCGTACCATGCTTTCATTTTCCAAACTCCCATTATCTCTTTGGGCAGAAGCTATTAGTACGGCATGTTTCACTCAAAATCGTTCCATCGTCAACAAAATACACAACAAAACGCCATATGAACTGATCAATAACCGCATTCCCAATGTTAAATTTTTTGATATTTTTGAGAGTCGTTGTTTCATTCTGAATGATAAAGACAAACTGAACAAATTTGATGAAAAAGATGATGAAGGAATTTTTGTTGGATACTCACGTGAATCTGCTTCTTATAGAGTATACAATCGGTCAAAACGGACGATTAGAGAAAGTGTTAACGTGAATTTTGATGAAACCTTTCCTCTAGATTCATTAAGTTCAAATGTTGAAACTCCTTCACCTTCAACGTCGCCTTCCACATCTGAAAATGATTTAGATATCTTGTTTGAACATTTTTATGATGATTATCATAATATCCGACATACATTACTTGAGGAGGCTGACGTTCCATTTCCAACAGTAGCCGATGTTCAAAGCATTACAGTACCTGAAATGCAAGATTCAAGTCCTAATGCTTCTTCTTCTTTTACATCTGCTGCTCCAAATAACACTTTTTCTCCGACAATTTCTGTTTCCCCGTTACAAACTCAAACATCTCCGGTCGAATCCTCACCTTTGCAAAATCATTCATCTCCGGACGATTCCCCACCCACGGATAATCTATCACATCCGGTCACTTCCACACCTTCTGGTCAAGCTGCGACTACTTTAGATTTATCTTTAGTTCCAGCACAACCTCCACCTTTGGTGATTGATTTCTCCAAGTTCAACGTTAAACGTGTAGATCCTCCACCTTCTACATCAAATGTTCAAACATCAATAATCCCTCATCTTCAATTCACTGATACCTCAAACATCATTCCAGGGCAACTACCACTTCCACATTCTCTTAAATGGACAAGAGAGCATCCTTTACATCAGATAATCAGTGATCCTGAATCTTCTGTTCAAACCCGCAGAGCCACTGCCGATGAATGTCAGTTTTCTGCATTTTTAAGCTCTAATGAACCAAAGAAGGTCAGTGAAGCTCTCTCCGACCCAGGCTGGATTCTTGCTATGCAAGAAGAAATCAATCAATTTGAAAGATTAAAAGTTTGGCATCTTGTTCCAAAACCACCTAGAAAATCTGTAATAGGTACTAAGTGGATATTCAAAAACAAGAAGGATGAGAATGGAATTGTGATTCATAATAAAGCACGTTTAGTTGAAAAAGGGTATGCTCAACAGGAGGGTATTGACTTTGAAGAAACTTTTGCTCCTGTTGCACGTATAGAAGCCATTCGAATTTTTTTGGCATATGCAGCACATAAGAGTTTTACTATCCATAAATTGGATGTAAAAACTGCATTTTTAAATGGCATTCTCAAAGAAGAAGTGTTCATTCATCAACCCGAAGGTTTTGTAGATCCCCACTTGCCTAATCATGTTTATATTCTCGACAAAGCTTTGTATAGCTTAAGACAAGCTCCTCGGGCGTGGTATGATGTATTATCCAAATTCTTAGTTGAGTCTGGTTTTTCAAAAGGAAAAATCGATACAACTCTTTTCATCAAACGTCAATGGGAAGATATAGTTCTCATTCAATTTTATGTCGATGATATCATTTTTGGATCTACAAATCCCAAATATTGCAAGAAGTTCTCTGATCTTATGGTTAAACATTTTGAGATGAGCATGATGGGTGAAATGAATTTCTTTCTTGGTCTTCAAGTTCGCCAATTACCTACCGGGATTTTCATCAATCAATCCAAGTATATCACTGATCTTTTAAAGAAATATCTCATGGATGATTGTAAACCAATTCCGACGCCGATGTCGCTTGGTTCTAAATTGCATGCTGATCCGGATGGCAAACTTGTTGATATTACACATTATTGGGGGATGATCGGATCTTTGTTATATCTTACTTCGAGTCGTCCAGACATTATGTTCTCTACTTGCATATGTGCTCGGTATCAGGCTGCTCCTAAAGAATCACATCTTCAAGCAGTCAAACGTATATTTCGTTATCTGAATGGCACTCGAGATATTGGTCTCTGGTTTCCTAAAGAAACTTCTTTTGACTTGACTGCATTTTCTGATGCTGATCATGCTGGATGTATGCTGGATCGCAAGAGTACGTCTGGAAGTGTCCAATTTCTGGGAGATAAATTGGTGAGCTGGTCTTCACGAAAGCAAAATTACGTGTCTCTTTCAACTGCAGAGGTAGAATATGTTGATGCTGCAAGCTGCTTATCCCAGGTAATTTGGATGCAATCACAATTAAAAGATTATCGCTTTTCATACAGTCGTATTCCTTTATATTGTGATTCTCGAAGTGCAATTGCAATTTCATGCAATCCTATTCAACATTCCAAAACTAAACATATTGATCTTCGATATCGTTTTATAAAAGATCATGTTGAACACGGTAATGTGGAATTGTACTTTGTTTCAACCGATTATCAATTAGTTGATATGCTTACCAAGGCTTTAGACGAAAAACATTTTAACTTTCTTCTGTCTAAACTTGGTATGCTAAATCTAAAAGCTTAAACCGTTTTCATTTGTTACAATAACAATGGCTTTTAAGTACAACAACTTGTAACCCGCTCTTAACCAGTTTTTCACATAACTGTCCAAACTCTTTCCCACCCCTCTAAAACTGAAAATTTTCATTCTGTTATTTTGTCGAGGGGGAGAAATATTAATTCTAGGGGGGAGAATTAGTATTTCCAGGGGAGAAATTTTCTTATATCAATATTTGTATAGCCGATTGAATTTTTTTTTTAAATGATAAAAAAACAATTTCTTCTCAAAAGACAATACCTTCCCATGGTTTGCCAGAACCGGCCTTACCTTCCAAGGGAATTATTTTTCAGCCATTAGGTAAATTGAGGGTATAAGTCTAGGGTATAGATTAAGGTGAGTGCAAGGTGATGTGAAAACATGATAATATCACGAAAACACACCTTTGAGTGCATCCAAACCGTCAATAAACCGGGCAACCTCACTAAAAAGTGTTCATTCATGGGTTGAATGTTTCACCAGTCTTAACTGGCCCAGTCAAGCATTTGCACTCCACCACCAACCACTCAGATTCCTCTCAATAGGAATTTGTTTCAATTTATCAGGGACGTAGCACATAATCTATCGACTGCTCATTCGGAGTATGTTGGTATTGAAATTATTAACCTTCTGTCCCGGGTTACGTCTTCTATTGAATGCACAATGTGTCTAGATTTCACTGTCAAATATTTCCAATTTAGGACACATACACTATTGAAAATGAATCTCCGTGTATTCATCGGAACACTCATAGTGGCATCACATTCTGGTGTTTCACGAGGATTGAGTGGAAATCCTGCTAGAGCTAAAATTGCGCCAACTCTAAATGCAGGTCACACATTTGAATCAACGGTTGTGCAAAAGACCATCAATTCATACGGTGTGTTAACGGATACTCTATGTGAGTCCGGTATTACCTAAATTGTTCAAGTTGTTGTGCCTAAACTTTTCCATCTTAAACGCAACAACTTATGCCGGAAACACATTTTCCGATGAAAAATCCATGTTATTCATACAAAGTAACATCATATATGCTGATAATTTGCACATGAGCGTTATAGTTCACTCTCAATTTACTCCTATGATCTGCTATAACCGGCATGATCTTCCCCCAGGAGCCACCTACAATATAGGACAATATTTAAGGGTACATAGGTCTAGGTGAGCAGAATCAAGTATCATGGGATCTTGATTGGGGTGCGCTGAGATAAAATTTGAGAGGGGGAATGTAGTATGGGGTCCAATTCAGCTAAACATGGTAAGATGAAATGAGGGAGTAGTCGAAAAATGAAAAAGTAAGCATGAGTGACGAGGGTGTGACAGGGTTAAAGAAAACGAAAAACCCTTTCCAAACCGATAAAAAGCCGGGTTGCCACATCTCTATCAGATTGCATGTGTTGCTCTCTGATATTGAAATAGACATCATGGACCCAGTGATGCAATGCACAACCCCCCCAGCTACTCAAGTATTTCTTAAAAAGTACTTGTTTCACTTTCACGGAGACTATCTCATATGCTATCGACATCTCATTTGGAGATAGTTGATATTGAACAAGAGGACAAGTCTCTCCAGTCCTCGCCTTCGTTTGTTCACTAATTGAGTCTAGAACCGAAACACACTTTTAGGACACAGGCATAATACCAAGCTTATCTTTGTGATATAGCCGGAACATTCATAGTGATACTAATATTCTTGGTATTCCACGATGATTGAATGGAAATCCTACCAGTGCTAACATCTACGCCAACGCTGAACGTAGGTCACACAGTTTGTGTAACTGTTGTGTTATCGGGCAATCTATGTGATCCCGGTTTACCCTGTTCGATCCCATGTACATTTTTGATGACTGTACTCCGTCGCTATCAACAGCAGTCGGGATTTCAGATGCTAAATATGATACTGTTCTTTTATGTCATCTACAACGATCCCTGAGATTAAACGATAAAAGATTTGATCGTACTTCTCTATAATCATCAACGATCTGGTTTTTCTGATACAATGTGTTATATATTGATTCATTCAAAATATGAATATATCATTATTCAACACATTTTTATCCTTGAGCTTCAAAGATTCTTTCTAAATTCTACCTCGAAGAACTTCACATTTTACATGATGATTCAGATAAATCTTGTTCATCATGAGGGGGAGAAAATATTACAGAAGTTCTCATTATAAAGATAAATGTGTACCTTTAGGAGATAGAATATATTAGCTCAGTTTACTCCGTATTAAAAAGATATATGCACCGGTCAAGGGGGAGTGAACAAGAAACCGAAGAAGATCCGTTGAGAAATAATCACAAATCGACAAAGCCACAACTCCAACAAAAGACTTCCGCTACAAAACAACTCTATCCATGGGTCTACATCTTCGTCGATTTACATTTGTGAAAAAGAAGAAACTGAGACATTCACAGAAATGTCAAACCACAAATTCAAATCCATTTCCAAACGAAATTTAATCGTTTAAATCATTTTTTCCAAATTTCATAACAACCATATCCATTCAAAAGCTTAACTGTTCTAATTTGTTGTTACACACCAAATACAAATTATCCACATTCATCCAAATCTTAAATGTACAAATCTTAACCGATACAAATCATTCTTATCAAAATTTCAATTCAAATCTTAACCGATACAAATCATTCTTATCAAAATTTACACACACATCCAAAACTTACTTTAACTTTCAAATCATTCATTTCAAAAAATCCAAAACATCATCACATCACTCCTACAAAACCTCTACCACAAAATCTTAAACAACCTCTCCATTATCTGAAATCCCAGCAATCGAATCCTTACCTAACTGATATTCCATTTCCAGAATTTTCAAAACTTTAGTAAATCAGTTTTTAGGTCTTCCTTACTCAAACAGCTTCAACGAAAAATATATTTTTTTGAGTATCTGAAACTTCAAATTCTGCTATTGTACTCATCGGAAACTCAGAAATCAGTTACATATCAAAGGCAGAAATCTTAATTGCTCCTCAGATATATTCTTTGAAATGCAAAATCAAGAGAAGTCAAGAAATTAAATTTTGAAGAAATTTAATTCAACATCTCGACGCACATCTGAGAGTTACTGATGATCACAACAGACCAATATATGAAATTGAAGAAGGAAGACTGGGATAATGTGTTAAAGATCAAAAAGGGGGACATTGTTAGGACCACTTTAATGACTAGTTTTGACCTTTAACATGTAACTAGGATTAGTGAACTAGTAATCTTGTGTTTAGTGTTAGGAGGTATATAAACCCTTGTGATGACTTGTTTAGTAAGCTTTCCATTCACATAATTGAATTACACATTTGAAAGCAATCCTTCCCTCCATCTTTCTCTCTCAACTTCACACCAAGAACACACACACTTCACACACTTAATTCTTCAATCTCATTCAAATCACCATGAATTAGCAAGATTTAGTTTGCAATTGATCTATCAGTCACATTCCGGATGATTAAATTGTGACGAATTATATCTCCAATACCCATAATAGCAGCTAAATGGTCATTCCCAAAACGAACAGTTCCCAAATATTTGTCTCTAAAATTTGTAAATAAATTCTTGTTTCCGGTCATGTGTCGTGAACAACCAGAATCAAGATACCATATATTCTACATAAAGCAATTAAAACAAAAACGTACCCAATCAGATATGGGTCCTACTCGATTAGTAAAATATGTTTTATGAAGAATATTTAAAGTGGATTGAATTTAGAGTTTTGGAGAACTACAAGGAGGCAGTTCTGGGTTTGTTAATTTGATAGACCATTTTAAGGATTTCTCAGGAGAATGTAAAATCCAGTTTGATTGTTCATTTTTAATCCATGTATATTTAACAAACGTGGATGGTTTTTGATTTAGCTTGGGAGACGGAGTTGAGGAACCAGATTTTGACGGATTAGGTGTAGACACTACACGATAAATTGATTTTGGCGATTTATGTGTCGAAACAACGCGATAAACAGATTTTGGCGATTGATGTGTAGTCACTACATGATTAACTGATTTTGGAGATTTATTTGCAGAAACAACACGATAAACTGATTTTGAAGATTTAGGAGAAGAACGTGTTGTTAGTGATGAGTGAGATCGAGCGAGCATTGTTTTGCAGGGTTCTGGATAACAAATTGTACATGAATGAATTATTGAACCACTTTATGAAGAACATCATGTCGTGGACCACAAGGAGCATCTTTTCTAACAAAATATCGTGTATCATATTGAGAAATTGGTTTATTAGTTTTTCTATCAAAATAAACTTTTTTGCCAGTATTATCTGTTTTAACAATCAAATTGACACCATTAACAGTGAAATTAACAGGACGCTAAATTGCAGAATCATATACAATACCATAAAGTGTAGCAGGAGAAATAAATGTTGTTGAGTTATTACATTTATTGGAATTAGAAAAAGAAGAAGCTAAAAACGAGGAAGATCTAAACTTCTTAAGCTCATTGGACTTAAGCATACTAGACTTAGACAACTTAGACTTCAGAGACTGCTCAACTTCTTTCACCCTGCCTTGCATCGGCTTCTTAAGCTTGGAATTTAAATTTCTATCTGAAAAATTTAAAACAGTGGAATTAGAATTTCTTTTTAAAATAATTGGATTTTTAGGAGTAGAGAAATTATCATTGACTGATGTTGGCTTTGGAGAAGCACTTTGATTTGAAACAGATTTTATTTCAACAATTTTATCTTCTAAATCATGAATTTTTGTTTGTAAAGCGGATTTTTCTTTGTCAAATGCCTTATGTGTTTCATCTATTTCGGTTTCCAATTGACAAATTTTCTTTTCTAGAATTAGAGATGGTATGTATATTTTGCGAGTTACTTTTTGTTGAAGTACGGCATTACCCTTAATCTCAAATTCTTCCGGTGTGATAATTGGAAAATAATCTTCATTTTCAAATTTTGTCTTTTTAGTTTCATATGTTTTATTTAATTCAGTGTAAATTGAAACTAATTTGGACATTTTCCTTTTTAGCTTTGTTGAAAGCTTCAATTTCTTCTTCCTCATCTGTCATACGAATGAAGCTCTGCCAAATATCTACATGCATGTATTTAGAATCATACAATGTTGGAAGCACGTTACATGCCATTTTAAGATATTCTGGATTATTAGCTCCCAGTCCTTCTCTTGAATTGAAATATTTGAAATCTTTAGGCTTGTTCAAATGAATTGTTTGATCAGTTTGTCCTCGTTTAGCAATTATTTCTTCTAAGTGTTTGATGTGAGAAGAAAGATGAATTTTATCATGTTGAAGTTGATGTTTGGCATTCTGTTTGTTATTTAATTCTCGTGATGTTTTGATGTCGTTTTCATGTAGGGTTTCAGATAATTCTTTTTTTTTGTGTGTTTAATGATTTAAACTGTTTCTCATTGTCATCGAATTCTTTTTGTTTACGTTCCAACCAGTTTTTAGTTATTTGATATTCATGAAACGTTTCAATGTATAACTTGTAATATTTATCATTTTGATCATTTGATGTTGAACTTTGTGTATTTTGACGATTGGTTATTTCAATTTCTTTTTCAAAAATTGTATGAGACAAATGCTTAATATCATTCTCATATTTAACCTTCAATTCTGATACGTGATTTTGTAACTTCGGATTCTCTTTCTCAAAATGTTGATTTTGTTTAATACAATGAACAAGTTGTTCAATATGATGAACAAATTGTTCATGTTCTTTTTCTAAATCAGCTAAACTTTCTTAGATTTTAGTATTTAATTCTTTTTCATTCAAAATGTTTTATTTTAAAGAATCAATTTCAGAAATCTGGTCCGTTACAAAAGAATTATCAGAATCAATTAAATGTGAAGAATTAGACAAGAAATAATTAATTACCTCTATTTCTTTGTTAGTCTCTTCATTTAAACGATTAGAAATCTCAGCATTTTCACGTGCCATGAAGCATAAATTTGCTGAATGTTCTTCATCCTCAGGATCTGAGTCTTCCATCCACTGAAGAGCTTCTGCTAATAACACCTTGCATGTTTCAATTTGCTTGGCCATTAATATCTTGTGTTTAAAGTATTCAGAATCCCGAACTTTAGGTTTCTTGCAATCACGGGAGAAATGACCAGCAATTCCACAATTATAGCATTTCTTTGTAGGATCCAAAGGTGTGATTGTTGGTTTGTCAGTTGTGTTTGAAGCAGATGGTGCAGACTTAAAATTGGATGAAAACCTCTGATTGTTGTTTGTTGGCTTTGAATAATAATTTTCTCATATCTTGAGATGAAAGACATAGCTTGTAAGACTTGTTCCAGTTCTTTCTCCATTACTTCCTTTGTATCCATTACAAGTTCTTTTGGTTGTTCTTTCATTTTCCAAGATGAATTAAACTGATATTGGCGGTTTCTTGTTTGGATTTGACGATGTCTTTCACCATGGGAGCATTTTGTAGTAAATACTCAAAATTAAAGTTCATGAACATCTATTGAGCTTAAATCCCTGTGTTGCATAGCACTGTTTCCAAACATAGCCCACTCAAGAAGAAGACTGTTGATGAACTTGATGTTGATCTCAAGATGTTCCTTTTTCAGAATGTTTCTTCGAAGTTTATTCAACAAATTACAATATCGGTGATAAGTGCTTTCCAATTCTTCCCCGATGGTAGCTTTAAATGATTGATATACATTTAAAGTGGTAACCATTTTAGCTTTGTTTCCTAAAACAGTGCCCTCCATTTGCTTTCTAATTTCATCCCAAATTTCTTTTCTAGTTTCTAAACTATCTAAACTGTTATAAATCTCATTCGGTAAACTTTGAAGGATGAATGAAAAAGATTGTAAATCAGCTTTAGCTCTTTGTTTTTGTTGAGCATCATATCTAGCCGGAGGAAGTGGAGTTCGACCGCCAACAACTGGTGGATTTGCATTTGGTGCAGCAATGACATCTTCATAGAATACCGCGACACCATTTTCAAGAGAGTCAAGAATATCAGCTGACAGTTCCTGGTTTTTAATGAAGTGGAGGAATCGTTTCTTCCACTGTGCATATTCACCTCGGTATAAAACCGGAGGTTTGAGATCGGTTCCGATTAAAAGAGCATCTTTTGACGTCATTTTTAGAATGTTGTATTTGGCTTAAACGTTAATGGGCTTAAACTAGTTTGGGCCGAACACTTGTGTTTGGTCGAATAATATTTTCGGGCCGAACTATGAACAAATTATGTTCGGGCCGAACAATTTGTCAGCGAATACTAGGGCCGAACAAATGGACCGAACAATTATAGTGTTTGAACAGATATTCGGGCCGAAGATCAGATTGGGCCGAAGATCAGATTGGGTCGAAGTTGGGCCGAACACTTTGTGGGCCGAAGATTATGAAACGTGAACTCGAGGCGAACAATATGTGGAACGAAATTCGGGCCGAAGATAATGTGACAAATATGTGTTCGGGCCGAACTCTTATATTGGGCCGAACAGTTTGGATTGAACTAAACACGAGCCGAAGAACAGTTTTGGGCCGAACAATATTAGGTGATATGTTCGGGCCGAAGAACAATATTAGCCGAAGAACAATATTGTGCCGAAAATATGTATTTGTTCGGGCCGAGCACTTGAAAGCCGAAGTTTGGTAGAACACCGAACCGAGCCGAACAAGTATTGGGCCTGACTTCGGGCCGAACACTTGAGAAGACCGAACACAATTCTAGACTTCGGGCCGAACTCGTAAGCCGAACATGTTCATGAGTTGTTCTTGAGGTCGAAGACTTGTACGAGCACTTCAAAACTCACCATTTTGATCCAATCTTGCTCAATACTTGACCAATTTCAATGATTCCAATCCCAAACTGTTCGAAATCTATTTTCTAACAATCTGATCTGGTAAAATTCTTCAATCCATAACACTTCAGCTCTAATTCTTCGATTTTCAGAGACTTTTTGAGTGTTTCAACTTTTTCAAAAAAATCACTGAATCATGATCAATTATTGATGGAATTGATCGAAATTTTATTCTATTCCTATTAGAATCGATGGAGAAACAATAATTTTCACTCAATTTATCGATTCAAACAGAAAAATTTGACAATTAAATTTCAAGTGACGAACAAACTTTTTTCTTCAAAATTTCCAGATCTAAACCAATTGACCATGAATTTGGATCTACTCTTAGAGAGTTTTTGCTCTGATACAAAATGAGAGATCAAATGTGATTGAAATGAACTTAATTCATGGTGATTTGCTAAGAAATTGAAGATCAAGTGTGTGTTAGTGTGTGTTCTTAAGTGTGTGTATTGAGAGAGAAAGAGATGGAGGGAAGACATGCTTTCAAATGATAATCTCAATTATGTGGGAAAAGCATACATCATTAAGCTTAAACAAAGGTATTTATACCTCCTTTCACTAATCACAACTCTCTAGCCTAATTAAGATGAATACAAGATTAAAGGTCAAAAACTAGTGTTTACTTGGTCCTAACACTACGTAAAAACGAAGAACTGCGTTCAACGTTTATCTAATATTTTAATAATTTTACCTTTAACCTCTAACTTATTTTAAATTAGTAATTTGAAGTTTTTGTTTAATCTCCTTGAATAACTTTCATATACCATATCCGACAACTTTTAAATCACTTTCGGCCACCACAAACAAATTAGATTAGTGCCAACGGACCCATCAATTAGAATTATAATTCACATTAAAGGGTTCACAATTAGATCGGTGCCAACGACCGATCAATTGGCCGTCAGTTCTCTTCATTTTGGGGAAGCAATGGCAAGGGCCCTTCAGTTTGTGCGTCACTTGAATCTCTTCGCTTAACTGAAGTATCAACCAACAAGATTTTGGATTATTAGTGGGTATTTATATTTTGTTTGTGTATTTTATGTATAAAATATTAAGTGAAGAGATATTGTTTGGATGAGTGTGTCAGTTAGAGTGTCAGACCGCTCCCAACAGTGGCACAAACTGACATCCTCAGTTTTTGCCAAATAAGCGTCACATCACCTTACGCTTCAACCGACATTAAACTGGCATACCCATGACAACAATATTTATTATCTTCGGTTTTTTGGGCTCCAGTGATCCACTATTATAAAATATACATACACAAAATACAAATACCCTATTAAATTGCATTGGGCCCCACCTTTTCACTTTTCAGTTTTGGGAAGAATTCAACCGAAGACACCCAACTGAATGGGCGTGCCAACGGCAGATGCCTTCGGTTTGGGGAAGAATTCAACCGAAGCTGATGTTGGCGGTAGTCTCATCTAACATGATTCTGATTGTACAAAAAATGAAATGTCTCTTGGTATCACGGCTGTGAACGGTCTTTAATGTGCATAAAGGCACAAGGCACAATAATATATAAGACTACATTTCTATGCATACATAAATACTCGCTGACGAGAATTGATTACAAAGTTCGTAAGTCCTTACGATATCTTATGCAATCGATTTGTATTAAAACCAATGGAATTGGAATAGTACTTTGGACCGCATCAAATTCTACATGGAAACTGTCATGACTTAAAACAATGTAGAAAAGTGTGTCTGTGACTACTGACTACAGAGTGTTTAAAAATACCCAACACAAAAACTAAATATTTGAATATTCGGGTATCCGAAAATCCAGATATTGGATAGTGCTTTTCTTTGGATACCGGATCCGGATAATGTTTTCAAAATTTTCGGATATCCGAAAAATTATATGAAATATCCAATTATCCAAAATATCCGAAAAGTATCAAAAATATTTGAATCATTTGTGTTTTTTTTGTCTGATATCCGAAATATGTAGAATTTCAGATATCCGGATTTCGGATACCAGATTCTTATAGTAAACATCCCCCATTTAAAATCGGATATCCGAATATATAGATACCCGATTTTGAATACCATATAACTTAAAGGATGTATTCTCATAAAATTTGATAAAATGTACGCATTGAAAAAAATGGCATAAGCATATATTGAAGCACAAATACAACACAAGAGGAAGTATTGAACTCTTACATTAAACCGAATACATTTAATGCTGATTACCATCATACATTTAATGATGATTACTATCATATTATTCCACCAAATAAAAGAACTAATTCATCAGTTGGTTCTTCTGCAATTGGTCCGAACCTCACCACTTGATCCGGTCAATGGGTTAAGGTTACTCATTTTAATCATTCCATTCGCAAAATCTGTCGAAAACGTTGCAGGATTTGAGCTGTAAGTTCTCACTTGAGCATCTGTTGAGCCTCCATTGAAAAGTTCTTGATCTGAATGCAAAAGACCATTTTGGTTCAACAAATTATTAAAGTATGAATTGTCAAATGACGTTGGAGAAGCAACATCTAACGGAGATAGATTATTGTCACCACCACTTGAAGGACAATTTGCTCTCACTGCTGTAGCAAATGACGAATTTATGTTGTTCTCGTTATAGAGGCGAGTTCGAAATACCGTACACCTTGCTTGCCCAATTGTATGAGATCCTACATTTGAAATAAATAAAAAGTTGGAACCATATTATAGCCATATTCTAACTAGTTACATCTTACATGTTAGTCCGAAATAATTTATATAATAGTGTAAAACTTAGATAGATTACTTGAGCTTTATGGCATAACTGAATACAAAAATAGAATAAGAATACAAACTTTATAAATAAAATTTACCACTATAAAATATTTGTATTCCATTTTACACATTGCTAAATATTACTCCCTCCGTCCCACAAAAAACTTCTCATTTCACCCAAAAATTTTGTCCCACAAAAAACTTCCCATTTGAGAATTGGAGGGACCCACTTAATAAATTAATATTATCTCATTAACTTTATGTCATTTTTTATCATTTTTTTAAAGTTTCTCTCACCCACTTTATGTCAATATCTAAACTAATCCTATATTTTAATCAAATTTATTACCAAATACCCCATCACAAACTATATCCTAAAAACATGTGCCCAAGTCAAATGGGAAGTTTTTTGTGGGACGGAGGTAGTATAATTTTAATTTTTGAGATAACTAAGAATGCAAATTTAAAATTTGATTGATTTGGTTTACAATTAGACTTTTCCTTAAACTAGAAATTGGTTTGAGTAGTTAACGGTTTAACCTTAAAGAATACTTTACGTAAGAATCTTACTTACAACCCAAAATTTTGCCCACATTTTAAACCAATTATGGTACCGCCCATGTCTAATAGTTCAGGATAATAGGAGACCTAGTTAGCCAAATTAAGGTTAATAAAATGCATTTTGTCGGAATTGTCATGGAGGCTTATTCTTGTAAAGTTCATTTATAAAATTTAAGAGTTATAATAATTAAATTTCTAAAATTCCAACTCAACCTAACCTCAAAACCAAACCTTAAGATGCATCCTACGAACATATAGACCGGTTTCCAATTTGACACTCTGTTTAATTTGCAATGTGATTGACAGAGAAAGAGAGACCAATTACCTGATAGAGCAACCATTTCATTAGCAGTAAAACCTTGGTTTGAAAAAGAAGAGATGAGACCACTAAGGTTCAAAGTAGGTGCCGGTATGTTGGAATTGGCAGCACTCAAACTAGCCGTGGTCGAGTCCCGTCTACCAAACACAAGGTTCCAACTAGGACCACCTAGCTGAAAACCCGAAAAAAATCGTTACAATTAATTAATTAATTAATTAATGATGATAAATATTTTTCAAAATATTGTCAAATCAATTATAAGAATCGTTTATGGTTCTTGATTCTTACAGCTACAACCGAATCGCGAGCTGCAGTTGCTAATATATCTGCACAAGAGACAATTCCAGGGCACGAACTCTCTAACTGAGTTTTGATGGTGTCAATAATGTTAAATCCTCTCAATGAATTGTTATTTGGTCCAGCTGTTTTTTCACCCGTGAAATTAGCAGTATCATCAAGTAGCACAGATGCATCACATCCCTAAATATTTTCGGATGAATTTAAAACAATCACCATACAACAAATTTCAGCGTATCCAATTCAAAAATCATTTACTTCGCTTTATTAGAAAGGTGCACTATCGAATTTAATCTAATATTATATTCTTTATACATTTCTGAATCAAAATCGTGAAATAATTAATTTGAATTTAGGAAGTATTTGGAAAATGAAATATACTAATTATAGATTTTGAAAGCAATGTTTAATAAACATGGTCCTACTTCCAGAATTATTGTATTAGAATAGGAAACAATCAATTACGACGAAGTTTATAAGAAAGTACGTGTCGTTTTTAACCAATAAGAAAACAGATCAACAAAGATACAACAGGTTACGTTTTTTCTGGTAGCATGATTAAGTCAACATGTAAACGACTGCACGCTTAAATATCTGCTTTAAAGCCAAAGAAAACATGAAAATAAATATCGTGAATAGAGGTATAATTGACTCTTTTTAACTCGTAAGCTATTAAGGACCGACTTTGAATATACTCGAAATCGACTCGATTTAAGTCAAGTCGAGCTCGAGCTACACGAGAGACATTCGAGTTGAGCTCGGGTATGAAAACACTCGGCATGTATGGCTCGCGAGCCTAATTAAGCTTGTGGTACTTTACATTTTCAACATTTATGTATGTGCATATTAACAAAATTACTATATTTTCTATTCGAATCGAGCTCAAAAGTACCAACCCAAGGCATACCGAGCTTAAAGATATCGAGTTAATCAATACATTATATTATTAAGCGAGTCGAGCTCGAGCTTAAAAATAAAGTCTCGATCGAGCTCGAGTCAAGTTTTGAGCTTTGAGTTTTACAATCGAGTGGAGCTAAAGCTTAATTGGCACTGTGTTGACTCATGTCGGCTCGATTACACCCCTAATCGTAAACACCATAAACACAATAAGATGCTAATTAATTAGAACAAGCTCAACCAAAGCATATTGTAATCAAGTCAAGAATCAAGAAGAAGAATTAGTTATTAAAGACTTGCATTAACGAAGCAATCGTGGAAATGTAGACGAAGCAACGAAGCGCCCATTCGAGGTTCATTTGAAACCGCAGAGTTTACGGCACTTGATATAATGGAGCTAAAATTAGGGCATGAACTATTGTAAAAGTTGGCTGAAAGTTGTCCTGAAGCTGTATCAACCAATACACATAAAAACAATATGCATGTTGGTAGGCTATACATGTAAGAAGAAGACAATGAAGCCATGGAAAATAATTTGTTTAAAGAGAGAGAAAAATGAGTAGTACGTACTGCCTACTAACTAGATAGGTGTTTATGTGTAGCATATATATATATGTAAGGAAATGATCACACGGTTGCTTTTGTTAAAATAATCAATTTAACATCACAACTATTAATACATACACCATATAATACAAACTAGTTTCATAACCCGCCCGATAGGCGGGCTAGCTGTAAGAAATATAATATATAATGATGAAAAAAACGTAAGAAATTATATGGTTAACTATTATTAAAATGATGAAAAAAACGTAAGAAATTATATGGTTTTGTTGTACATGAATAATCGGTAAAATTAAATCAAAAAAGAAAACGAAATTTTATTGTATAAGACATTTGTTGTTGAGTTTGTATAGTTACCATCTTTGTCGCAACAAATAATTCTCACGCATTTGTTTCTCTTTACTCTTGATACATCAACATATAGCTTGTCATGTGAGAATACTGATATTTGGACAAACAAATCAACCCGTGACAATGTTCGCCCATGGTTTATTTAATAGTCATTGAAAAACGTATTTAAATAGGAAATTGTCTTCGGCTCAATTTGAAAGGCATAGTTTTGTCGTAAGGACTAATAATCATACGTGTGATAACACAAATTGTACAAACTTTGTCACGGTCTTACATTCAATTATATTAGCCTAGTTCTATTGCATAAATCTACTTTCTGATCAATGTTTTGCATACACGTTACAGGAGCATCTATCTTTAACTTCAATATATGATGCGTGACACCTGACATTTTTATAGTATACAAGAATTATGTGGTGTAAAGATCGAGGCTAAACATAGTATCATCAACAATTTCATGTGTGAGTGTTGATAATAATATGTTTAGACTATAATATTTTTGGATCATAATATTTTTAAACATTGATTATTATAACTTTCGATCATAATAAAATTGGATTATAATAAATTTGGATCGTAACATTTTGTGATCATAACATTTTGTGACCATAATAAATTTAAATTACATTTTTCGATCATAAGATTTTTTTTCGTAAAATGTTTGAACCATGATATTTTTTTGTTCAAATTTTTATGTCTACACTCATTTCGTAAAGAATTTAATTTTAAAAACTTTTATTTTCTTAAATTTTTTGTGATTATAACATTTTGTGATCATAATAAATTTAAACTACACTTTTAGATCATAAGATTTTTTCGTAAAATGTTTGAACCATGACATTTTTTTTCAAATTTTTATGACTATACTCATTTCGTAAATAATTTAATTTTAAGAACTTTGATTTTCTTAAAATTTTTGAGATTATAACATTTTGTGATCATAATAAATTTAAATTACATTTTTAGATCATAAGATTTTTTTTCGTAAAATATTTGAACCATTGTTGGGTCACATTTATTGTAACCAATAGTCTAGGGACCATTTTGTATTTAGTCGAAACTTTGGCTAGGTATATATAGTAAGTAGTAACCTAATTTGCATAACATTTGCCCAAATTGTAGCAGCCCCCATCAATAGCAAAGTGTTCAAGTATTCCATCCATCTTAATCTTCCTATATTATCACTTGTTTATGCTTAATCTATGAATTAATCATTGAATTCACAATCTACAACCATGACATTTTTTTTTTTCAAATTTTTATGACTACACTCATTTCGTAAAGAATTTAATTTTAAGAACTTTGATTTTCTTAAAATTTTTTGTTTACAAATAAAAAACAAAGCTATGGGCGAAAAACGAAGCGAGGGAAGACATGAATATGTTTCCATATAAAGAAGAAGTTAATTGCCTATTATGCCCTTTGAGTCAGCGTTCATGTCATCATTAAGAAGCAATGTTATTGGTACATGTCATCAAATAAAAATCATGTCCTTGCTCCATATATAGGTGGGAGATTTTACACATCATCTATACTACTTTAAAATGGAGATTAAACATTTCTAAAAGAGGAAGTCTGAATTTCAACCCTTCCATTGTTAGCAATGCCCAAACCCACTTTAAAATCAAAATTTTAAAATTGCTACTGCCGAGATTCGAACCCGGGTGGGCAGGTAGCCAGGTACCCCAGGCAGGAAGCTTACCACTAGGATATAAGCAACTTGGTGACTATGTTTCGTACACTAAATATACTAACTGTCCCGAACCCGTTTGACGTTAAAATTAAAAATTTAAAACCCGCGCTTGCCAAGATTCGAACCCAGGTGGGCAGTTACCCTAGGCAGGAAGCTTACCACTAGGCTATAAGCAACTTAGTGACTATGTTTCGTACACTAAATATACTGACTTACGGAAACGCGTTTGACTATATTAAATAAAAACGTTTACCTAATTAATTCCTTCCTTTTATAAACAACAATTTTAAAGTAATATAGATTCGGGATATTAAAAACATAGTCAAACGTTTTTAATTCCTTCATTTGACTATACTAACTGTTTCGGGATATTAACATTTAAATCATTGAATAGCATGTGTTTTTTCAATTTTATATATTGAATGTAACGTTTTTTTTTAAGTAGAGATATATTGAATGTAATTTTTTTTTCTAAGCTATATATATATACTCCATCAACTTACGATGGAGTTGTTGTGCAACCCAAACGAGGTGAAAACTTAAAATCATATTAACCTTTTTCATGGCTTTAATCACCCAATATGGTGCTTCAGTGCTCCAACCACTGCCACGACCAGTTGAAGAAGTAGAGGTAACATCTATTTGACTAAATTCAGAGTTTCAAATTCTTACTTTAAAATCATAAAGTCGTGTGCAATGCTGCTGCATGACTGTCGGTAAGTCTTTATACCTGATTTACATGATCATCACACCTAGGAAATAAACCATTTAAAATGTAATCTCCGACAGGGCAACCGGATCAAGATCGTCTTGTATCATATACCGGCAGCCACGACCACAATGATTGGGAGATCTGCTTCTGAAAACATAACCGTGTACGCAGCTCGCGTGAAACTGATTAGAACACCAACAGGTTAATTCCAGTATTTTTGATATTCATTTTACTTTCCATAAATCTTTTTGATTTGGTTACATTTCAGTCAAATATTTTGTTTCTACTGACGTTACAAACATTGAGCTCAACCCGGAAATGCCAGAAGCATATGCACTTCAACGCATCCATCTGATAGTACAATATGATGATGCCGTTGTTTTATGTGATGAAGAACCCAAAGTCCCACCCAACACGCAACCAAAAAGTTATTTCAAACGCTTAAGAACTCCCCTCTCTGGAAATAAGCGTCTCTCGACTTACCCACAAAACGTTTAAACAAACCCCTACGGATGGAACAACAATAATTAATTGTATCACACATAACGTTTCTGTGACACAAATGGTGCTTTTTTTATTATGGTTTGGCTTAATTATATAAATTACTCACCTTCCTAATAATTGTTTTTGCTATACGAATTAATTTAGTGCAACTACACAATTTATATATTTTGAAGTGTAAATTATCTCATTTTGTCACACCCTATTACTTATTTTTTATCTCTTAATGTGTCATAATAATTGGAAAATCATGAGAAAGTATTTTAATGACGTTTAAAGGGTACTCCATTTCTATCTAAATTGCTAACCATAATAATTGGTAATTACATCTTTAAAAAAATTATATACAAAATAACACCTATATTGAATCACCCTCCAAAATGATACTTCGTCAACATCAACCACAAGCAATTGAAAATCGATGTTTGGACGAAAGTTTAGTGACTAATGCGAATTAACAAAAACGTCCTTAATACTGGCAATTTAGATTTACCATATAAAGATATTGACTTATTGATATTCAAATTATGATTCAGTATAACACTATATTGATCCCTGATTTATTGCTATGACAATCAACAAAGCCCAAGGACAAACAATTCCAAACGTCGGCGTTTATCTTCCGGAATCAGTGTTCTCGCATGGGCAAATTTACGTTGCCTTGTCAAGAGGAATTTCACCGCAGACGACAAAAGTATTGGTAACTCCAGCAAAACAATTTAATATTGACGGCGTTTACACATCAAATGTGGTGTATCGAGAGGTCTTACATGATGAATAATATACGTGTTAATTCTATGCCATGTCTGAATTGTTTTTTTCAAATATGTAATTTAACAAATTTTAAATGCCGATAAGTTTTCAATGTAATCTTTATACATATTTCATTTCCAACTAATAGTCAGTTGTATAATAATCGTTATAAAAAAACATGTACACGAACACCATCAACATCGTCGTGGAAAAGATGTATCAGTTTAACCGCCGCATCATTGCGCGGGTACCCTACTATATATCCAAACATATAATCGACAACATTTCAACGCCAATGCTAATTATTGATTTTTTTTCCTCTATTTTATACACAGTTTTCATGCTTATGTACTGTATTCGTTATAAAAATATGTGACCAATGGATTTTTAATCGCAAGAAATATGTAGTTCGCAGCCCACCGCATTGCGCGGGTTTTAACCTAGTAATAATATAAGTATACTAAGCACTAGATATGGTATATGCTATAAAAGTTGTGATGTAAAAATCACCCACTTTTTGTTTTAATGTAACACTCGTATGTTTATATATAATATATCAATATAATATTTTCATACACAAATTATTACTAATCTTATACTAATGTATTCGTTGTATTTGAACAAAAGATATGATCATAAAATATATTTCAAATTATAGACATATTATTTGTAACGACCCGATTTTCGACGCTTTTTTAATCTGTATTAAATAAAGAATTTATGTTATTATTATTTATCATTTTAACTACCAAGAATGTACATACAATACTATATGACGTTAAGAATTTCTTTTTTAAACAAAGTACAATAGGAAAAGCTCATATTACAAGCAATTTAAGCATTACGTAAAGTGTACAAGATCATTAAAATAGTAACTAGCTAATATATACTATATAATAATAATAATTATTATCTTAAACAAAACAAATAAACAAAACGTAAATATTGTCACACGCTAAATAATACACATAAGAAATATTATATCCAATGTACAACCAAATTAACATAGTGTATAAGAGATTAATACATGGACAAGAATAAAAAGCTTATCTCTACTCCCATTGCATGGCAAACCAAGATGAGTATAGACTTGGTGACTAATCTTAAAACTGATGCATATATAAGGAGGATAGTCTACAACGTATAGAATCACAAACAAATAAAAGTAGCAAAGATCAAGGAAACGAAGTAACTAACACAATCTGATCATTAAACTTAGAGTTAAAGTGAGTTTTTATAATGCTATTTTTAAACTGAGATATATATGATATATTTAATATGCTTGTATTTATAGTTATTTTCTTTTGCATTGAGCTTGCCATATTTTATATTATATTTATCATGTTTATTACATTATGAGTTATTGGTTAAATATTTAAGACAGACGCAAGGGGGCGTTCGCAATAGATGAATATAATGGGCGCTCATGAAATAAATAAATTATGGTACGGTTAGCTAGAACACGGGAGGCATCTTGGTGTATCTAAGTCGATACCGGCAGATACATGTCTAGACCCACTAGTACATGTATAGATGGTCATGAAATGAGCTACGCATATGTAGTCTTGTCAAATAATGACCTGGAAAAGAGAGAGAGATAAATTTACCCAATGCTCAAAGATATTATTATATTAGGTCTTATATCATATTACTTGTGGTATTTTTGTACATAAAACAAAATAACTCACTAAGCCATGTGGCTTAAGCGTTTACATATATATCTCAGGATATACTCGTTAAGGACTAGCCTGGATTATGCATTAAATAAAGATGAGACCAAAAGACACTTGGAGACTTGGTTATGTTTTTAGTTAAGAATAATTTTCCATAGGGAAAATCTTTGTATTGTATTGTAGCTTTTGTTGTAAACTCTGATACTTAAGAAATAAAAATTGTCAGTTTAGTATAATGTAGTCCTGGGTGTCTCATTTAACTAGTAAAGTGTACTCCGCGTGATGCTTTCGGAATTTTCAAACAACCCCTAAAAATGATTTACATCAGAAAACATTCCAGTTGTACATCGTCTAGTTACAATATACACAACGTCTGTTATTATCTTGTTTGTATTGAAATTGGTTTTAACCTTAGTTATAATGTAGACTCGTATTCTATAGTTTTACGTGCAGGAATGTGTGCTACTCATTTCAACCTAACAAATTTATGGTTAAAATAAGATCAAATAATTGTTATTTTGGAAACTTAAATATAGTTGAAACCAACATTGTATAGAAAATTATTAATAATAATAATACTAATAATATAAATATAAACATAATAATTATAAATATAAACCATTGGTAACATTTAACTTCTAGTCTAGTGGTATTAGTGAAAAAAAGATAAGGTGTTGTCCATGACTTAGGTCATGGGTTCAAATCCCGTCGTGGACGTGAGGTTTATTCTCCATAGGTGGAAGGTTCGAGGAAAAGCATACTGCCCCTTGTGGATGTCACTATTTAGGCTCGAATCACTAACTTACTAAATGGTCCTTAAAAAAAGGTAGAATTTTATTAGTTATATTGAAAAGTAAAACTTTTAAGGGTAAACCATCATTTAAGATAAATGTGTAGATAGTAAGTATAAAATTTTAGAGTAGTAAATTTTCATTGAAGAAAAGTTAAAGTTTAGAGAAGTAAAATGTAATTTAAGAAAGAGGAAAAGGGCAAAACCTCTTTGGAGTTGCAATGAATCGAGACGAGTAGACGATAGATATTTAAGTGGAGCCTTATATGGGTGTTAATGATTCGAGTCAAATCGAATATCACGAAATTTAGGCTCGACTCGTTTAACAATTACTCGGCTCGAGCTCGACTCGCGCTTGAGTAAGTTTTTAAAATTGTGCTCGAGCTCGAGCTCAAATATTTAATTACTGTTCGAGCTCGAGCTCGATATTCGTTTATGAAATTATATTTTTGGAAATAAACTAATTTACAAACTTGAAAAGCTCGTTAATTACTCGACTCGTTTACACCCCCTTATAATATATGTATATTCTTGTACTTATTGTATAAAACACTTGTTCGACTCGTTATGATCGGCTCGTTAAGATCGTCTGGCTCGTTTGGCTCGAGACTAAACGACCTATAGAACGAGCCGATTCGAGTATTAAATTATTAGGCTCAGCTCGTGAGATTAATCAAATATTTTAATATGTTCGAGCTCAACTCGAAATCGAATTAGTATAGACTCGAGCTTGATATAAACGAACTCGAGCTCGAGTAGCTCGTTAAAAGCTCGACTCGAAAACACCCCTAAGCCCTTACCACTTGGCCGAAAGCTTTGTTTGTTGTTAATCTGTTTAAGGTTAATTCATACAGAAATTATGCTAGAAGACAAATGATTACTAGTCGGTAAATTTAATATAAACCATCGTCAGATCTGTAATTTATATAAGGAAAATGAAAGAAAACATCTTTGTCATTGTAACACCAACGTTTTTCTTACCATGTAAGAGATAAAATATTGTTTTTAACTAAAGGAAGTAGGGGTGTTCATTATTCGGATATAACCGGATTGTTCAATTGGACATTTTGGATCGGACTATATGGATTGGTTATTTGGTTTTTTGGATCGGTTTGGACTTGAACCAAATTAATAGTTTGGATTTCGGTTGGATTTAGTTTCCGTTGTGAAAACCGGATTGTCCAAAAAAACCGAATAGTAATATATAGTAAATTGATTTATATACTAACACTTGTTGGTTTCCATTGTAAGCAATTATGGTTTCCCTTTTCTTTACATTTCTTATAGTAAATTGATTTATATATACTAACACTTGTTCCATTTTATATTGTATCAGTTGGGGATGTACCAATTTTTTTGGAGTTTTTGATAAAGTTGATGTTAAAATTGTTGCATATATGATTGTAGATGTCACAAGCTATGAATTATACTTGTTTTTATGTACAAAGTAGTTTATCATTTTTGGAATTTTACATATGAACTTAATATTATTTATGTTATATACTTTTGGAATATTTTGAAAATTTTAAGGAAAAACCAAACGGATAAAACCAAACCAACCAAATTGTTATTTGGTTCGGATCGGTTTGGTTTTCGAATTAGTTTGGACGGTTCGTTTGAACTTTTTAAAACCGAATTTTATTTGGTTTTACCTATTTGGATCGGATAAAACCAAACCATCTAAACGAACACCCTAAAAGGAAGTGATATGTAAAGAAACTACAAGATTATTCAACTTTTTTATGTAATCATCCAAACTATTTTACAATCTCGTTATATATATGTCTCTGCCGCCCATCTGATACACGCCCGCGTAATTTTAGCGTATATGTATTCATATATGAATAATTAACAATATATTTCCTCCGTTTCAAAAAGAGTGATACGCTTTTCATTTAAGGTGTTTGAAAATAAGAAAATGTACTTTAAAAATTTACTATATTTGATAAAAGGTAGTAGGGTCAACATCCACTAACTATCTCATTTAGTATAGTGAAATGACATATTTACCCTTACTTTTACTTTTAAACATCATTAACTTCATTTAAATCAAAATGTGTGGGTACCATTCCCCACTAAATATCCATTTTAATCTAATTAACCTTTAATATCATAATTTATCTCAAAAAACTTGAAAGACAAAGTACATCACTTATATTGAAAGGGAAGAAATATTTGTTTATATATGAATAGAGAACATTTTATTTAATAACTTAAAAAAAACTAAATAAAATATATTTATTTATGTATGAACCGAGAATAGTCTATATATATTCATACATGAATATTCATTCATACATGATGGGTCTATTCATATATGAATTAATTATATTTATTCATACATGGATAAAATTATGTCTCTAAAGCTCAACTTTCCAAGTTTGCCACTGTGCGCAAAATAATCACATTATGATGATTTTTTTTTATATTTCTAAAAGAACTCTCCCATATATAAGAGTGCGTTCCATTGAAAATCAATATGAAGATTAAGAATGTGAGGATAGATCTCAGCCGTTGATCTAGACTCGCGTGCCCTGTGTATTCATATATGAATACACAACCGTATTCATATATGAATACACAACCGCGAACCTGGATCCTACTCTTTTTTTATAAGAAATCAGGAGGAAAGATCATACTCTATGTTCAAGCAACTAAAGGAGACAGGCAAAAGCTAGCGAATTTATTACCAAAAAAATAAAAGTATTTTTAATTTCTTTTTGAAAAGAAAAATGAAATAAACTATGTGTATTTATATATGATCAGTAAGAATTATATATGAATACATATAGTGTATACATATATGAATACACTGTTTATTCATATATGAATAAAAATTCTTACATTCTTACGATTTTTTTAATTTTCAAAGGAACACTCCCCTATATAAAAGTTGGTTCCATTGAAATTTTAATGAAGGTAAAGAATGTGAGAATTGTGATAGCAACTAGGTGTGAGCACAAAAACAGAAAAACCGAACCGAAACCGAATAAACCGGAAACTCCGCACCGAAAAAACCAAACCATTTGAAAAACGATGTCAACGGTTTTGATTTTTGGAAAATCCGAATATTTGGGGCGGCCTTTGGGGGTAATGTGAAAAACCGGACAGAAAGAAACCGTCCCGTCCACCATTAACTATTCTTTCAAATTTTGTAAAATATATTCTTACATTTGTAAAAAAATTGACATTTAACTATTATTCTTATTCGAGTTATGTTAATTAAATTTATCATTAAATTTATGAAAAACTTACTAGTTTGTTTTATTTAAAGACGAAATGATTTAAAGTTTGGGAGTTTGGATCATAATTTTGAAGGTAGCAAAAAGGTAAAGTTAGGCCTCTCCCAACCGTGACACGTCGCTAAACACATCACTAAACACATCTCTACCGACGGGTTACTGACAAGGTCGTGCCAACAGCAACACATTACTAACCCACACTAACCCATCCCCACTTAAAAAATATTAAAATATACCCCAAACACCCCACCAATCCCCACACACACCCACTGACGGCATACTCTTCACATCCCCACAAGGACGGGTTCCTACTGACGGGTTCTACCGATGTGGTGGTGCCAACCGTGACGGGTTTGTGACGGCTTGTGATGGGTTACTGACGCAGGGTTGGCAGCCCTCTTAAAGGAAGAAACCCTGTAACCATACCGATTTTTGAGAAAAAACTGAAAAATTGAAACCGATCGAGAAGTAATTCTTAAAGCCTGAAGTTTACCGTTAAGAGTTCGGTTTTAGTTAAAAACCGCCCTAAACGACCATCAATTATGACAGTCAAACACGCAGTTAGTGGCGACTGGTTGTCACCATTCAAAGGAGTGTTGTAACTTTTAGTGACCAATATAAGCATTCACTATTTCCTATAAGTATGACCCTTTTTCTACAATTATGATTATGAAGCCTTTAATACACCACACTATATATCTTTGATACCAGATTGCTAATCAACAATGTTAGTATATGAATATAAATTTGTTTAAAAAAAGGTGCATAAATATAATTCTGTTTAAAAAAAGGTATATAAATATAATCCTTATTTAACAATGTTATACTTTTTTCTAGAACTTTGAATATGCATGACATATTCATTATTTAACAATGTTATACTTTGTAACTTTTTTAAGTAGCTCGACACATTATCCGTCATGCATTAAAGTTTATAAAATAATTAAAGTATACGTTCCGCTATTTCAACTAATCCCTAATTCTTTTTACTACTCCTTCAACTAAAGTATACGTTCCTAGTCAATCAATTAATTTAACTTTCTTAATTAGTTATGTATTAAAGTTCATAAAATAATTAAAGGAGAAATTGAGTTAGTACTTTGGTTGAAGTCAACAACATGCCACCGCCAAAAGTAGCAAGACAAAGTGATCAAGATTAATATGTTACGAGAGACTCAGTCTTCCTTAACTTTATTTTGGTATTACTTTTCCATGTCATGTTAAAACTTATACCTAATTTCCCATGTTAAAGTGGGAAAATGAGATGACGGTGTTTGGCATTATAAGGAATTTACAACTTAAAACCAAGTTGATTGAGTTGAATATTGAAATTGTGCGTAACATGCATGTTGAAATATTCAACTTATTGTGAGTTTTTATGGGTTGCAAGTGAACCAAGGTATATTCAACATACAATACGATTATTATATATTAAAAAAAATCGCGGTCTCGAAACCGAACCGAACTGAAAAAAATTAAGTTTTAAAACCGAAACTACGAATGGATTTTATGTTTTCGGCCCCCAAGCTCATCTTTTTCTGAATACCGAACCTGATAGAACCGATACCGAAAACGATGAATTTTCAAAACTGAACCGATTACATGTATGGTTCCGGATGAGTTTAGAACAACTCTATAAAATCGATCTTTTGGCTCAAGAATAGTTAGTTCTTGATCTTGGAATAAGCATATACAAATCATAAACAATGCGGAATTAAACGAACAGATTTGTATTGCTAAACAAGGTTTTGATCATCATCAATTATACAATGATTACTAAAAGCCTCAATTCTACATAAAATATGTAGAACGGTTTTAATCTTCTAACAGGATCATAATTATGACCTTGAAGCTTAAAGCACACACACAAACACGTTTTTGAATAAACGTGGGTTTCAAGAACGACTAATTCTATATCATTAGGTCTCTTTATATAATAGAGAACCTAAGATTTACAAGGAAAAAATTAACATAAATCTTTTAAATTCTACAAGGATATACATGATTTAATAAATCAAATCTTTTAAACTTTATCATTATCTTCAAAATCTTTATTCGAATCTTGAATTACATATCTTCGATTTTGTAACACCCTAAAATTTACAAGATTTAAAAAAAAAAAAATTGTGTGCAAGATTATAATAAAAAAGGTCCCATAAATAATCCCCAAAATAATTGTTTGCTATAACAAGGTATTTAATGCGGAAAAGTCTTAAATAAATTCGGAGTTTTAAAATAATAAAAACGTTTCACATCAGCACTCAGAAGTAGTACAGCAGTCAAGCGTCCACCTTCTCTTTTCCTTTGCTAGTACCTGAAAATGGGAGGGAGATTTTTGGGTCAGCAGGGAAGCTGAGTGAATAAACTCAAAGTGTAAACAACTACAACGTACAATACATGAGGGCACACAAGTGAACTCCTATTCATTTACTACTCAGTTAATTTCTCAGTTTTCGTATCTTTTAAATTTATATAGCGCGCTTGTGTAAATCGAGTCGAGAGATCAACCTCGCCTCTCCTTACACTAAAATGCCACTCAGGCTACCACACAGAATTACCAAAAAATTTCCACTCAGATTTATTAATTGTTTTTATGTTTTCAACTCATAACATAAACCACACAGATAGCCCTGTCACATAGTAGCACAAAATGACTCGGTACCGACTCAGATACTCGGCACGTCTGTCTCAGATCAGTGGTATGTAAAAACAGTCACTCAGTTACTCAGATAACAGATCAACACACATAAAGTAAAAACAGATCAAAACAGTTAACCACATAAGTCATGCACGTATCATTATAACTGAATACACGGTGAGAATACTCACCTCGAGAAACGTAAGCTCCAACGGGATCACGGGAATCAAAGATACAGCACGCTATCTCCTAGACGGTCCTAAAACATAAAGCGAAACCCCAGATTAAAATCTAACCCCTTATCATTATTTTAGAAAAACTGGCAGCACCCATCGGTCTCACGGGAAGTGCCATAACTCCTAAACTGTGCAGTAGATTTATCCCATATTTTTACCATGAAAAGTAGACGACCAGAACTACATATCTCTATGAGATGGTCACTGGTCAAAACAGATTCTAAGGGCCTCAAAACAGTGTCGCAAGACAGACATGTCGCACAGGTCATTTTCCTAACAGCAGCATATTAAATCCGACACAACTTTTAAACCGTAATTCGGATTGACGAGAGGGTTGCGGCATTAAAAAGCTAACTCAGAAAACAAGGTCCCAGCATGGGCCAAAAGCTCAAAAGATTAATTTAAGTATTTCAAAAAAAGTTGAGAACAGAAGGCAGATTCTGCCCGAAAACAGTGAACTTGAAAAACGTTATATCAAGCCGACTCAACCCGCTCATTCCCGAGACACCCGACAGTCGCGAGACTAATTTAAACTTCAGAAATCTGTTTACCTTTTATTTAGTCTTCTATTGAAAAATCTATTTCGGTTTAGGGAACCAAGAACCCTATGGGTTCGGTTCCCGGTTTTCGGTTAATAAAACGTGTAGATTATAAACCCGCCATCCTTACCCAAACCGACACTTGTAGCAAAACAGTGACTAGAACCCGATACTGAAATCTCAGAAATATTTCACAGACTCATACTATTCAGACTGAAACAAAACTCGGATGGAATCAAAACAATGATACGAGGAACAAAGCCAACAAAACAATACTCAACAAGCATTATCCCGAGCCCTCAATGGCTCGGTACCCTCCTGTCAAATCCCTACAATAATCACGATCAAAATCACAGAAACAAGGAACCGAACTACAAAATGAAGAGAAACAAACAAATGGAAACAAAGACTACCGATTAGAATGCGGAATCTGACCACCAAACGGCACGTGCTCGGGAATTCTGCTAGTCCACCAGATTGTCCAAAGTTTCTGCTCGATCAAATCAGTGAACCCAAAACAAGAACGCCACAGTTAGATAGAGACACAACTCGAAAGAGAGAACCGGAGCCGAGAATATTAGCGTCAATTATAACTCGGTGCAACCACCTGCTTGGTATTGCTTCTGCTCATCCTCAACACCCTCGAAGAAGCTGTGGATGGGATTGCTTGGTATACGAGTGAAGGAGCTGCTCTAATGGTCACAACTTTCAATGGGTGAAGAACAAAGAAATAAACTTGAACTTTTCCTCCTGGTTGCTTCACGAATAAAAGACAGAACAAAGGGGGATGTTGCGGCTGAATTGAAAGATTACAAGTGGAATGGGGTTTTAGGTTTTAGTAGGCTTAAGTATGTTGCTCTTGGACTCTAGGCCTCTCATGCACCAATCGGGCTTGGCCACACTCAAAAAGACCGGCCCCACCTCCTTAAAGTTAGACACAAGGCAGTGAGAATCAACTAGCCCATAACGTGTATTACTTGGACTTTAGGGACACGCACAAGGGAGAAATCAAGATTGATTGGTCTTAACTCTCTCAAGACCGAACTTGGGTTTCATAATCATCTAAGGTTCGGCCTTGGCCCTCCTGCCGGCCTCACCGAGACGTATGCTCGAGAATTAATTAGAAGTTCGGGAATTGTATTCGTCTAGTGTTAATTACTAACCTCATAATCACACGCCAATAACTACCACTTAGTACTCGGGATTAACGCCGCGATAATAAAATGTCACGATAATGAAATTGAACATCACACAATTAATTATTCATACACGCGAGGCGTCACACAGTAAAGTTCATAGATAATCGAACGTCACCTATCACATAACATTAAGTAAGTAATTCAAATAATGTTTTTTTTTGACAAATAAAACGTAATTAAATTCAATTATAAAAATCGGGGCGTTACAACTCAATCCCACTTGAATCAGACTTCGTCCTCGAAGTCATTGCTGAGAAATAGCTCGGGGTAGTTATCACGCATCTCAGACTCGGGTTCCCATGTCCACTCGGAACCTTTACGGTGCTGCCACTGCACCTTAACTAACACAATCTCTTTGTTGCGCAAAGTCTTGACCTTGCAGTCAAGAATCGCAATCGGACGCTCAATGTAGTTCAACTTTTCGTCAATCTGGATATCTTCTAATGGCACAACTACAGACTCGTCTACAGTACACTTTCTAAGTTGTGAAACGTGAAAAGTATTATGAATAAGGCGGAGTTCTTCTGGTAAATCTAGACGATAAGCAAATTTTCCAATTCTTGCGATCACCTGATAAGGACCTATATAACGAGGTCCCAACTTTCCCCTCTTCCTGAACCTGATTACTCCCTTCCACGGGGAAACTTTTAGCAACACATAATCCCCGACTTGGAATTCTAGAACGGAACGTCTCTTGTCTGCATGGCTTTTCTGGCGACTATGTGTGGTAATTAGCCTCTCACGAACCATCTGAATCATTTCGGTAGTTTTCAATACGATTTCAGTGCTACCCAACACTTTGTGCCCAACTTCGCCCCAGTAGATAGGCGTTCGGCACTTCCTACCGTATAACATTTCGAATGGCGGTTTACCTAATCCAAAGAATTTATTAAAACATACACACACCAATTAAAAGAAGGAGAGAAAATTAATAGACATACGAATGCTCGAGTGGTAGCTATTGTTGTAAGAAAATTCCGCCAACGTTAAATACTTATCCCAACTCCCTCCAAAATCAAGTACACATGCCCTCAGCATATCCTCGAGCGTCTGAATCGTCCGCTCACTCTGAGCGTCTGTCTGTGGATGAAACGCAGTACTGAAATGGAGTCTCGTACCCATCTCCTCTTGGATTTCTCCCAAAAACTCGATGTGAAACGAGTGTCTCTGTCTGATACGATAGGAACCGGTATACCGTGTCTTGCTACAATCTCGCGAATGAAAATATCCGCCATCTTCTCAGCTGAAGAACTCTCCCGAATCGGAATAAAGTGAGCACTCTTGGTTAAACGGTCAACAACTACCCAGATAGCATCATAACCTCCTGGCGTTTTCGGTAGCTTGGTGATCAAATCCATAGTAATCTGTTCCCACTTCCACACTGGAATTTCTAATGGCTGCAACATACCGTGTTGTTTCTGGTGTTCGGCCTTGACTTTGCGACAAGTCAAGCATTTCTCAACATACTCGGCTACCTCTAACTTCATACCCGGCCACCAATAGTTATCACGAAGGTCACGATACATCTTAGTCGACCCCGGATGAATAGAAAATTTGGACTTAATTATGAGCCTCGTCTAACAATATCTCACGGTTACCACCCAATAAAGGAACCCAAATTCTACCAAGATGTGTCAAGAGATCTCTACTATCCTTCACAAAAGTGCCAATCATACCTACAACCCGTTCCTTCTTAGCCTGCTCGGCCTCCGAAGCCTCTATCTGAGCACTGCGAATAGACTCCAATAACGTTGCCACTGCTGTCAACCTCCTACAAATACCCCGAACAGGGTTCCTGCTCAACGCGTCAGCTACTACATAGGCTTTACCCGGATGGTAAAGGATCTCACAGTCATAATCCTTCAATACATCAAGCCATCTTCTCTGCCTCATGTTCAAATCTTGCTGATCCATCAAATATTTCAAACTTTTATGATCAGTGTAGATAGTGATTTTTACGCCGTATAAGTAATGTCTCTAGATTTTTAAGGCAAACACAACCGCACCTAACTCAAGGTCATGCGTAGGATAGTTGCCCTCATGAGACTTCAACTGTCTAGAAGCATACGCGATCACTTTACCCCTTTGCATCAGAACGGCACCCAGACCCTGAATAGACGCATCACAATAAACCACAAAGTCTTCTACACCCTCTGGCAGGGCTAGAATCGGCGCCTCACATAACCGATTCCTCAACGCTTCGAAAGCCTCTTGTTGCTGATTGCCCCAACTAAATGCGGCTGATTTCTTGGTCAACTTTGTCAATGGCGAAGCGATTTTGGAGAAATCCTGGATAAAACGACGGTAATACCCAGCTAAACCCAGGATACTACGAATCTCTGATGGTGTCTTTGGTACCTCCCACTTCATCACTGCTGAGATTTTTGCAGGGTCGACTTTTATACCTTCTTCATTCACAACATGCCCAAGAAATTGCACTTCACGTAACCAGAATTCACACTTAGAAAATTTGGCATAAAGGCCCTCGCGTCTCAACGTATCTAATACTTCGCGAAGATGAACCTCGTGGTCTATCTTAGTCTTTGAATACACCAAAATGTCGTCAATAAACACAATCACTGAACGATCTAACATACTACTACACACTCGATTCATAAGATCCATGAAAGCCGCTGGTGCGTTAGTGAGTCCGAAGGGCATCACTACAAACTCATAATGACCATAACGCGTCCGAAAGGCAGTCTTCTCAATATCCTCTTCTTTCACGCGCATCTGATGGTACCCTGAACGTAGATCGATCTTTGAAAACCATGACGCATCCTGAAGCTGGTCGAACAAATCATCGATTCTCGCAACGGATAACGTTTTTTCACTGTCAACTTATTCAATTCTCTGTAATCGATACACAATCTCTGCGACCCATCCTTCTTCTTTACGAATAATATCGGTGCGCCCCACGGTGAACAACTCGGTCGAATGAATTCTTTCTCTTGCAACTCTTGTAATTGATCGTACAATTCTTTCATCTCTGGCGGTGCAAGGCGATAATGAGCCTTAGCAATCGGCGCAACGCCCGGTACTAAATCAATTCTAAATTCCACCTGTCTCTCTGGTGGTATTCCCGGCAGATCCTCAGGAAATACATCGGCATACTCGCTCACAATAGGAACACTCTCTATCGATCTCGGTTTCTCCTCAAGAATGGTGTCGATAACATATGCCAAATAACCCACGGCACCGTGCTGAAGATATTTTCTTGCCCTAGCAGCCGAACACAGTGCCGGCACTAATCGATTCACATCACCCTGAATTGACAATTCAATCCCACTTGGAGGTTTGATACGGATTTGCTTTTGGTGACAGAGAATCTCCGCGTGGTATTCGGTCATCCAATCCATCCCCACGATCACACATAACTCTCTCATAGCAATAGGAATAAGGTTTATGGGGAATTTCTCCCCACACAGCTCGATCAGACATCCACGGTAAACTTTTGTAACAGTTAGAGTTTTATCATTGATGACCTCTATCACTAAGGGCTCAGAAAGGTCCTCTAATTTATGGGACATCAACTTGCTAAAAGCATAAGAGACAAACGAGTGGGTTGCCCCACTATCAAATAACACAAAAGCAGGTATGTCGTTCACAGAAAATGTACCTATTGCACAGAGATCACAAAATGCACACAGAATTAGAATCACACAGTAGTACTCATGCAAATTCCACTCAGATTAAAACCCAAATAATAGTTCAGATGATAAATTGAATAATACTCATAAGATAAAATATTTACCAGCAACAGCATTAGGAGCCTTCTTGGCCTCCTCCCCAGTCATCTGATAGGCTCGTCCTCGAGCCCTAGTAGTAGCCCCCTCAGTAATTCTAAGGGTAGCTGGAGCCGGATTGATCACGGGTCCACCTCTAGTATCACCTATTATTGATTATATAAGGATATATATATATACACACAGTCAAATAAGAGGGTATAAAAATAATAGATGAAAATAGTAAAAATAAAAATGTAGGAATCGGCACCTCTTCCACCATCCCTCTTCTTTGGGCAATCGTCCCTCTCATGGCCCTCTTCCCTGCAGTAGTAACACACAGGCCCCTTTATGGGACATGCATTCGCCATGTGCCCAGTCTGCCCGCACTTGTAACACATCCTCGGCGGTCTCACTTCATCTTTATCAGTTGCATCACGAGGCGCGATCCTCGTATCGTCTCGACGTGCGTTTCCACCACGCGCGTTACCTCCAGCGTGGCCGCTCCTGCCTGAATTTCCCCCTCTGTATGGCTTGAACTCGAATCGTTGTTTCTTCTCATTACCCTGACTCGAGTTCCCCTGAGACGGTGCCAATGCTCTCTTGTGATCCTTCTTCTGGCGATCTAGCTCAATTTCGCGACCGCGTGCCGCTTCAATCATATCTGCCAATGAATTACGGTTCGTCATTCCCACAAATTCTCGAATATCACTACGCAGCATATCCAAATATCGAGCCATCTTCATCTCTTCTGTTGCAGCATATTCGGGACAAAACGAGGCCATCTCCCGAAACTTAGTAGTGATGGTGTTAACAAACTCAGTAGTTTGTTGAAGGCTCAGAAACTCTCGGGTAATCCGCTCTACCCCTACGTGCGGCACATATTGCTTCTTGAACCTCTTCACGAATACTTCCCAAGTCAACTACTCCTCAGTCATGGATGCTGCTAGTGGTTTCCACCATTCTTTGGCTTCACCCTTCAGTGAGTGTGACGCGTAAGTCGTCTTCAAGTCTGTGGGGCATCGGGAGATTCGAAAAACGCTTTCCATGTCAGCAAGCCAATGTATCGCCACCTTCGGGTCAGTTTCACCCTTAAATTCAGGGGGTGAACACACAGAGAAATCTCGGTAAGTGAAGGCTTTTGGTGCAGGCGGTTGCGGCGCGACAGCATCTCTAGCAGCGAACTCGGTATGCAACATATGGCTGACCTGATCAGTGATTTCATTAAACATATCCTGAAACATCTCGGGTAACATCTGGCCCAACACTTCAGTCATCATGGTCCTCAACTCTTGTGCAGTAGGTCTGGTTGGCGGCATCTTGCTATATATATAAAAATATATAATATATCAGAAAATATATTAGAAAATTTTACTTTTAATGATACTTAGACGTCAAGTTAATAATTCTCTCAATTTTTCCCGGAAACGTAGTCTAAGGTTCGGTGCGTACAATAATAGGGGCCCTTCTATTATTTTTCGGCACCTACCTTTGACAGGTTTCCAACAAAAATTGGGATTATTATAACCCTTCGTTTCCATATCAACCATATAACGCAAATAGTTTCACACAAATATATATATATATATATATACTGTATCCGTAGCGTCGATGTCATAAAACACTCGAAATTTGCCTCTCGACGAGACTTAATATTTAATATTAAACAAAACGTAAATATTACCTGCAGCAGGAAAAACGAGGGTCGACGTGACATGCTGTACGTTTGATGTGAAACTTCTCTCAGAAACTGTTTTACTCTTTTTTTTTTAAAAAATAAAAAATAAAAAAAATTCAACTTGAGTTTGAATTCGCCCCTTGCGAATCCAAATCCCTCAAGACAGTGCTCTGATACCAACTTGTAACACCCTAAAATTTACAAGATTTTAAAATTTTTTTGTGTGTGCAAGATTATAATCATAATGGTCCCATAAATAATCCCCAAAATAATTGTTTGCTATAACAAGGTATTTAATGCGGAAAAATCTTAAATAAATTCAGAGTTTTAAAATAATAAAAACGTTTCACATCAGCACTCAGAAGTAGTACAGCAGTCAAACGTCCACCTTCTCTTTTCCTTTGCTAGTACCTGAAAATGGGAGGGAGATTTTTGGGTCAGCAGGGAAGCTGAGTGAATAAACTCAAAATATAAACAACTACAGCGTACAATACATGAGGGCACACAAGTGAACTCCTATTCATTTACTACTCAGTTAATTTCCCAGTTTTCGTATCTTTTAAATTTATATAGCGTGCTTGTGTAAATCGAGTCGAGAGATCAACCTCGCCTCTCCGTACACTAAAATTCCACTCAGGCTACCACACAGAATTTCCACACAGAATTACCACACAGAATTTCCACTCAGATTTATTAATTGTTTTTATGTTTTCAACTCATAACATAAACCACACAGATAGCCCTGTCACATAGTAGCACAAAATGACTCGGTACCGGCTCAGATACTCGGCACGTCTGTCTCAGATCAGTGGTATGTAAAAACAGTCACTCAGTTACTCAGATAACAGATCAACACACAGAAAGTAAAAACAGATCAAAACAGTTAACCACATAAGTCATGCACGTATCATTATAACTGAATACACGGTGAGAATACTCACCTCGAGAAACGTAAGCTCCAACGGGATCACGGGAATCAAAGATACATCACGCTATCTCCTAGAAGGTCCTAAAACATAAAGCGAAACCCCAGATTAAAATCTAACCCCTTATCATTATTTTAGAAAAACTGGCAGCTCCCGTCGGTCTCACGGGAAGTGCCATAACTCCTAAACTGTGCAGTAGATTTATCCCATATTTTTACCATCAAAAGTAGACGACCAGAACTACATATCTCTGTGAGACGGTCACTGGTTAAAATAGATTCTAAGGGCCTCAAAACAGTGTCGCAGGACAGACATGTCGCACAGGTCATTTTCCTAACAGCAGCATATTAAAAGCGACACAACTTTTAAACCGTAATTCGGATTGACGAGAGGGTTGCGGTATTGAAAAGCTAACTCAGAAAAAAAGGTCCCAGCACGGGCCAAAAGCTCAAAAGATTAATTTAAGTACTTCAAAAACAGTTGAGAACAGAAGGCAGATTCTGCCCGAAAACAGTGAACTTGAAAAACGTTATATCAAGCCGACTCAACCCGCTCATTCCCGAGACACCCGACAGTCGCGAGACTAATTTAAACTTCAGAAATCTGTTTACCTTTTATTTAGTCTTCTATTGAAATTTTTTTTTTCGGTTTAGGGAACCAAGAACCCTACGGGTTCGGTTCCCGGTTTTCGGTTAATAAAACGTGTAGATTATAAGCCCGCCATCCTTACCCAAACCGACAATTGTAGCAAAACAGTGACTAGAACCTGATATTGAAATCTCAGAAATATTTCACAGACTCATACTATTCAGACTGAAACAAAACTCGGACGGAATCAAAACAATGATACGAGGAACAAAGCCAACAAAACAATACTCAACAAGCATTATCCCGAGCCCTCAATGGCTCGGTACCCTCCTGTCAAATCCCTACAATAATCACGATCAAAATCACAGAAACAAGGAACCGAACTACAAAACGAAGAGAAACAAACAAATGGAAACAAAGACTACCGATTAGAATGCGGAATCTGACCACCAAACGGCACGTGCTCGGGAATTCTGCTAGTCCACCAGATTGTCCAAAGTTTCTGCTCGATCAAATCAGTGAACCCAAAACAAGAACGCCACAGTTAGATAGAGACACAACTCGAAAGAGAGAACCGGAGCCGAGAATATTATCGTCAATTATAACTCGGTGCAACCACCTGCTTGGTATTGCTTCTGCTCGTCCTCAACACCCTCGAAGAAGCTGGGGATGAGATTGCTTGGTATACGAGTGAAGGAGCTGCTCTAATGGTCACAACTTTCAATGGGTGAAGAACAAAGAAATAAACTTGAACTTTTCCTCCTGGTTGCTTCACGAACAAGAGACAGAACAAAGGGGGATGTTGCGGCTGAATTGAAAGATTACAAGTGGAATGGGGTTTTAGGTTTTAGTAGGCTTAAGTATGTTGCTCTTGGACTCTAGGCCTCTCATGCACCAATCGGGCTTGGCCACACTCAAAAAGACCGGCCCCACCTCCTTAAAGTTAGACACAAGGCAGTGAGAATCAACTAGCCCATAACGTGTATTACTTGGACTTTAGGGACACGCACAAGGGAGAAATCAAGATTGATTGGTCTTAACTCTCTCAAGACCGAACTTGGGTTTCATAATCATCTAAGGTTCGGCCTTGGCCCTCCGGCCGGCCTCACCGAGACGTATGCTCGAGAATTAATTAGAAGTTCGGGAATTGTATTCGTCTAGTGTTAATTACTAACCTCATAATCACACGCCAATAAATACCACTCAGTACTCGGGATTAACGTCGCGATAATAAAATGTCACGATAATGAAATTGAACATCACACAATTAATTATTCATACACGCGAGGCGTCACACAGTAAAGTTCATAGATAATCGAACGTCACCTATCACATAACATTAAGTAAGTAATACAAATAATGTTTTTTTTTGACAAATAAAACGTAATTAAATTCAATTATAAAAATCGGGGCGTTACAACTCAATCCCACTTGAATCAGACTTCGTCCTCGAAGTCATTGCTGAGAAATAGCTCGGGGTAGTTATCACGCATCTCAGACTCGGGTTCCCATGTCCACTCGGAATCTTCAAATCTTTTCCCCTTTTTGACATAATCAAATACAAATCTGAGAAACTTGAACTTCCCTTTGAATGATCAACACTTTTTCTTCCCCTGAAAGTGTTCTATCATTCTTGTGTCTTTGAGGCTATATCAATTACATTGAAAATAAATCATCTTCTATTTGAAGTTGAAGTAGAAACTCAAACTATGCATCACATCCCGTCTAAATCAAGTAAACCGCAACGTCATAACTTGTATGAAGGAAATCTTTGCCGTCAACAGACCTTTTCGTTAAGATTCTGTTGAATTGCAGTTACATTACAATTACATAACATCTTATGTAGTAAGACTTTCAACTTCTTCTTCAAATAAACTCTAATCAATCTTCTTCTGTAATCAACTGATGAAGATCAAATATATTAACAAATAAACCTTCTTCCTTTATCTTCATCAAGCCTTCAACCTGTGTGTGAAATTCTTTAACCAAGACCCAAGATGACTCTCGAATAAAGAAAACAATGTGATTTGTTTCACATTAATATCACGAGTTATTTTCATCCTCTTTTTATCGAGAATAAATAATAATAAGTGATTAAACGGGATACTATCAATAAACCGTAGTATGGAACGAACATGGTGTGTGTCATGTTTTCCAAAGTATGACGTATCGGTTATGAGGAAGAAATCTTGGTAACTTTGTACTCAAGAAGATCAGTAATAAAATTTAATCAGCATTAATAACTTTTTCGGGTCAGTACCCTTGTTTAATACTGATCAGTAGTAAAGAGTTACGCGCGATCAGTAGTAACATGCATACCCCATCAGTAGGAATGTTGTAGCAGCAGTAAAAAGTAAATAACATTAACTGATCAGCGCATAAGATGTGAAATTGATATACCAAGAACTTTACGTAAAGGAGTTTGCACACTCCAGATTCTTTTGTTAATCATCTTGTGCTAAGTTTAAGGCTTTTTCATCTAACATGCCCCACCACAATTTCAATCTCAAAAGTACCTGTGACAACTCAATATTTCTGGTATGTAACTTCATTTCATTTCTAGAACTTTCCCTATTTAGAAAGTTTCTATTTATAGACATTTCTATTTCTGGCATCCTAATACACAACAAACTTACATATTTTTACACCATACATTAGTGTTTGACTATTTTAGTCAACACAACATTTTTATTTCCTTATGGTGACACATATGAGCTTAAATAATTTTTAAAACGATAACTTTCTCGATTAAGCAATAATGTAACAAATTAAATTGAATGTGACTCGAATTGAACGAACCATCTAAACCGATACTCGAACCTAGACCTGTTAGTGATTTACGGTTTAATCAAAGTAAAACGCAGCGGAAATATAACATAAATCACTGATCAAGGATCTACATATTGACGAAGTAATTAAGCATAAATAATCAAAGAGTTTAGTATGAGAAATCATACCCTTGAAGCCATTGATTACACCAATGAATGAGGATGAATAACTCCAAGAATTCAAAATAGAATTCCTCTAATGGTATCCACACTACACCATATCAAGAACACCAATTGGATGCTAGTCCCTTAAGCAAAGAATCAAACTTGCGCCTCTGTTTCTCACGTCACGTTCACAACAAGGAATTAACAAAACCCACTTGTTGAGTTGTCACTTTTCGTCAAAAACATTAAAAGGAGGAAGTATTGTTTTGTTATGGTTTGTTCGTAACACCATGAACCAAAACCACTTTCACCTCTTCTTTTTCGTTTCTGCCGTGAGGGGCAAGAGGAGATCATTAGGGTTTATCTTTCTTAAGTATATATACCCAAAATACAAGTTATGAGATATGTCACTTAGCCCCTTGTCTTTTTGATTCTTTACGATTACTCACTAATAAGTTTTAACTTAACAGTTAATTAAAACATAACTAGCCAAATAATTATAGTTTATATAAATAATATAATTACCCTAATTATATTATATATATTGAATGGTGTTTGGTGTATAAGTGTGTGACCCTTTAGGCTCACATACATCTAGACATATAACTATATGTCATGTACGTGAAGCATATTTCAACAAGACCGACCACCATTGTGGCCAGCCTACACCTTACTCGTGACCATCATTATGGCCGAAACACCCTTGTGGTGTTGGCCATGTGCCAAGTTGTTGTTCCTATCCATCTCACTTGATCTCTATCTCTATCCAATTTGAAAGAGTCCTAGTTCCTCTACAACTTTTCTTCCTAAACGTAATTTCCTCCCATATAAATACCCTAGTCTAGTCTACATTTAACCCCATTTGCTCCCTTGAGAACTTCGGCCAAAACACCACCACCACCACCACCACCTCCGTCCGATCGTCCCAAGCAAACCCGCAACCTCTTTACTCGTTTTCCTTCGATTTCCGATCAAGGTATGGTACCATAACCCTTATTTTCTTTTTTTTATTCCTTGCTTACCTTGTGATTCGAACCCGAGACCATGGCCCTAGGCCATATGGTCTCGGTTAGCCCTCAAACCCGTAGCCTACATGCATGCATGCGTACAGTTGTGTGCGAGTGTGTGTGTATGTCTTGTGCTCGATCATGATCGTGTTAAACCGATTGTTTAATCCTTGATTTGAACCCTAGATCTAACCATCGAGGGGCCCAGTAGTATCTAATCCAAACATGTGGAGGAACAAATTCTTTATTGACTACACGTGTTTAATGTATGCTTAACATCAAACCTGAAGATGGTTGTTATAACAACCTTATTCAGGTCAGCGTTTAACCACATCAAAGTCTGACACTCCACATACGCAAACCAACTTGCATCTCAAGTCAGAGGATAAGCGACAAAGCCTTTGTGAGATTCACTTGTGACATAAATCCAGGAAGTGATTTCTCATAGGTTGGGTCAGTCCAATTGTGCATCACAATGAACAACATGTGAGTTTGATTTCATCATCCTTAGTCATACTAAGATCATGTCATCAATGCCCTCAGATTTGTCTTAATAAAATTCCCATATTATTAATATGACAATGGACAATTTAGAATATAAAACACAGTAAATATTCAAGGATATAAACATGCAAATATAGAACACAGTAGATATTCATATAGAAACGATCATATCAAATATATCAATTTATTCCAATAAAAACTGCTCAATCGTTCCATTATCCAAATACTAAAACAGATTTACATGAAACTACTAGCTTGTCGAAGTCTAATGTTCCATTCATATTCAATATGTTTGTTACAAGACATTGAGTTCGATAAAGTGTCAGCTAGTTAGTTATCTGTTTGAACTTTAAGAGTACGAATTTCACATATCTCGATAAATTATTCGAATGTAGTGAACCTTCGTAAATATGATCTAGCGTCATCACGACCTATTTCAAAACCAGCATAAGTATAGCACGTATACTTAGTTTCAGTTTGGTATTTCCACCATAACCAAGGAACATATATCCAGTATTTCAAAAATACTTCAATCTGCTCTTAACAGCGATCCAGTGACTCTCTCGTGGATTCTGTTGGTATTTTCTAGTAAGGTCCCCTAAGGACGTTACATTTTTCCTAGTGCTTCTTACAGCGTACATGATGAATGGAATAGCCGATTCATAGGGGATTACATTCATTCGCTTTACCACATCAGGTGTGGAAGGTCCTTGAGTCTCACTCAAGTTTACATTGTGTTGTATACAATGACTTCCTCGTTTGGGAACATTCATTCTAAACCGTTTTAGAATTTTGTCGATGTAAGCACTTTGACTTAAACTAATTAACCACTTTGATCTATCCCAATAGATTCTTAACTTCAAGTATGTGTGTCATATTTCTACAATCCTTCATGTCAAAACATTTTCCAAGCCAGGATTTTCATCTTGTAGCCATGGTATATTGTTTCACATGAGTGACATTTCATCAACATGTATGATTTGATGAAAGACCAACTGAGTTCAAAACTTGATTGTCTCTTGTGGATTTTATTTTCGCATTCATAGCTTCAAGTCATTTTTCGAATTCAAAATTCGATAATGCAACTTGACAGTTAGGGGGTTCATTATAATCCTCGAAAGTTTGCTCCTCAGCATCGATATATAACAATATCGTTCAGGTGCTTGAGGTGTCCTTGCGGACCTGCGAATGGGAACAACATCATCCTGTGGTCCAACATCTATATGTCCAGCCTCAGTATGATATTTGCTAGTGTTACCAGAAGGTTGCGCATCTTCGCTTTGAATCTTGTCAAAGTCTATAGTGCTCCCACTTCCTTTGTGAAAAGAGACTGTTCTAAAGAAACTCAGCATACCGAGCAACAACAATTTGTTCTCATGTGGGTAGTAAAATAGTAACGAAGATACAGTTGATAGATATGGGCTCAAATTTGTTCGGCATGTCTCGTTCCACGAGATCCTCACAACCCCAGATCTTTAAGTAAGACAAATTAGGGACTTTCACATGCCATATTTCATATGGTGTCTATTTAACCTTTTGGTCAGAACCATATTAAGTATTCGAGCAGTAGACTTCAGTGCATGCCCCTCAAAAGGATAGTGTAAGAGTAGTAGGACTCATAATAGATCGAACCATGTCACGCAGGGTCCGATATCTCCTTCCAAACACACCATTATCTTGTGGAGTGAATTGTGAGACTATCTCACGTTGTGTTGGATGATCCAGAAACTCTTGACTCATGTACTTTCATCCTCGATCAGGACTGAAAGCCTTTGTTGTCTTGTCGAGTTGATTTTCTACTTTACTTTAGAAAGCTTTGAACGTTTCAAAGATTTCATGTTTATGTTTAATCAAGTAAATATACCCATAGGGACTGATATCATTAAAGCTTTCATGTTGATGTTTAATCAAGTAAACATAACCACATCGAATGATATCATCAGTGAAAGTAGGTGGCACCTTCCCTAGTCTTAGTTCTAAAAGGGCCACATACATGAGTATGTATGAGTCCAAGTTGATTTTTAGCTCTTTCGCTAACATGGGAGAAAAGTATTCTTGTTATCCTTCCATAATATACAAGAGAGGCATTTAAATGATTCATAATCATTTGTTAAGAAGCCCGTCGTGTTGTAGTATCAAAATGCGTTTCTTGTTTATATGGAAAAGATGACAATGCTCTAGGTAAATGGAATCCAAACCGTTTTGGATTCTTCAGTGCTAAATTTTTATATAAAACTATCGTTTGAATTACGATCATGCGTATTAATTTCAAATATACTATTACAAGGAATAGTTATAAAAACATGTTATTTTCATAAAACAAAATATCATAATCAATAATAGTTTGAATAAATCATTATTCAACAAACGATAATGCTAAACAATGCATAATTTACAATAGTTCAAAACAATAATTAACGCATTAGGAAGGATTAGATCATAGCTTCCTTTCTTTTAGCTTTCTACTTCACTTTTAATCTTGCACATTTGTGTAAATGTGAATTCCACAACTAGTGTCATACACTCAAGATATATTAGTAAAAGTATAGAGTTCTATAATGAAGATACCTAAGGTGCTAGCTAGAACACATTTGTCCTTCATCAACTCTGCCAAGTAGGCAGGACAGTTCCTCCTTCAATGGCCGGTTTCATCGCAATGATGGCAAGAAATATCCTTTGCAGGGTGCTCCTTTTTAGCATGTGGGGGAATCATAGGTTTGGAAAAGTAAACTAGCTTACCCTTACCTAGACTCTTGCCTTGTGCTTGCGGTTCACCTTCCCTGATTCCTAGAAAAGTATTGGGTAACCTTTGCTCAACCAGTTCTACCATAGCATGTAATATACCAATTGTCTTCCCCATGCTATGTATTTTTAAAACTCTTTTCAAACTGGTCATAGTCCTTGGATAGTGAGGTACGAATCAAGCTCATTCCAAGAACTTGTGGCAATGGGTAACCAAGACGTTCCATTTGATCAATATAGCATTTCATATTGAAGATATAAGTGCTATTTGATTGGCCTAGCCTGCTTGTAAGCGTGGAATGCTTTAACTGTTTTGAACAGTTCATGTTATGCTTGTTGTTGAAATATCATTTTCAACTCGCTTATCGTGCCATATGCTGTGAGTTCCTCGAAGTTCTTTCAGATCTTGGGGTTCATGCTCACAAGCATAGGAGTAGTGACTTCTTGGTGTTCGTTAAAACGTTTCGGTAAAGGCTTGACGAACAGGAGCATAATCATTTGCAGGACGTGCCTCAGGTAAGGCCTCTTATAGGTGTATCAACTTGTTCTCATCTCTAAGGACAATCCTTAGAGTTTGATATCAGTCGATAAAGTTGATATTAGTCAGTTTCAGTTTTCAAGAACTGATTTTAGAGTGGAGATACTTAGGTTTTGATTTGTTGTTGTTATCTATATAACACACAAAGTTCAAAAAATAGTATTTTCAATAATAATTTCTTTTAATCAATTAACTACCCAATTAATTTTAATTAAAAGCTAAGATCCCATTGAGCTTCTATCACCGCATCAGTTGATCTGCTAGAGATGATAGATCCAATAGGTAGGTGACGATCAACAATTGCATTACTAGTGCAACTCTTAGAGGTATGGGACTTCATGGCACCTAGTGAACAAGCATCTAGGGTCAAGTGGCATGTTTGTATCTTCGCCTCGAGTCAAGGTCTCACTGTTAACTCGATTAAGTCATCCAATGTGAAATCATGTCAAAATAGATCTAGGTCTCACGCGTAGAGAATAATGACCTCGGATCTAAATTCAAACCACGTCTCACGTGAATTCAAAAATAGAAGCAAGTGATTTCAACCGATTGGACGGCGTGACTTAAATTTTAGGTATGATAAATTTTAATTATAAAATTTTATTTAAGATATGAATGAATCATGTACTTCATTCATACCACTTCATAAGTCGGTTAATAAACGGTAAAAACATGTAACGATTATTAAGGTGTAAGTTCAAATCGTATTTAAACTTTGTTTAATCTCAAATACAAGTTTAGATTAAAAATTAATCATTAATGATTAACAAGTAATCATAGATGATAAAAAGTTTGGATGTTTTAATGTTTGTGTCTAAAATCGTATATTAATTGTTTTATTACTTGTATCTAATAGAAAAGAAAACAACCACAAACATAAATAAAACATGCAACAAATTTTGTGCAAACCTCGACCGATGAAATCCTAGGTTCGGTCACGTAAGTCATCACGACGGACCAAAGGGTCAAACTAGGGGACGGGCCAACATGAACCCATAGGGCCTACATAAACCCAATGGGCTCCCACTTTCCCCATGACATTCATGGGCAAGTAGAAACCAACATTTTGTGAAGAAATGCAATTTGCCAGAAAATTCAGTCTGACTTCAAGGCCCGAAAAGTTACTGAAGAAGTCTTCGGTGGTCTTCCCCGCCTTCTGTAAAGTTGTAGGTCTCTGAGTTGCGGACATGTTGGCAGTGGTTTCCGGTCCAACGGAATAGCCAATCTCCGGGAAAGTCTATTTTCGTGCAGCTGCGCAGGAGGTGCCGAATATTGTTGTTTTGTCCTCATCTTTTCTTCACCTTTGGGTAACAAATTACAAAATAAAAAGAAATAAAATACAACTATTCTAATTACTTTTACAATTGAAATTTGCCCCAAAAAATGACACCAATAATAAAAGAAAAAATTAAACAAATTACAACAATTAAGCCAAAAAACACAGTTTTTCCCAAATCAACCAAACAACAAACACATTCATTCACAAATGGTCTAGGCTTTCATCGGTTTGCACAAACAAGCAACAATTGACAAGGCTTTGACTTGGGATATGGCAAAAATACATGTTTTGCCATATCAAAAACAAAATTAAATAAGAAAATCCAAGCCAAATAATCAAAAAAATTCAATAAGCTAGATTAATTTTTAGATGTTGTTTTTGTAACAAGTAGCAATTAGGTTCCAAAAAATCAAATTTTTAACCTAATTTTATAAAAAAAAATGCTACTTTTTACAAAAAAATCTTGCTAATTAAATCATCAATATGATGACTCGTGATACCACTGTTAGTGATTTACGGTTTAATCAAAGTAAAACGCAGCGGAAATATAACATAAATCACTAATCAAGGATCTACATATTGACGAAGTAATTAAGCATAAGTAATCAAAGAGTTTAGTATGAGAAATCATACCCTTGAAGCCATTGATTACACCAGTGAATGAGGAAGAATAACTCCAAGAATTCAAAATAGAATTCCTCTAATGGTATCCACACTACACTATATCAAGAACACCAATTAGATGCTAGTCCCTTGAGCAAAGAATCAAACTTGCGCCTCTGTTTCTCACGTCACGTTCACAACAAGGAATTAACAAAACCCACTTGTTGAGTTGTCACTTTTCTTCAAAAACATTAAAAGGAGGAAGTATTGTTTTGTTATGGTTTGTTCGTAACACCATGAACCAAAACCACTTTCACCTCTTCTTTTTCGTTTCTGACGTGAGGGGCAAGAGGAGATCATTAGGGTTTATCTTTCTTAAGTATATATACCCATAATACAAGTTATGAGATATGTCACTTAGCCCTTTGTCTTTTTGATTCTTTACGATTACTCACTAATAAGTTTAACTTAATAATTAATTAAAACATAACTAGCCAAGTAATTATAGTTTATATAAATAATATAATTACCCTAATTATATTATATATATTAAATGATGTTTGGTGTATAAGTGTGTGACCCTTTAGGCTCACATACATCTAGACATATAACTATATGTCATGTACGTGAAGCATATTTCAACAAGACCGGCCACCATTGTGGCCGGCCTACACCTTACTCGTGACCATCATTATGGCCAAAACACCCTCGTGGTGTTGGCCATGTGCCAAATTGTTGTTCCTATCCATCTCACTTGATCTCTATCTCTATCCAATTTGAAAGAGTCCTAGTCCCTCTACAACTCTTCTTCCTAAACGTAATTTCCTCCCATATAAATACCCTAGTCTAGTCTACATTTAACCCCATTTGCTCCCTTGAGAACTTCGGCCAAAACACCACCACCACCACCACCTCCGTCCGATCGTCCCAAGCAAACCTGCAACCTCTTTACTCGTTTTCCTTCGTTTCCGATCAAGGTATGATACCATAACCCTTATTTTCTTTGTTTATTCCTTGCTTACCTTGTGATTCGAACCCGAGACCATGGCCCTAGGCCATATGGTCTCGGTTAGCCCTCAAACCCGTAGCCTACATGCATGCATGCGTACGGTTGTGTGCGAGTGTGTGTGTATGTCTTGTGCTCGATCATGATCTTGTTAAACCGATTGTTTAATCCTTGATTTGAACCCTAGATCTAACCTAGTTGTGACCGAATACCCTAGATCTAGAACCCTAGACTCGAACTATACCCGATCTAGACCCACAACCCTCGAACCAAGCCGATCCAGACTCGATCTAGCTAGAACCCGTAGGGTTTTGGCCATTCGGCCAACCCTAGGTCTAACCCTAGCCGAACCCTAACCCTAGTTGGATTGAATGTTTGACTTTTTGACCTAGACTAGCTAGATTTGACTTTTGTTGACCAAATAGTATTCTAGATTAAGCCCTAGAACCGGATACCCAACCCTAACCGAAATCTAGAACCCAAATGTTGACTATTGTTGACTAATTTTGACCAATGTTGACCAATAAGTCAAACCGGGTCAAGGCCGGATCTTGACCCAACCGATCAACCCAAACCCGAATACCCAATCGGGCCAACGCCCGTACTTGGCCCATATCGACCTATCTTAGTCAATCGGGCCTAAACTTTAGTTGGCCCATTAGTATCCAAGCCCATTTGGACCAAAGCCCAAACCTTTGGCCCACTTATACCCAAACCGAACCCAATTGGGCCCAAGCCCAATCCATGGCCCAATCTAATTGGACCTAAGCCCAATAAGAGGCCCAAGTGGCCCAACCTAGTGGCCCATTAAGCCCATCTAGGCCCATTAAGCCCATTAGGCCCAATAGGCCCAATCTAGGCCCATTAAGCCTAACCGAAGCCCATTTCATTTCATTTCATTTCGAAGCCCATTACATTTCATTTCATTTCATTTCGGTCCATTAAGGCCCAATGATCCAAGTTCATTCGATGTCACAAAACATAAAACATAACATAAATTGCATATCATTAAACTTATATCCTATCTAGAATCGCCTGTTTTAGCTTAGTCTAATTAGTAAGTTATATCATTTAGGAAGCTAGGAGTCTTTGAAGGATTCCTCTGTCCTAATATTGTCGCTAAGCTTTGCCCAGGTGAGTCCACAGACCCCTTTACTCTTTTTAACTGTTTAATAAACTTTGGGGTGGAAAACATAAACAAAATTGCTACTGTTTTACTATGACTGTACAACATCTATACATTTTCATTATCGCATTGGCATGACAAACAATTATTATACCGCACTAAGGTTCCAACAATCATTAACTAGTGGATCTAGACCATGGATATGCAGATAGTACTATTGGCTGACACTCATCCTCCCAACTAACGATTGATCATTACTTGTTTTATCCAAGACATTTCCGGGAGTGTATATCCATAAAAGAACATAACATACTGGAGTTGAAGTGTTGATTGTGGACTTAGGGGTTGACATATTAACTCAATAGACTAGCTACCTGTGGGGGATAACAGTTCATGCGATGTCAAACATAACAACTTGTTCAACACATTTTTATAAACAAAACTAGTAATTGTAGATATTCTACAATTACACTTCATTTTTCATATTTACTTCTCATACTATATGAGTGTTGAACTTTATACTTTTCAGTCATAAAATATTTCCATAACAAACAGTTTGGGTAGCAAAAACACTTTACTTTATCTTTTACATTAACCATGTGGATTTACTCAACATTATTGTTGACCCTTTTATTATTTATGTTTTTCCAGGTGATTAGGTGCAGTGGAACTGGAGGATATGAGCTGTGGGATTATCGTGAGCCATGATTAAAACATTAAGTTTACGAACAATCATTTCATTTCAATACAATTTCTATTTTAGGAAACTTACTATTTTTGGAAAATTTCTACTTTCGGAAAGTGAAACACCTTTTATATTCGTTATTGCGTGGTTGTTTGTTTACTTAATTTTTGCTATGTTGTCATGAAAGTTACACTCTCGTTCTTCCGCAAAACATTTTAAATGAAGTAAAACTCATTTTTGGCGGGGTGTGACAGTACCACATATGTACAACTTGATTAGTGATGTACATATGCACGCATGGTTTAACAATTGAAGACTTTTCCAAAATATGAGATCCGTACCAAAACTTCAATTTAACCATTGGTAATCCTACCTTGTTTCATTCCAGATCTGGAGTCACCTTGCTCTGATACCACTTGATGAGTTTAGAACAACTTTATAAAATCAATCTTTAGGCTCAAGAATAGTTAGTTCTTGATCTTGGAATAAGCATATACAAATCATAAACAATGCGGAATTAAACGAACATATTTGTATTGCTAAACAAGGTTTTCATCATCATCAATTATATAATGATTACTAAAAGCCCCAATTCTACATAAAATATGTAGAACGGTTTTAATCTTCTAACAGGATCATAGTTATGACCTTGAGGCTTAAAGCACACACACAAACACGTTTTTGAATAAACGTGAGTTTCAAGAACGACTAATTCTATATCATTAGGTCTCTTTATATAATAGAGAACCTAAGATTTACAAGTAAAAGATTAACATAAATCTTTTAAATTCTACAAGGATATACATGATTTAATAAATTAAATCTTTTAAACTTTATCATTATCTTCTAAATCTTTATTCGAATCTTGAATTACATATCTTCGATTTAGGTCCTTGTACCTTTCTTCTTTTCCAACTTTTTACACATCAAATCTAAGGAATATCATATGATATATTCCTAACAGTTTCGTTCTGGTTTTTTGTTCCAAATACTCACCCCTATAGTTACAAAAAAAAAAAAAACAAATGTTCAATAACGAATTTTAACAATTATTTATTTTTAATTCCATAAATTCGTTTTATGCTAAATTGCATTATGGTGATGATAATCACGAGAACGACGATTGGCTATAAAATATCATATGGGTGATTAGAGTTTACACCGATCCTTAAAGTCGACTAGAGTTTAAACCTCCAATGGTAATAATTAAATACGCTATGGTTAGAGAAGAATCCAGGAAGTAGCCAAAAAAATAAAGAATAGACCGCATGTATCAGAACTGAATGCTCGACTTCCGTATCATGTTAAAAGAAAAATAAGGATTATTTTATCAAATATTTCTGTAAAAAAATATCAATTAGTTATGATGTTTTTTTCTTGAATAAAACAGAGCGTGGGGTGATAGAGCCTATGGTGTGGATGACAACGACAGTGGTCGCCACACTATTTGTTTTGTTGTTGCTAGGGGTGAACATTTGGGCTGAAAGAACGGAGTCGAACCAAAAATGAACTGAAACCGAACCGAAACAAGAAATATGTAATCGATCGATTTTGGTTTTAAAAATTCATCTTTTTTGGTACTGCTTCTATTCGTTCCGGTTCGGTTCGATTGAGTCTTCGGATAAGGATGAGCATTTGAGCTAAAAAGCCGAAAACATGTTATTGGTCCGGTCTTGAAGATTTATTGTTTTCAGTTTCAGTTTTATTGATTTCGGTTTGGTTCGGTTTCTGGGCAACTCTCACCCCTACTGGTCGCATTCGACGAGGTGATTTTGTGGAGGTGATCAGAGTGGTGGGAGAGATGTGAGTGTGTGTAATTTTTATTACTGGGAAAATGGTGTGACCCGTGCCGGCCAATGTGGGCTTGTGTGGAGCTCGTAAATACACCAACGCCGTATGGCCTCATCGGTGGATATGTTCGGTAGCATCTCATCCTAGTCGGGCGAGTTTAAGAAGTCGTCGTGTCAGAGTGCTAGGCTGGGCATGGGGAACATATTTTTTAATTCATATTTTATTTATTGTCAGGATCGAATAACACAAAAATTACAGATCTACTCACAATGAGAAATTACAGCGGATTAACACTATTGTGATTAACAAGAATTGTATGATAAACTGTAAAGTAATATGAATTATTAAGAACACAGAATTATCACAAAAATCTTCAATGTATATTGATTAACCGAATAATACACACGTATGTTTACAATTCATAAGGAACTATTTATAATAGTCCTTAAAGCCTAAAACTTTAACCTAGTTATTCTAGGAATAGATTACAATGCAGTTTAAACGGATACGAAATTCGAAACAAACTTCCTAAGATCTCGGACTCGATATACTCTGTAAATAGCCTGATCAGTAGTAACTTCATTAGCAGTAGGAATTTACTTCATCAGTAGTAATTCCATCATCGGTATCAACTCCTTAGCAGCAGTAAGTAGTTGATCAGTAGTATCTACAACATCAGTAGTAATTACATATCAATATCAACTCTGATATGTCTCCACAATCTCCCCCTAAACTTATTAATTCTTTGTGAATTAATCAAGTTTCTTTTGTGCTTCTCACTCTTCTTTGTCTTTCTTTTCCTTCTCTTCCTTTTCTTTCAGTTCTTTCAATCTGTTTTGTTCATCCACATAAGCTTTATTGATATTTTGAAATTGTCTTCTTTTTGCTAAATACATTATTGGCTCTATTGGTCGGATGAAAGAACATAGAAGGATTTGATAAACTAACTTCATTGAGTGATTGTACTCTCTCTCTCTCTCTCTCTCTCTCTCCATTAGGTACAATTCACATCTTTTGCTGGATCTTTCAATAAAATACATGTTGCATGAAGGAAGAACATTCCATGAAAATACATTTTCTTCACGTTGAATCTTCTCAGGATATTTCTCTGGATGAAATGCAGCATCAATCATTTCTGTTAAGTATCCAGCTCCTGAATTCTTCCAGTTTTTGTTTCACATTCTTGGCTTTCCAATTTCCAAATCAGTGAGAATATCACTTCTTGTGAGTAACATTATCAAAGGTTTCCAAGCTTTAAATTTCTGAACTTGCTTATCAGCCCTAGCAATTTCAATTATTTCTTCTTTTACTCTCCAATTAACAATATGATTGTTTTGTAGAGGTTGAGTAGCAGCATCTATAATGGGGATTGTTTTTTATTTCTTCTTTGTTTCCTCTGATGTAGATTCACCTTTTCTTTTCTTTGATATTGGTTTGGAAGATTCACCAACCAGTTTCTTCTTGTTGATAACTTCTTGAGGATCAATTTCTTTTATTTCTGTATTTATATCCTCTTTTGTTGTCTCAGTCAACTCTTTCTTCTTTTCTATGCAGTATTTTTCTACTACATTGATCGGCTTCATTCTTCCAAAAGATTTAGCATTGTGACCTCTTGACTTAAGATATTCAACCATTTCTGCTCTTTGGTCAGAATATTCTTCATGCATATCAGCTTTTAGATATTTGCATTCTTTAACTTGAGCTTCTAAAAGATTAAGTCTTTCTTATTCTATTGTTCTATCTTTATAAAGTTGCTCTTGTTGAAGAAATTCATCAATTTCATTTATTGCTTCAGTTGCAATCTTTTCTCTTTCAGCTTTCTTCTTTGCTTCCTTTTCAGTTGTTTTAGCACATTTGCTTGATATCTTATTCTTTTTCTTTTGTCACAAACTTCTTTTAGAGGTCTCACACAATTGATTTTGTTTACCATGTGGTGCCCTAAGGCTCTGTGTGGTATATTATCATCATATATCTTCTTTCCCTTTCCTATACATCGTGGAAGTGGATTATACTTGAGATGTGCATCAGGGTTTATCTTGAAGTTAGGTTGATATGAAGAATATCTGGAAGGTGGTCTGATTTTGGGATGAGGAGGTAGTTCACATTCATCAACTTTATCCAATTCACATTAGCATTAAAATCCACTTCTACTATCTCTTCTGCGGCTGGTTTTGTTGTTACCACTGCTGAATCAGTAGTAACTGGTACTTGTGATGTTACTACTATAGCTTCAGTAATAACCGAAGTGGTTACTGCTTGTCACACCCCGCCAAAAATGATTTTATAGTAATAAATGATTTGCGGAAGAACGGGATGTAACATTTATGAGTAACACAACTATGATTATCGTAAACAATAAATGTTTAAAAACTTCAATTAATATTTCAATTAAAGTACATCTCAAAATTTAATGTAATTGAAAACGATTAAAAGTAAAAGTTAATGTTTGGAAATGAAAAGACGTTCGTGGCATCTTGACAATATGCATGCTCATGATCCAATGCTACTAAGACTCATGCTTCAATGAATTACCTGAAAAACATAATTAAAATGATCAACAAAAATTGTTGAGTGAATCCACCGGTTTAAAGAGTGTTTTGAGTTATCTAAAATGTTTGTGAGCCATCAAGGTTAAAATGTTGTTGTGATGATATGATGTTTGAAAATGATTTGCCCCAAAGGCAATATTGAAATAATGTTTGTCATGTAGAGATATGTAAAAATAATTTAATAAAATTGTATAAATTGATATCCTCAAAAGGATATTAAAAATGTAGTGAACTGATATCCTCGAAAGGATATTAAAAATCAACATGAACTGATATCCCCCAAAGGTTTGCAAGGCCCATGAGTTAAAATGCCGACCCTAAGCCCATAACCAAACTACAACTCCAAAATGATGTTACTGAATCTAAGATATGCACTCCCATGACGGTTCGGTAGACCGTTAAAACTGATCAAACAAATGTGGGAGGGTGAGTCTCAGTCGATAGTACTATCTGCATATCCAGGGTCTAGTCGCAACTAGCTAATGGTTACAGTATGTAGGCATCTACCAATGTCACTACATCTTGTCTTAGTTCGAGCATAAAGGACTGAATGTCATGTTCTGAGTAATGTATCATCACAATAAAATATGAATAGTAAAAGTGATTTTGTATGTTTTTCACCCCTGTTGTAAAATAGTATATAAAAATGCGATAAAAAGTGGGGCTGTGGACTCACCTGATGCGAAACTAGTGAATGCAACGATGATGCTTCATTTCCAACCAAATGATTTCTAGCGCCCTAAATGCAGTAAAATAAATTATGAACGATACGTTGGTGACTTTATTGGATTGATTTCGAATCTTAAATACGATGAATTTTATTTTAGAAGTTTTGGTAAATTGATTTGATCGAAAATAATGGCTAGACGTACCATCGATAATTATTTAACAAAATAATTAGGAATAATTGATTAACTAGTTAATTATCAATTAAATAACTAATCAGACAGTTAATACAAAAATTCAACGACTTTTTAAAATTATATCTGACTTACGATTTAAGTAATTATTCATTTAATAAGTATTATTTGATAATTTAAAAATAAATGTTAACTATACTTAATTTGCAGCCTGATTTATAAAAATATATATTGGGCTAAAAAGGAGGAAGCAAATGTGCGTCGCTGTGTTTTGTCGACGACGGTGAAAAACGCACACAATCAAACATACACGAATGTACACGTATGATTAAAAGGAAAAGAAATATAAGAGTTATACCTTATGCTTATAGAGGAGGAGACTGCTGAGAGAGAGTAAGGCGAGAGTTTGGTCCGTCTGAGGTGTTCGCCGGAGTTGTCACTGTCGCCGAAGTAGCAAACAAAACGGAGGAGAAGCTTGGTTTAGAGGGATGGTGGTTAATGATGTTTCTACTCGTCGGAGTTTGGGGACAGTCGAGGTGTTGGGGTTATCGGGGTATGTTCGTCGGCTGTTTCTTGAGCTTGCCGGAATTTAGTTGCTCGCCGGAGACATGAAAACAGAAAGGACGAGTGTTAGAGAGGTTGCTTCTGCTGCTTGGCTCGAGTGAGATGGGGCAACGAGAGAGATGGGAGAAATAGAGATGGAGTTGTTGCTATTGTTCCCTGAAAGAGACGAGCATGGATCGAGATTTAATAAAAAAAAAAAAAAAAAGAAAAGGGGCGGCTAGTATGAGTTGTATGGTGTGATGATGGTGATGTTTCTGGTTCATACGAGGAAGATGAGATGGTGGTGGGTGTCGACTGAGTTGTAGAGGAAATAGGGTGAGAGGTCTGCGTTTCTTTGATGAAAAGGAAGGAAAATATAAGAGGTAGGATTGTAGGTGTATTAGGAGAAAGTGTCTTGTGGTTGGTTAATAGTTTTAGGGATATATTAAACTAATAAAAGAAAATTGAATTCATTCCAAAAATTATAGGGAATTAGTTGGAAAGGTCAGGATGCTCGACTGAAATCATGGAGGGAGTAGGTCAATATCAATTGGTTGATTTATTTAAAGAGATCAATTTAATTGGTTGTTAATTCAAGTAAGAGCATTATGTTTGGTTAAAAAAAACTATTATTATATGGTATACGGTTTCTACCGAGATTTTGGGATTGGATCTTATTTAAATTGTAGATGATTTATATTGGTGGTATCATGTATATCTTATACGTAGATACTAACATAATTAATTATGAGAATATTTTCATCGGTGTTTAATCAGTTTTTGACACTTGTTATTTCCTAATAGAAAATTATCTCTTCGAGTATTTATTTTGTCGCTTTCAGTGATCGCGTAATAAACTATCTGTTTATTTGTTACATGTAATTGTGTGAAAAGTTTTTGTACCAGTAACATTGTCTGAGTAAATGATTCATTGTGAATTATAAAAATTTATGTTTTGGATTTAATTAATAATTAAGTTGTGTCACCAACTTGCTAAATAACTATTTGATGATTTATGTTATGCAACAAAATGATTAATGCATCAATTGATAACGCGTACTGAAAATACATGATATCTAGGGTTTCACCAAACTTAAATGCACCCTAATTGTTAACATAAATGTTATTAGGGTTTTTCGCTAAATATAAATGCGAGTAAATGTTTTTATAAATTATTTTAGGGTTCTTGGACATTATTAGGGTTACAATAAATGTCGAATTAAATACCCAAATTTTAGGGTTGTCACATACGATCACTGTTAAAAAAATTTCGTCCCGAAATTTAAAAAATATATATATTTAATTATAGGTTAAGCGTCAGGAACAAGGAGTGGATGTTTTTCATTTCATTAGGTTTCTTATTGGTGATGTTGGTTAATGATTCTTATTAATTGGTAACTTTTATTATTCCATGCCCCTGATAAATCCATATCGTAGTATGTGATTATAAACACGTTGGCCACCCGTTTTTATAATACCATCATACGATGTTTCTTCATCATTGTCACTTCATAACTTTATTCATGAGTTAGCGATACTCACGTGGGGAATGATGTGTGAAAGAAATATATAATGTGATTAACAAAAAGATGTATTTAGTATTTACACGCTGTTACGAAAATTGAATCGAAAACCTAAATGTGTAAACAATAATATGGTCAGCAAAGGGAAAACAGTGATGATTTATTGTTGGATAAATATTATATATGAATATTAATTTGGAATTTATGAGAGGAAAAAAAAAATATTTTAATCAAATCTGGTAGTCCTACTCCATCATTCTTGATATTTGTTTGGAAGAGATGATGAAGTGACTCAACTCTTTAATGTGAAACGACTTTTAGCAACTTTTATTTATCACTTTTTGAAAATGATATTTAGCAATGTTATTTTGATAATACTATATCTAAAATAATGGAAGTACCGCTACGTAAAAAAAAATTATTTAATTTTAGTAGTTTTTTTTTCTTTCAGTAATTGATATATAACGACGATTGTCGGGTCTGCGCGATGTAGCAGGATTTAAATACACGTAATTTTATCTAATGTTATGTTATAATATTAAATTTCAAAAACTTGTATAGTCTCCACAAGACATTATACAAAAAGCAAATTTATCATCCACAACAAATCAATCGAATACTTTTGCCATTTATTTCTTTAAAGCTCTTATTCGCCGTAAAATGAATGCAATGCAACATACTTGAATCATTTTATTAAAAACTCAATTTAATAACTTGCTCAAAAAAATGACTATAAATTCATTGAATATTTAATAGAAAATATATGATCTAACTTATGTGACAAAACAATTGTAGTTTTGTAAATTACTAGAAAAATGAAATTATAGAATAAATATATTCTAGTTTTATGTTAAATAAAATTTAGAATTAAAAAGATAATTTAATTGTCTTGAGAGGAGAGGTGAAAACACAAACAAAAAAAAAATGTGAAAATATAAACAATTTTGATGGTAACTTGATTTGAACGGTGGTCAAAAGAAAGCAATGCTTTAAAGGCAACTTAGTATAGCCACTTGGACATTCAAAATTTTGGATAACTATTTCACTATATATAATGATTTTATTTATTTGTTATTTTTTTTTTGAACAATATCAATTGAATGATAAATGTATATAAAGAGAAATGTATTTAGTTCATGTGTAATAGTGATTTCTTGTATGAAGACGCCTAATGTTGTGTCATTATACCTTTTCTTTTATAGTATATTATCCAATATATTTATTGCTCTTATACGAGTTGGAGTAAATTAAGAGAATTACCAAGAGAAATTTTTTTGTTATGTGTTAATTATAGTTGTTATGAGCATATATGTTCATATAACTGGCTAGAAAGTGATAAGAGTGACTAATTAATCGAGAAATTATTCATGTGAAAATATAATGAGATAAAAATAGATTATTAAAATATGAGAATTTGTTATGAATTGTTCAAGTCAAATTAAATGAGAAAAACGTGATTATGAGAAATTTTTAAATTCAGTCGAGAAAGTTGTTGAACCAAGGTATTGTGTTGAGTATTATATATTCTTGAGTAAATATTAAATCTAGAGTAATTACTGAAATAAGTAAAAGAGATAAATAGTAAGTGGATTGACCAATAAAATTGTATTTTTGAGTGAGATATATATATGCATATGATTGGAGAATTTATAAGGATAATTAAGAATAATTAATTTCATGTGATGATATAATTATCAAGTTGTAAGAAATTCATAAATCAAGAGTAATGGTGCAAATGAGAAGTAGCACGTACTATAATTATATAAATAATGAGAAATTATGAAATTAGAGTAATGAAATTTTATTTATGAGTTAAATGAGTAAGTTATTATAATAAAGGTAAAGATTTAAACTAATGGAGAACTAGTAAATCAAGCTAAGCGAATAAATTATTAAAATGAATCAAATGAGAAAATTTTATTTATGAGCAGATATTAAAATTTAGTTAAGGGGATTATCGAGTTAAATTACTAAAATGAATGTCATCAAATATTACGCTTAATGAAATAATTATTGAATCGAGAATGGTTACTGAAATGAGCAAATGAGAAAAATATTAAGTGAATTAAAAAAAATAAGATGTTATGAAAATGTTATGAGTTGCAAAATTGAGGAAACTTTAAAAATATAAAGTAGCTAGGAAATTTTTATGGCGAACGAGAATATAACTAGATGGTTATTTAACTTGGGTATAATTAATTGTGAGATTAATTGTGATGTTGTGTTATGTGAATTTATTGGGAGCTTAATCGAACTAATTAAATGTGTGACGTTCGGGATTTATTAGTTACAAGTATTAGTTATCGCGAAGTTAGACTTCCGAGTATTAATTGAGCAACTGTTTTGGCAAGTGCGTGAGGCCGGCCGGAGGGCCAAGGCCGATTCATATTAAATTCATGAGCCCAAGTTCGGTTTTAGAGATGGGGCCAGTTGTTTACTTGTACTTTTGGGGAAAATGATTATTTTAATTATTTAAAAATTTTAAATTTCCCCTAATTTTTGGGATGTTACATATACGTTTCGTAGAAATTCTTGAGTGCGTGATTTTGCGTAAGTTATAAATCAAGTGCATTTAATCTATCTAATGTAAGTGTAAGCCAAGCGGCCTAATTCTCAGGTATAGGCCAAGAGAATGAAATGTGATGCAATTGTGTAGGCAATGTAACTCTATATGAAATGCAAGCATATATAAAATGAAACTCTAAATGAAATGCAACCTTATATGAATGAGACTTTTGATGCCACGAAAACGTTTTATAGCTAAAATCACTTTTGTAGTTATCTGGTCAAAACGTTTTTGTCAAAATGTTATTTGTAGTTATAGTCTAGTTTTACTAGTTCACTATAACCAAGGGCTCTGATACCATTCTGTCACACCCCGCCAAAAATGATTTTATAGTAATAAATGATTTGCGGAAGAACGGGATGTAACATTTATGAGTAACACAACTATGATTATCGTAAACAATAAATGTTTAAAAACTTCAATTAATATTTCAATTAAAGTACATCTCAAAATTTAATGTAATTGAAAACGATTAAAAGTAAAAGTTAATGTTTGGAAATGAAAAGACGTTCGTGGCATCTTGACAATATGCATGCTCATGATCCAATGCTACTAAGACTCATGCTTCAATGAATTACCTGAAAAACATAATTAAAATGATCAACAAAAATTGTTGAGTGAATCCACCGGTTTAAAGAGTGTTTTGAGTTATCTAAAATGTTTGTGAGCCATCAAGGTTAAAATGTTGTTGTGATGATATGATGTTTGAAAATGATTTGCCCCAAAGGCAATATTGAAATAATGTTTGTCATGTAGAGATATGTAAAAATAATTTAATAAAATTGTATAAATTGATATCCTCAAAAGGATATTAAAAATGTAGTGAACTGATATCCTCGAAAGGATATTAAAAATCAACATGAACTGGTATCCCCCAAAGGTTTGCAAGGCCCATGAGTTAAAATGCCGACCCTAAGCCCATAACCAAACTACAACTCCAAAATGATGTTACTGAATCTAAGATATGCACTCCCATGACGGTTCGGTAGACCGTTAAAACTGATCAAACAAATGTGGGAGGGTGAGTCTCAGTCGATAGTACTATCTGCATATCCAGGGTCTAGTCGCAACTAGCTAATGGTTACAGTATGTAGGCATCTACCAATGTCACTACATCTTGTCTTAGTTCGAGCATAAAGGACTGAATGTCATGTTCTGAGTAATGTATCATCACAATAAAATATGAATAGTAAAAGTGATTTTGTATGTTTTTCACCCCTGTTGTAAAATAGTATATAAAAATGCGATAAAAAGTGGGGCTGTGGACTCACCTGATGCGAAACTAGTGAATGCAACGATGATGCTTCATTTCCAACCAAATGATTTCTAGCGCCCTAAATGCAGTAAAATAAATTATGAACGATACGTTGGTGACTTTATTGGATTGATTTCGAATCTTAAATACGATGAATTTTATTTTAGAAGTTTTGGTAAATTGATTTGATCGAAAATAATGGCTAGACGTACCATCGATAATTATTTAACAAAATAATTAGGAATAATTGATTAACTAGTTAATTATCAATTAAATAACTAATCAGACAGTTAATACAAAAATTCAATGACTTTTTAAAATTATATCTGACTTACGATTTAAGTAATTATTCATTTAATAAGTATTATTTGATAATTTAAAAATAAATGTTAACTATACTTAATTTGCAGCCTGATTTATAAAAATATATATTGGGCTAAAAAGAAGGAAGCAAATGTGCGTCGCTGTGTTTTGTCGACGACGGTGAAAAACGCACACAATCAAACATACACGAATGTACACGTATGATTAAAAGGAAAAGAAATATAAGAGTTATACCTTATGTTTATAGAGGAGGAGACTGCTGAGAGAGAGTAAGGCGAGAGTTTGGTCCGTCTGAGGTGTTCGCCGGAGTTGTCACTGTCGCCGAAGTAGCAAACAAAACGGAGGAGAAGCTTGGTTTAGAGGGATGGTGGTTAATGATGTTTCTACTCGTCGGAGTTTGGGGACAGTCGAGGTGTTGGGGTTATCGGGGTATGTTCGTCGGCTGTTTCTTGAGCTTGCCGGAATTTAGTTGCTCGCCGGAGACATGAAAACAGAAAGGACGAGTGTTAGAGAGGTTGCTTCTGCTGCTTGGCTCGAGTGAGATGGGGCAACGAGAGAGATGGGAGAAATAGAGATGGAGTTGTTGCTATTGTTCCCTGAAAGAGACGAGCATGGATCGAGATTTAATAAAAAAAAAAAAAGAAAAGAAAAGGGGCGGCTAGTATGAGTTGTATGGTGTGATGATGGTGATGTTTCTGGTTCATACGAGGAAGATGAGATGGTGGTGGGTGTCGACTGAGTTGTAGAGGAAATAGGGTGAGAGGTCTGCGTTTCTTTGATGAAAAGGAAGGAAAATATAAGAGATAGGATTGTAGGTGTATTAGGAGAAAGTGTCTTGTGGTTGGTTAATAGTTTTAGGGATATATTAAACTAATAAAAGAAAATTGAATTCATTCCAAAAATTATAGGGAATTAGTTGGAAAGGTCAGGATGCTCGACTGAAATCATGGAGGGAGTAGGTCAATATCAATTGGTTGATTTATTTAAAGAGATCAATTTAATTGGTTGTTAATTCAAGTAAGAGCATTATGTTTGGTTAAAAAAAACTATTATTATATGGTATACGGTTTCTACCGAGATTTTGGGATTGGATCTTATTTAAATTGTAGATGATTTATATTGGTGGTATCATGTATATCTTATACGTAGATACTAACATAATTAATTATGAGAATATTTTCATCGGTGTTTAATCAGTTTTTGACACTTGTTATTTCCTAATAGAAAATTATCTCTTCGAGTATTTATTTTGTCGCTTTCAGTGATCGCGTAATAAACTATCTGTTTATTTGTTACATGTAATTGTGTGAAAAGTTTTTGTACCAGTAACATTGTCTGAGTAAATGATTCATTGTGAATTATAAAAATTTATGTTTTGGATTTAATTAATAATTAAGTTGTGTCACCAACTTGCTAAATAACTATTTGATGATTTATGTTATGCAACAAAATGATTAATGCATCAATTGATAACGCGTACTGAAAATACATGATATCTAGGGTTTCACCAAACTTAAATGCACCCTAATTGTTAACATAAATGTTATTAGGGTTTTTCGCTAAATATAAATGCGAGTAAATGTTTTTATAAATTATTTTAGGGTTCTTGGACACTATTAGGGTTACAATAAATGTCGAATTAAATACCCAAATTTTAGGGTTGTCACACTGCTGGTACTAGAATTTGAGTAGTAAAAGGAGGAGTATATAGTACCATTTGAAGATCTGAGAAGGTTACTACTGGTGAGGTTGTTGTGTCTATAACTGTTGTTTCTTCAGTAGTAACAGATGTAGTTACTACTGGCTTGAGTTTCTGACGTTGTTGTAGTGATTAATACTGATGATACTTCTTGTAGTTCTTCTTTTTTAGGATCAGTATCAAGTACCTCATTATTCTCTATAACCTCAATAGTGTTTATGGGATCAGTAGTATCCATTACTTCAGTAGTTTCATTGACATTAGTGGTATTGTGAGAAGGCAGATTTTCTGCTATTGGAGATTGTGGTGCAGACACAAATACATTTTCATCCATTTCTCTGACTCCTCTATCCAGATCTTCATTGCTTTGACCACTTTGGGTTTCACCATGAGTCTCTTTTAGTATCAAGAGGGAGGTTGCTGATGCTGCTATTAAGGAATCAATCATTCCCTGAATTTGATCTTTCTCCCCCTTAGTGATCTCAGCCTGTTGAGCATCACTACCATCAAACTTCTTCTTCAACTTTCTGATCACATAAGATTTTTTTGAAGCTTGTATTCAAATCTCTTCATTCTTCTGTTCATAGTGTTGATGTAGTTCTTCGTATTGCTCATGGTTCTGCCCTGGTTGTTGTTAAATTTGTTCTGACTTTGTACAATGGTTTCAAGGTTTTCCATCCTTTCCGTCAAATCAATTTGTTTCATTCTACCCTCATCACTTCTTGGTGATTCATTGGGTTGCTTTGGTACATTGGTTGTAAGGTTTTCCATCCTATCCATCAATTCAGTTTGTTTCAGTCTACCCTCATCACTGCTTCGTGATTCATTGGGTTGTTTAGATACACTCTTCTGCCTAGCAGAAGCAGATGTACCCCCTTGTAGTTTCTTGGCACCGGGGTCCTTTAAGTGCTAAGTCAAATGACTCATCACTTAAAGTTCCCGAGGTCTGGGTCCTAATGATGTTCTCACTATCCTGTGCACCAGCCTTTGGTACATTAGTATTGAGAGCCTTTTCATCATGTCTTCTCTCCTCCTTGGAAGACAACTCTTGGAGTCTGGGGTCTGACTCAATTTGTCCCCTGATGTCCTTTTGGGAAATTCTTTTCCTTTTATATGTTTTAGAAATATCTTTGCTTTTTGGTCAGTCTACCACAAGGTGAAGAGTAGCACCCTGAGATTCTATTAAATGTTCCTGGACACATTCAGTGCATTTTGAGGTGAGTTTCTTGGAGTGACGGGTAAGGATTGCGTTTGGGCTTCAGTATTTAGTGGAGGAGTGGGTTGGGGTTCAAGTGGTTGTCTTGAACCTTCTCCTAGTAGGGGATGATCAACGATCATGTTTAAGAACAATGGTGTAACCTTTCTTGAAAATTTGAATTGCCTTCTCAATTTGAATAAACTTTTTTATTTAGAGAAGGAGGTGTAAAAATTTCTTTTGTTATTGAAAGATCTTTTATTTCAGAATTTATGATGTGCGCAATAAATCTTGGAAACATTAAATATTTTGTAGAAGATAGGTTTCCAATCATTCCATCAAAAATCATTTTAGAAAAGTTGAATTCTTGATCTGTGGCCAAACAAACAACAACATAAGCTATTGATTTGTTGAACTAATTCCAATAACTCTTTTTAGGAGAGATGCAATGTTGCATTGTATGTACTAAAAATATCCATTGGGGTGAAAGAATTTCCTTTTGAAAAGTCGCAATATCTTTTCTTCAATTTCAACAAGATCTTCCTTAGAGAGAAGAGATGTACCTGATTCATCATTCAATTGTAGATGTGTTCTGAGTGATTGCCCTGTTATGATTATTGACTTTCCATCTACTGTTGATTTTATTTTAGGAATATTTTCTTCTTCAATCTTTTCTGCATTTTCCCAAAAACTTACTAAGTGTATTTCATAGATTTTGGGTAGAGTGTTAGAGCATATCTAAGTCTTTGGTTCCATCAGGATTTCGTAGAAAAGCAACCATATTGTGAAATTCAGAGTATCGTAGTTCAGTCGACACAGACAGAGGTTTGATCATTTCCATTTCGATTTCGATGAAGTTTGAAGATGAGAATTTTGATGTTCTTCAACGAAATTTCAGTCGTAGGGTTTATCTAGGGTTTAGCAAATCGAGGGTTTGGATAATGTGAAATTAAGGGATTTATGGTATTTATATTTTTGAATAACCTTGCAAAACGTAAGAAATACCCTTCGAATCATAACCTAACGCTATGTTTGTAACACCTCAAATTTTAATTCAAAATATTGGCCAAAATAAAACATTCTATAAATAGAAGAACATCCTCAAATTTGGATTTACAAAAACCTTGGTATGAAATCAGAGTATAAAAGTAGGTGTTACAAAATAGATCATAACCAAGCTAAGACTAAATCCAATCTAGTGCTCTTCTATTCTAGGTCCCGCATCTCTATCCATGCGTACCTAAGCCTTCGATCCCGAACCTGAGTACATAGCAAAACAAAACAAGGAGTACGTGAGACAAAAACGTCTCGTGAGCTACATGGGTTTAGACCCCAAGGTTAATAATAATAACCGGATGACAAACAAACAAACAAGCACGTAAGCAATCACCCATCTATCTAGTCACCCTATTGTGACTCTAATACCTTGCTTTCCTAGCAATCATACCTAGTTGTCGGGACATCCCCAACCAACTAGAACCACATTAACTTATTAACCGGGGATCCCCCGCATTAACAAGCTTCAAGGTAAAGGCAGGAGGGAATCGCCCAATCTACCAATACCTGCCTTACTCGCCGGACTACTTCCAGTTAGCAAGACTACTATCATGGAATGGGCCGATGGAGATCCGCCCAAATGCTCCCCATTCCATACCTCATGACCGGGGATCCCCCGAATCATCACATCATCTCACCATATCATAACTCGATGGTTATGTCAATCTAGCTCTCGGCTATCACGTCTAACATCAAACAAGTTAGTTCAATACTATCATCAGTATAACTAACTATCAACTACTAGCCTACACAATTAAGCAAATAGACCATAACACAAGTAATAAAAATGTATTTCATAGGCTATGTACTCAGTAAATTTCCACACGTACTCACCTTAGCAATAAAGGTGCTTTAACCGTATTCTTTCCGCCGGTTCCTTGTTCACAATTCGTCCACTTCAACACTTCACCGAATGTCTAAAACAATTATCACAATAAGATTATCAACACAAACTACTACCAATGTGTTCATCTACCTCTAGATAACACCCATCAATCCATTTCCCCCAAATATATTGATTTACCAAACCCTAGGTTTAACCAACCCGAGGATTCTTACAAATCGAAATCATACACTTGTTTTCCTTGTTAATATACCATCTATTAAGTGTACACACCATTTATTTAACCATTAATCACCAACCCAAGAACTAGGGTTTCAAACCCTATCTTCAAGATCCATAGATCTTGAGCTACAAAGATGAAAGAGTGAAGATTTACCTTTAATCTTCCACTAGGAGTGAAATCTACCAAGGATTTGTGAAGAAATCAACCCAAACCAGATGCTATGCTAGAAAATCGCCAAGAGAAAACTAGGGTTTTGATATGGCATTAAATGAGCTCAACCCGTCTTTAATGCTGGTCGTCCAGAGTTCACGGCGCGAACATAGTTCGCGTCGCTAACTTTGCTTGCTCGGCCATACTTAGCGATCGTTACCCAGGCGCGAACTACTTAGCGACCCATGGCCAAATCCCTGGCATCCGTTCGCGATCGTTATCTCGAGTTCGCGTCGCGAACTCCTTATGCAGCCAGGGCTGCACTTTTCCAACTTTGTCTCGACCCGGTTTCGCCCATAACTTTCCCGTACGGTGTCCAAACGACACGAAACCAATTTCCACGTGTTTTATATGATTTATCCATAATTATCATATTTTTACATATTTTATTTATTTACAATTTCGGGTCGTTACAACTATCTACCCCTTAAGAAGATTCCGTCCTCGGAATCTCATCATAGTTCACGAAATCCGGGTACCTCTTCCGAATTTCGTCCTTGACTTCCCAAGTCAAATTCGGCCCAAGTGAATGCTTCCACCTGACCAACACCAACTCGATCTCCTTATTCCGAAGCTTCTTTGTTTTCGTTTCTAATATAGCCTCGGGCTCTTCAATCAACCGGTTCGGGCCGTCAACCCGCAACTCTTGCAATGGAATAATATTTTCAACTTCCCCGATAAACTTCTTCAAATAACTCACGTGAAAGGTGTCATGCACACCTTGAAGCTCGGGTGGAAGTTCCAACTTAAAAGCTTGAATCCCGACCCGTTTCAATATTTTAAACGGTCCAACATACCTTGGACTTAACTTCCCTTTCTTACCAAACCGCATTACACCTTTCCAAGGTGACACTTTCAACATGACCATATCACCGACATCCAAGTCGTATGGCCTTTTCTTCAAACCCGAATAACTTCGTTGTCTATCTTGGGCGACTTTCATGTTGGTTTGAATAATACCGATCTTTTCATTTGTTACTCTCACGATCTCGGGACCCGTGAGTTTCGTCTCTCCCGCTTCCAACCAACAAGATGGAGTTCTACATTTTCTCCCATACAACGCCTCATAAGGCGGCATCTTGATAGTCGAGTGATAACTTTTATTATACGAGAACTCGACTAACGGTAAATGTTCATCCCATTTACCACCGAAGTCTAACACACATGATCTCAACATGTCTTCAACCGTTTGAATCGTTCTTTCACTTTGACCATCGGTTTGCGGGTGATAAGCCGTGCTCAACCGCAACTTTGTACCCAACTCTTCTTGTAAAGATCGCCAAAATCTCGAGGTAAACCTCGCGTCTCTATCGGACACAATCGATAACGGAACCCCGTGGAGTCGAACCACCTCATCAACATACAACTTAGCCAGTTTCTCATGTGGCAACGTTTCCCGAATTGCTAAAAATAATGCACTCTTGGTCAACCGGTCAACTATGACCCAAATGGCATCGTGACCTCTACTCGTGTTCGGTAAACCTACTATGAAATCCATAGTTATATCTTCCCACTTCCCGGCCGGTACAACTAATGATTGAGCTACCCCGTACGGTACTTGATGCTCGGCTTTCACTTGTGCACACGTGGCACACTTAGAGATATACTTGGCCACTCTCGCCTTCATTCCGGGCCACCAATAAACCCGTTTCATATCTTGATACGTCTTTGTACTTCCCGGGTGAATCGAATACTTCGACTTGTGCACATCATACAACAATTCTTTTCGGATACCCCCGAACTTAGGAACCCAAATACGACCGCCTACGGTCTTCAACCATTGTGCATTTTCGAGAAAATGTTGGTTCTTTCCTAACCGTTCTTGTCTTAACTCATCTTTTCCCATAACTTCTCGTTGGGCATTCTTGATTCTTTCGATAATACTCGAGACGACTTCTATACGTGTTAAAATTCCCCGGTTCGGGTTCTCATAAACTTTCCGGCTCCAGGCATCGGCCACCACATTCGCCTTCCCCGCATGATACACAATCTCACAATCATAATCGGCTATCAACTCGATCCACCTTCTTTGTCGCATATTAAGATCTTTTTGAGTAAACACATATTGTAGGCTTTTATGATCCGTGTACAACGTACACCGAGTACCATACAAATAATGCCTCCACAACTCCAATGCAAAGGTAATCGCCGCCAATTCCAAGTCGTGTGTCGTGTACCTTAATTCCGCATTCTTCAATTGTCGCGAGGCATACGCGATCACTTTACCTCTTTGCATCAACACACAACCGAGCCCTTGATTCGAAGCATCACTATAAACCACAAAATCTTCCATACCATCCGGTAACGTAAGGATCGGCGCGTTACATAGCTTTTATTTTAACAACTTAAACGCCTCTTCTTGCTTCTTCTCCCACACAAACTTCTCACTTTTTCTCGTTAACTTCGTGAGTGGAATCGTGATTCTCGAGAAATCTTGTATAAACCTTCGGTAATAACCGGCTAATCCAAGAAAACTTCTAACCTCGGTAGGAGTCCTCGGAGGCTCCCAATTTGACACCGCTTCAATCTTGGACGGATCAACTTTAATACCATCACACGTCACCACTTGACCTAAGAATTGCACCTCCCGCAACCAAAATTCACACTTCGAGAATTTTGCATACAACTTCTCCCGTTTCAACACGTCTAGAACAAGTCTCAAATGACCTTCGTGTTCTTCTTCGGTTTTCGAATAAATCAAAATGTCGTCAATAAACACGATCAAAAACTTATCAAGGAACGGTTTACAAACCTGATTCATCAAATCCATAAAAATAGCCGGCGCGTTTGTAAGACCAAATGGCATTACTAGAAATTCATAATGACCATAACGTGTACGAAAAGCCGTCTTCTCGGTGTCGCCTTCTTTCACCCGAACTTGGTGATAACCCGACCTCAAATCGATCTTCGAGAAATAACTAGCACCTTGCAATTGGTCGAATAAGTCATCAATTCTCGGCAACGGGTAACGGTTCTTGATAGTTACCTTATTCAATTCCCGGTAGTCGATACACATTCTCATCGAACCGTCTTTCTTCTTAACAAATAACACCGGTGCACCCCACGGTGACGAACTCGGACGAATAAAACCTTTATCTAGCAAATCTTGCAATTGAGTCATCAATTCCCGCATTTCGGTGGGAGCTAAACGATATGGAGCACGAGCAATCGGCGTCGCCCCGGCACTAAATCAATCTTAAATTCGACTTGTCTCTCCGGTGGCAAACCGGGCAAGTCATCGGGAAATACCTCGGGAAAATCCCGAATAATTTTGACATCATCCATTGACTTATTTTCTTTTCGGCCATCTAATACATATGCAATAAACGATGCACAACCCTTCGATATACTTTTCCTCGCCTTAATGGCGGTAATCACATTAGGCATGTGATGTCGTTTCTCCCCATACACATACACTTTCTCATTCTCGGGTGTCCTAATCGACACAATTTTCTTCCCACACAAAATCTTGGCTTGGTGCATACCCAACCAATCCATGCCGATAACCACATCGAACGCCCTAATTCCCATGGGCAACAAATCCACCTTAAATTTTCTACCGTCTATTTCTATTTCACAATTTCTATAAACACATTCAACCATAGACGTTTTCCCGTCGGCTACTTCTATCTCATAAACCTCATCTAACATTTCGGACGGCACATTCAATTTACAACCGAACTCATAGGACACAAACGAATAATTAGAACCCGAATCAAACAAAATATGAGTTGGCAAGGAATTAATGAATAAAGTACCTGACACCACATCGTGTGCCTCCTTCGCCTCCTCCCGAGTGAGTTGGAAGGATCGCCCCTTCACCTTTGCCGGTTCCACTTTCTTTTGAGCCGTGGACACCATCGACTCGTTTCCCTTCTTCGGGCACACATTGCTATAGTGCCCCTTTTCGTGGCACGAGAAACACTCAATCTCGGCCAATGATTTCGACTTGCATTCTCGGGCCATATGCCCCGGCTTCCCACAATTGTAACAAGTCTTCGACTCCCCTCGGCACACGCCGGCATGAGTCTTCCCGCACTTCTTGCACGAACCAACACTACCTTGCTTAGAGAAGCTCGAAGTGAACTTCCCTTTCTTGAACAAACTAGAGCCGCTCTCGGCTTTTCTTTTCTCGCCCACATGGGCCCTTTCGGCAACACATGCCTCATTTACTTCCTCAACACTCCGGGCGGCACTAATAGCCTCATCGAGTGAGACCGCCCTCTTCACTTCCAATTGGTAGTCCCACGGTAACCCACTAGCATACCGGACCACCCTCAACCTCTCATCCGAGTAGGTTTTTGCAACAAACGGGAGCAATCCCGTGAACTCCCTCGAGTATTCTTCGATTGACATATCACCCTTCTTAAGGGTCACAAACTTTTCGTGCATCTTTTCCAAATCCCTTTCGGGACAAAACTTCTTTTTCAACCTCGTGGTGAACTCATCCCACGACATCCTTTCAACCACCTCCTTCCCGAGGGTCTCATACACAATATCCCACCAAACCATGGCATCTTCTTTTAACAATTGTGACGCATACGTCACCATATCAACATCCTTACACTTGCTACTTCCGATAACCCTCTCGGTTTCTCGGATCCACCTCATGGTTAGTTTCGGGTCCGAACTACCCGTGTACACATTTGGCTTACAAGCCATGAAGGATTTAAACGAACAACCTTCTTTCACAATAGGCTTAGCCCTAGCATCACTTTGGCCACCCGTGGCGGATTTCCCTTCCCCGGTGCCGCTACCCCCGGTTCTCTCCTCCGATCTAGCCTCGGATTCACGGTCTCCACCCGATTTCTCACGGTCTCCAATAATACGGTGCACTTCTTCGGCCACCGTTCCTTTGATTTGGTCGATAATATTTTGGAGATCCGCCATGGTTAACGGAGTTCTATTAGCTCCGACTTCCGACTCATCAACTCGATGCATCGACGGTTGACTTTCTTGCTCAACCACCCTCTCAACAGGAGGTACTTCCTCCTCCCGGCCTTCCGGGGCTTTACCACTTCTACGTGTGGTCACCATTTCTTTCAATCAAGACTATACGAAAGACATTAAACATTTAGTACCTTGTGTACAACCCATTAGTCGCAGAAGACTCAATATCCATAATCATATCAATTCATCGGTCCCCTAGGTTCAACCCTAAACTTAATATAAAGTCTCAAGGTCAACCTATGATCTTAAGGAATCTTATATTCCTAATGCTACAGTCTAAGACTAGGATGGTCATCCAACCTAATTCACTTAAACTATAGCTCTGATACCAAGTTGTAACACCTCAAATTTTAATTCAAAATACTGGCCAAAATAAAACATTCTATAAATAGAAGAACATCCTCAAATTTGGATTTACAAAAACCTTGGTATGAAATCAGAGTATAAAAGTAGGTGTTACAAAATAGATCATAACCAAGCTAAGACTAAATCCAATCTAGTGCTCTTCTATTCTAGGTCCCGCATCTCTATCCATGCGTACCTAAGCCTTCGATCCCGAACCTGAGTACATAGCAAAACAAAATAAGGAGTACGTGAGACAAAAACGTCTCGTGAGCTACATGGGTTTAGACCCCAAGGTTAATAATAATAACCGGATGACAAACAAACAAACAAGCACGTAAGCAATCACCCATATATCTAGTCACCTTATTGTGACTCTAATACCTTGCTTTCCTAGCAATCATACCTAGTTGTCGGGACATCCCCAACCAACTAGAACCACATTAACTTATTAACCGGGGTTCCCCCGCATTAACAAGCTTCAAGGTAAAGGCAAGAGGGAATCGCCCAATCTACCAATACCTGCCTTACTCGCCGGACTACTTCCAGTTAGCAAGACTACTATCATGGAATGGGCCGATGTGGATCCGCCCAAATACTCCCCATTCCATACCTCATGACCGGGAATACCCCGAATCATCACATCATCTCACCATATCATAACTCGATGGTTATGTCAATCTAGCTCTCGGCTATCATGTCTATCATCAAACAAGTTAGTTCAATACTATCATCGGTACAACTAACTATCAACTACTAGTCTACACAATTAAGCAAATAGACCATAACACAAGTAATAAAAATGTATTTCATAGGCTATGTACTCAGTAAATTTCCACACGTACTCACCTTAGCAATAAAGGTGCTTTAACCGTATTCTTTCCGCCGGTTCCTTGTTCACAATTCGTCCACTTCAACACTTCACCGAATGTCTAAAACAATTATCACAATAAGATTATCAACACAAACTACTGCCAATGTGTTCATCTACCTCTAGATAACACCCATCAATCCATTTCTCCCAAATATATTGATTTACCAAACCCTAGGTTTAACCAACCCGAAGATTCTTACAAATCGAAATCATACACTTGTTTTCCTTGTTAATATACCATCTATTAAGTGTACACACCATTTATTTAACCATTAATCACCAACCCAAGAACTAGGGTTTCAAACCCTAGCTTCAAGATCCATAGATCTTGAGCTACAAAGATGAAAGAGTGAAGATTTACCTTTAATCTTCCACTAGGAGTGAAATCTACCAAGGATTTGTGAAGAAATCAACCCAAACCAGATGCTATGCTCGAAAATCGCCAAGAGAAAACTAGGATTTTGATATGGCATTAAGTGAGCTCAACCCGTCTTTAATGCTGGTCGTCCAGAGTTCACGGCGCGAACATAGTTCGCGTCGCTAACTTTGCTTGCTCGGCCATACTTAGCGATCGTTACCCAGGCGCGAACTACTTAGCGACCCATGGCCAAACTCCCTGGCATCCGTTCGCGATCGTTATCTCGAGTTCGCGTCGCGAACTCCTTATGCAGCCAGGGCTGCACTTTTCCAACTTTGTCTCGACCCGGTTTCGCCCATAACTTTCCCGTACGGTGTCCAAACGACACGAAACCAATTTTCACGTGTTTTATATGATTTATCCATAATTATCATATTTTTACATATCTTATTTATTTACAATTTCGGGTCGTTACAATGTTCACTGGGGTTAATTTGGTAAAAATGCGTATTTCATAACAAACGGTTGATCAGTAGTAAATGTGAATCAGTAGTGACAAACATCAGTAGTAACTATTGTTTTATACTTAACCTAATTTTCAGTATTCACTAATCAGTAGTAAGTTATGAATACGATGAAAGATCGGTACTAATGAATAATTCAGTATAACAATAAAACAAAGTTTAAAAAATAATATACAAAAGCTTTACACATTTATTATAAGATTTAATTTATTAATATCCTTCCAATACTACTAACCAAGAATGTAAATCTTCCTACATCAAATGCTTTTAGAAAAAGATCTGCAAGTTGGTTGTCAGTATGAATTTTATCAACTCCGATTAATTTCTTATCATTGCAATCCTTTATAAAGTGAAATCGAATTTCAATGTGTTTATTTTTTGAATGTTTTACCGGATTATTCACAATACTTATGGCACTTTGATTATAAATAATAATTGGAGTTTTAAGTATAGATATACAAAAGTCCATCATTTGATTTTAGATCCATAGTACTTGGTCAAAACAAGCAGATGCATCTACATACTCTGCTTCAGCAGATGATGTTGACACATTTGTTTGCTTTTTGCATTGCCATGACACCAATCTTGATCCAAAGAATTGACAACCACCAGTCGTTGACTTTCTATCTTTACATTCTCCTCCATAATCATTGTCAGTGTAAGCTATTAGCTCAAATGGTGAATCATTTGGATACCATAAACCAAATGATGGTTTTCCCTTCAAGTATCTCAGTATTCTTTGACAAGTTGCAAATGGAGCTCCTTTGGTTTTGCTTGATACCTGGCACATACACAAACACTATACATAATGTGAGGTCTTGATGCAGTTAGATACATTAAGGAACCTATCATTGATCTATACAAGTGTTCATCTACATCCTCCCCCTAAATATCAGGATGTAGGTGTTTGTGTGTTTCCATTGATGTGCTTGCACTCTTGAAATCCTTCATTGCAAATTTCTCCAAAATGTCTTTGACATGTTTTGATTGATTTATCAAAATTCCATCTGATCTTTGATTGACTTGGAGTCCAAGAAAGAAGTTCATTGGACCCGTGGAACTCATCTTGAACTTTTCTTGCATGAGTTCTTCAAATTCTTTACACAGTTGATCATTTGTGGATCCAAAGATGATACCATCTACATATATTTGAACAAGTAGGATATCATCCTTGACTTTTTTGTTGAACAAGGTTTTGTCAGTTGCACCTCTTTGAAATTTATTCTTCAACAGATATGATGAAAATGTGTCATACCTAGCTCTTGGTGCCTGATGTAGACCATACAGAGCTTTGTCTAATTTGGACGCATAATCACCATGATCAGGATCTTCAAATCCTAGAGGTTCACACATATACTTCTTCTTCAATTTTCCCATATAGGAAAACACTCTTTACATCCATTTGGTAGACTTTGAACTTTTTGAATGATGCATATGCTAAGAATATTCTGATGGCTTCTATTCTTGCTACAGGAGCATATACTTCATCATAGTATATCCCTTCTTCTTGAGTGTATCCTTGAGCTATAAGTCTTGCTTTGTTCTTGATCACTATTCCTCTTTCATCTTTCTTGTTCCTAAAGATCCATCTTATTCCAATGGCTCTTTTTTCCTTTTGGAAGAGGTACAAATGTCCAAACAACTTGTAATTTAAACTGAAGAAGTTCTTCTTTCATTTCTTAAATACAATTTGAATCTTTCATTGCTTGTTGAATTTTCTTAGGTTCTATCTATGATAGAAAGCATGAAAACAAACATTCATTAGAAATTAAACTAATGTTACAAGTGTTTGACCTGAATTAATTTCTTGTTTGCATTTCAGAATTAATAACACTTAGAACTATATCCAGTGGATGATTCGTTTGAGCTCTTGAGGTAGGAAATTTATCAAAAATGACATGACTTTCTAAGTTTGATTCATTGGATTCAGGGAATTGTGCATCAGACCAGTTGTTTTCTTGGTTTTCTTCATCGGTACTGACATCTGTATTGACTTGATTTTTAGTAGAAACATGTGTTTCAGAGTTAGTACTGGTGTCAGTATCATTTGGTTCAGCATCATTGTTTAGGGTTTCTGAGTTCCTACTGGTGTCAGTAGATCCTTGAGTATCTGAATTGTGATTGGCATCAATATCATTAGGGTTATCAGAGTTACTACTGTCCTCAGTATTAACTGGAGAAGCAATATTAACAATGATATACTTCAATACTCCTGTGTTGCTATTGAATGGTGATGAACCTCCTTTTGGAGATTGATTATCTGAACCACATGCATTACAATCGTAACTAAAATCAAAAGATTTTGTTAGTGAGTCAATATTAAACAACCAATCTGGACCATTTCCTTTTTCATTCATGATATTTTCATTAAAGGATACATTTATTCTTTCATTAATGATCCTTAGCCTTTGGTTGAACACCCTGTATGCTTTGCTTTGCTTTGATTTGAGTAACCAACAAAAATTCTATCACTGCTTTGCAGTCAAACTTACCAATTTGTTCCCTTGTTATTAAAATAGTGCAAGGACATCCAAATGATTTTAGAAAACTTGTGGAAGGTTTTCTTATATTAGAAAGTTCATAGGGTGTTTTAAAATGTGGCTTCACTAGTAATACTCTGTTTTGAACATAACAAGCAGTATTAAAAGCTTCTGCCCAAAATGTAATTGGTAGTTTTGAATCTGCAAGCATGGATCTGGCTGCTTCAATAATTGTTCTATTTCTTCTTTCAGCTACACCATTTTGTTGAGGAGTTCTATGAGAACTGTACTATCTGTCAATACTTTTAAGATCACAAAAAGAGATTAGATTTTCATTTTTAAATTATGTGCCATTGTCACATATAATGGCTTTGACTTTGAGATCTCTTGTGTTTTCCAGTTTGATTATCAGATTCTTGATGATTTCACTTGTTTCATCTTTAGTCCTGAGAAAAAAACCTATTACTAGATCTCTTGGGTTAGAAATAGAATTTATTGCTTTGGACTTATAAGAAGTCTTGTGTGGTTTACCTTTTAGGCATACAACACAATGATGATCACACATGAATTCTCTTTTGAGGTAAACCTATTACTAGATCCATTTTAACTAAATTATTCATGTTTTTAAAATTTGTGTGACACATCCTTCTATGTCAAAGTTCTGACTCATTTGTGTTTGCCTTGGATATAAAACAGTTGATCCCATTTGAAGAAATGGTTTCTCCCCCTATATCCATGCAATACACATTTTTTCTCCTTGGAGTTCTCAAAACAACATATTTTCATCAAAAATAAAATCAGGAAAAAGAATGATGCACTCTGTATCTGAAAAGAGAATTTTGTTCATCTTATCACATACTTGTGAGACACTAACCAGATTATATTTAAGCTCAGAAACATAGAATACTTCATCAAATGTAATCTTACCATTTGATATTGTACCTTTACTAGTGATTCGACCACCTTTTGGATTTTCTCCAAAAGCAACATATCCACCATCAAAAGACTTGAAATTTTGAGAATTTACAAGTTCCCAGTCATGTGCCTAGAGCATCCACTATCAATATGCCATGTTTTTCCAGCTTGAGCCATCTGGATACTCTGCAAAAAAAAAAAAAAAGTTAGTTCATTTTAGGAACCCAAGCTTGTTTTGTCTTGAGTTCATCCTTTTGATAAAAGAATTTTCTAAATTTGCCAAATTTTGATGGAGATTTGTTGTTTACATTCTGATTATTACTGCCATTTGATTTTTTTACCGATTTAGGTTTGTTTACCTAGGGTTTCTTCTTTTTTTTATTTACTACTGATGAAGCAGTAGTAACTGTGTTAAAGTATTTTTTGGGACGATCAGTATTAACTGTGTAGTTATATCTCACAGCATTGTATCTTTGACGATGGTCAGTAGTGTTTCTTTGATTGTTTGAACTGATGGCAGTATGAACTGAATATTTTGAAGAATTGTTTGGTCTTCTATTAGTTTCAAAATTCTTGCTTGTTTTTGGATCATCATGTCTGATATTTTGAACAAATCTTTTAGCAGTCCTTCCATATTTTGGAATCTCAACTTCTGGATGTTTAAAGTTTTCTTTTAATTTTGATTCTTTTAATTTGATTTCTTTTTAATTTTAATTTATTTTCTTTAAACTCCTTAAATTCTTTGCAATTTATTGGATTGAAGTGACAATCTTTGGCTAAATGATAATATTTATTGCAAATTATACATTGAAGTTTGGTTGATTTTGAGGTTTCTGGTTTTCTTTGTTCTTTTAACTGATTCAAGTTTCTTTGATTTCCCATTTTTAAAATAGTTGAAATATTTTCAGCATCATATTTAGGAGTTTCTTGACTTTGTGTGGTGTGAAAAATTGTGTCAGATGATTTAACAGAATTTTCTTATCAGAAGACCCCTCGCTTGTTTCAGTTTGATTTTCTATTTTTAATTCATCTAAGATTCTTTCTGAACTAGAATTTAATGGAGGAATGAAATTTGTTGGAGGAGGAACTGCATGATATCCTAGTCCATGAACTACCTTTTCTGAAGATTGATTTCTTGTTAGTTCATCAATTATTTTAGAGCTTCTTTAAAACTTTTTGATGGTTAATTTAATTTGTTCTAATTCTAATTGACATTCTTCCAGTTTAGTTATAGATTCTTTTGCTTTTGCAATAGCATTCTCTTTATCATAAACAGCTTGTAATAATTCTTCTTTACATTTTTTACCTGTTATTTGATACACTTTAATTTGATTTTCTAAATCTGCTATAACACCATAAAATTCTATTCTTCATTTTCTATTTTTAATTATGTCATCCATTATTTCATTATTTTCTTTTTCAAGTGTTTTATATGATTTAATACATTTTGGTGAGCAAGATTTAGGGGTTACCTCAGTTTTGGGATCAACAAACGCCATGAGTGCTTGATTTTGAGCATGTTCTTCACCTTGAAAGCTCCAATAATATCCTTGTCCTTCTTGGGATACAAGTGCAGTAGAGTTTGATGTGTTGCCTTTGTTATAACTTGATCTTTGATCTTTGCTAGGACATTCTCTAGCAAAGTGACCAAAATTACTGCAGTTGTAGCATTTTCTTTGGTTTTTGTCAAATCCAGCTCATTCACCTTTGTTGAAGCTTAAGTCTTTTCTTCCAGTTCTTTGAGGAAATATTTTTGTTCTAAGACTTAGCATAGTCATTTGCCACTTGATATCCATCTCTTCTAGGTCATCAAGATTGACTTGTTCCAAATCTTCACTAATTAATGCAGTGTGCACATGACTAGTGAAGAAGGATTCTCTAACAGTATCTTCTGTTTCTTTAGTCTTTCCAATCATGTTGTTAGAGTTGTACTTGCAGTAGAGACAAAAGCAGCATTGTTTGAAGGTAAAATAAGTGTTTTTTTGACTTACCTCAGATTCAAACACTATTAGATCATTGTAGAGTTCATCAAGTTCTATCTCTTCTAGAACATCTCCTTGTCTATATATAACAGTATACATAGACCATTCTTCACCCAAAGATCTGAGAAACTTCCTGTTGACATCATCTTTGTCTGGTTTGACTCCCACTGGATTGAGTTCACCAACAAGTTTATTGAATCGATCAAAAATTTGTGACAAAGATTCATTCTTTTGTCCTTTGAAGTTTTCAAATTCTTGCTTCATTACAGACTTCATGTTCCTCTTGGTGCTTTTGTCCTTTGAAGTTCATGTTCTTGGTCAGCAAGGTTTCGAACCAAGCATACTAGGTGGTCGGTCCTATGGGTTGATCAGGTTATATGAAACCCTTCAGTGGTATCAGAGCCTGGTTTAGAGATCTAAACTAGATTAACAAAGTTTGTTTGTTTATTTCTAATTAAAGTTTTTTTTTGTTCCAATTTTTTTCCTTCTTCTTCTTGAATTTCGAAAAAGGGTACGAACCCTAGACCAAGAACATTAAACTAGTTTAGTTTAATTGGTCAAAAGGTTTCTAAAGAACCCTAGTGATTTTTGAAAATTCTAAAGAACCCTAGGATCAAGTATGTTAAACAAGATTTGTTTAATTGATCAAAAGGCTTCTTTTCCTAACCCTAGTATTTCGAAAATTAGGAAGAACCCTAGGATCAAGAACATCAAAGTTCTTGATCAAGAGGACTCTTTCCTTATTATTTGATCTTCAAAATCTAGGATCAAGTATGGTAAACCAAGTTTTGTTTTAATTGATAAAAAATGATCCTTTCCTTTTCACAAAGATTTCGAAATCAAGGAGGTTATTTGGACACCAAGTTTGTTAAACTAGCTTAGTTTAATTGGTAGAAAAGTTTCCTAGGCTTTAAGGAAATTTCGAAATACCCTAGAAGTAATCTAGGACCAAAAACATTAAACTAGTTTAGTTTAATTAGTTTAAAAGAATTAATTAGGATAATAATCTAAAACCTAGATAATTAAACAAGTTCATGTTTAAAAGGTTTAATTATTATTTTAGTAGATTTATTAAGACTAGTTCTTTAAACCTAGAAACTTAGACAAAGTTTTATTGTCTATAAGGTTTAAATTAGAAAGTTTAAATATATGTATTAAGGTTATAATCTATCCTAGAATATAAACAAAGTTTATTGTTTAGATAGGATTGATTAAAATTAATCTTTTAAAAAAATAATGTCTTTGATCAAGAAAGTCAAAACCCTAGTTTTGATTGATCAAGAACAAGATTAGGGTTTAACTAGTTATTAATAGGGAATTAATAAAGATTAAAGGAAGTGTTAATTTTTAAGTTCTAAAATTAACAAGATATATTTATTTATTTATATATATATGTATATTTCAGAAATTTTAGATATTTAAAATAAAAATGAATTTTAATAGACATAATAAGTTTATACGTATTTTAATTACATTGAGTTAAAATACATACGTATATATTAGATGTAATATTCTTATAAGAATGTTACAAGTTTATTATAAACTAATGAAATATATATGTATATATTAAATACAAGGTTAAATGGAACAATTAAAAAGTTAATGTTATTTTGATCTTAAAGGATAATATTATAACTAGTTACTATATAAAGTTATTATATAATTAAAACTTTATAACCTATATTTAACTAGTTCAAGTTAATTGTAAGAAAGGTTTAAACAAACTAAGAATTATTATATATAGTCTTTGTATAATAAGTTTATTAGTTTCACCAAGTATAGACCGGTGATTGTGTTTGCTTAAGTTCCATCATGGTTGTTGGAGCTAGTGGGAGCTACACAAGATAATCATAAAGTTTATAAGAGTGTCGCTGAAGACATAAGTTTTGGTCGAATCTAGTAAGTCAAAACAAATGTTTAATTTCATTATTAGGCATATGAAAAGCTAGGTGTGTTAAACTAAGTTTATGTTTCAGGTTCATGAATCATAAAAGAATTTAAAAGTTTAACATAAGTTTTAAGTTTTTCAAGTAAGATAAAACAAGTAAGTCTTATCATAGATAAGGTTTTTCACAAACCTGGCCTAATAAAACGTTTTGTGCACCTCGTTTTAGGTATACATGTAAAATCGTGCAAATTCTTGAAACTATAAGTTTTAAAGAATAGTTCTTAAGTTTTAAAAAGGTGTCTTGTAGAATTCCTATATTCACAAGTCACACATTTTAAACAAGGATTAAGATTGGAATAAAGGTTTAAGTTTAGTTTTAAGACTTAAACAAACCCAAGAAAATCTTAGATCTAAGTACTATCCACCTAATGGAAGACCTAACTTGTTAAACGATAATCATATTGTAAGGATAAAAAAACCTTAGATATGGATTCAAATCATTGCGAGTGTTAGGGTGCGTAAGGTTCTGTGATAATCGGGAGTCCCGGCGCAGAGCATCGCACTGTCTTAGATGGTCTGATCTGTTTTGGTGATAATCGGGAGTCCCGACCCAAAAAGTACTTAAGTAGAATAAACATACTAGATTTTCTTTATAACTTAGAAATATACAATTAGATTGTACAAGGTTGTAATAAATTATAAATCTAAAGATTCTACGACCCCTAGGAATCGTGTCAAGTCTTGATACGATCGGTAAGGATGTTACCTACCAGAAAGAGCATGTCTCGTCGGGAAGTGCCCAAACCTTGCGGCGAGAATGTGATATATGGATCCTAGGCCTAAAATATTAATTATGGGTTTATAATATATTTTAGAGAATGTTTATTGATGATTACTAATTAAACTGAGTTTGATTTGTAGATGGCGGCTAAAACCACAATCGCGACAACAAGTACCAACAATCTCTCACTTCGCTCAATCCTCGAAAAGGACAAGTTGACTGGGTCAAACTTTCTCAACTGGGAACGCAATCTTCGTATTGTGCTCAGGCATGAGATAAAGTGGTATGTCTTGGAGAGAGCAGTACCAAATGTCCTTGCTGTTAATGCCAGAGCTGAAACGAGGCAAGCTTATGATATGCATGTCAGTGATGCACTCGATGTGAACTGTCTAATGCTCGCCACTATGACTCCTTAGTTACAAGCGGGACTTATGGATGTGCCTGCATTTGAGATGATCCAGCAACTTAGGGATTCATTTCAAGAGCAAGCTCGCACTGAGAGGTTCGACATCAATCGAGCCTTCAACTCTTGCAAGATTGTCAAAGGAACGCCGGTGAGTGCCCACGTCATGAAAATGAAAGGGCACTTGGATCACCTCGCTAGACTTGGTCCCCCCATACCGTTGCAAATGGCAACATATACTATACTTAACTCGTTGTCTGATGACTACAAGTCTTTTGTGGTCAACTACAACATGCATAATATGGAGAAATCCATTGCTGAGCTACATTCAGTGCTCAAGACAGCCGAGTTGAGTTTGGGGACCAAATCAAAAGACTTTCTTATGATCGGTAATGGCGGTGGTGGTGGGAAGAAGAGAAAAGGGCATGGTGATAAAGGAAAGGGTAAAACCTATCCTAACCAAGGAGTGCCAAATGGTAAAGGTATCAAACAAAAGGTCAAGAAGGTTAAGCCTAACACTACAAGGACCGAGAATCGGTGCTTCAAGTGTGGTGAGGCTAGGCATTGGAAAAGGAATTGTCCAAAGGGTGCAAGTGGTGGTGGAGGAAACGCAAGTTCCTCAGGTAACACAACCACACTTCTTAATTACTTTAGGATACTTGTAAAGTACATTACGAGTAATCTAACTTATGCAATCGTTTATTGCAGGAGGAGATGGAAAGTGATGATGACCGACATGAGATGGTGATGATCCCACGAGCACCAAGTTTTTTATAATTCAGTAGTTTTGTGGATTCAGTAAAAACAATTTCATTTTATTGTTTGGATAATTTTATTTTATATTAAAACAAGTTTTTCTTTGGTTTTAATAAATTTCGAATCCATGGTTGAATTATATTGTGTGCATGTGTGATAATTACACTAGTCAAGGTTTATGACTAGATTGTAAGTCAAGTTTTGATTTACTTTATATTTCATGTTTTATACTTGTTTGATTGTTGTATGAATGAATAATGTCTTGATAGCTCAAGGTATTTAGATACTAGTAATTAGAAAGTTTTTCTAATAAAAGTATTTAAGAGTTTTATGGAAGCATAAGGTTCAAAAGTTATTGAACTTAGTTAAAACATCTTAAGTAATAGTCATTACTTAAGATAGTACGTTTTAAAGTATTAATGTTAATATAGTATGATTATATTGGATATGATCAAGATAGACTTTAAGAGTATTATTACATGTCTTTTATACTTGTAATAAAGAATTTAATGAAGTCATAATATAGGAATAATTGGATATTCGTAAACTCTAAGTAAAATGACTTACACATTAAATGAGCTCTTAAAAGGGGACAAATTATATTAAAGTATTTAAGAAATAAAAGGTATTATTGCAAGTCTTTTAAACTTGTAATAAATACATTATTTAATCAAGTCATAATTCCCTAATAGGAATAGTGGATATTTAAGAAATCCAAGAAATGACTTTCACATTAAATGAAGTTCTTAAAAGATACTAATACATTTAAGAATTGGATGTATCGTTTCAAGTGTTTTATACTTGTTAGATACATTAATCAATAAAGATCATGATCATAAACAGGAATGTTGGATATTCGCAAATCCAAGGGATGATCTTAATTATTGATAGAATTCTTAAAAGATTAAACCACAAGTTATTGACTAGGTCAAAGTAGTAGTTTAAGAGATGCTTAAATTCCATAAAAGATAGTGGAGCTATGACTAACATAATTTGTTAAAGACATTAATGAATTTAGTAAGTTAGTAAGACATTAACAACAAGTTTTTACCAAGTCGTTAGCCAAAGAGTTAAGAGAAATAATAAATGATCGTTAATTAGACTATTGCAAACCTAATAGCGTGATCACAAGTCTTGTGATTAATTATTGCATATCTAATAGGTTGTTCACACTCCAGTGGATAACATAATCATTTAAGGAAATTTCTTTAACTAGTAAGAATGTCTACAAATCAAGTAACTGAAAGAACCTTTAGTTACAAGGAGAATTTTGTGAATTCAAGAAACTAAGGAGTTAATTTCCAATCCTCCTATGTTTACCGAATTTCATAAAAGGCAAGACTAGAAAATGTTCTAAATGTTGCATGAACAATATCTAGCAAAGGCAAAAGTAGTAGTACTCCTAAATACTCGTCTTATGTCTTTAGTATAATAGAAAAGATTTGTTTAGTGATAAAGTTACAATTAAGGTTGTAAGAATCGTTAAGTAATCAACACAAACAAAAGGAATAAGTAATGATCCAGTAATAATTCAGTATCTATGTCCAGTGAGGAATAATACATGAGTTAGTATCATTGTTATTCAGACTTTGTATGTTTTACAATATCCATGAATAAAAGGTTTCTATATTCAAAAAGGTACAAAATCCGTGACTACTCATCTAGGTGGGCACCTTGATGCGACGATAACGTCATCGCGATGTTTTGGTGGTTGATTCGAAGTTCTTCGAAGATAGCTACACAAGTTTTGTGTAAACCAAACATCGGTGATATTCTGTTGGAGCTCGACGAGTATTGGATTGACCACCGTGACAATACTTCGTGGTTGAAAAGTTCAAAAGGATTGTTCACTAGGATTGTCCTTAAGCCTGAGGTATTTGATTTAGGATACAATGACTAATGTACTTTGGTTCGTCTTAGACAATTCTGAAATATGGTTGTCATACGAGGCTTTACTGGGTACAAAGGAAGTTGTATTTTGAGTCGAAATATAACAAGATCGCAATTGCATCTCCTTTTTAGGAGACATATTTATCGATAACTGGAAAGTGCATGGCCATGCCCAAACGAACTGAATTGTTCTTTGTCGATTATCACAACAGTTTGAATCAAGAAGTCATGAAATGATTTTGAAATACAGGATTTGATAATTTCTACCATGCTCGTATTCGTTATCATAAATATCGTGCTGCAAGGGATGAACCTAACAACGTTACCCAAGATGTAAAGACAGAGTGTTCTTTACTAGGAGACGCTATTAAGAGTTTTTCACAAAACTCTACCAGGGTTACATAAGCTGTTTTTATGGGGTTGGTTACCTACATGCCCATCTAGAAGGCCACTTTAGCTCGTATCATTAAGACAAAGGTTACGAACTTGCACAAGTGGGAGTCTGAAGGATTTATGTGCACAGTTAGTCAACCTATGATGATACATCCATGCCTACGAAACACTTAAGGGTCACACCGGTGAGTGCATGTAATACGAGCAAGTTATGCAATGATACTAAGAAGAGGAGTGATTCATAATAGTCATTATGAATCCCACTTCCGCTTTTAGGGAATAAATCAATTGGTTTTAACCGGTCAAGAACAAGTTCATGTTCTTGGTCAGCAAGGTTTCGAACCAAGCATACTAGGTGGTCGGTCCTATGGGTCGATCAGGTTATATGAAACCCTTCAGTTCTTGGGTAATTTCAGCAGCGTGTAACCTTGTTGGGTGCACACAGAAATCGATCGTCTAAGTCCTCAATTTATATCATTGGGAAACGTAGAGCCTAAGAATGATTGATCGATTCCACGTGTGAGAATTCCGTTGGTGCAGAGGATATTTCATGGGACGAGCACAACTAACGGAATTCTGACAGTACTTTCTGTCGTCTTGTTATCGCCGATATCTTCTAGAAGATTTGCAAGATATTCTCATTATCAGCGATGCACAAATTCGTGCTTTACTTGTGTCTTTCTGTGACGCTGAAACTTTGGGCATATGTATACTTTTGGCAGCCATGAGTTTTTCGGATACTCATGCTTCTTCAGATGGCCTTCAGCTTCAGCGACCTTCACTAAGAGTTTTGATTAGAGAAGTATTTGTTCAATGGTTCAGTGTTTTGTCCATTGCGCTGAACCTGTTACACTATCTGATCTGTTAACCAGTATCTGATTCCGCACAGGGAACTTATCGTTGTTTCAGATAGTGATCAGATAGTGTAACTTGGTAACTGAAATTCGAACTGATCAGATACAGTTACCCATAATCTGAAGAACTAATCCTCAGATTGTCTTCTAACTATTTGCCTTTTTGTCTTCATTAAATCTCTTCAGTGCGGGATGCTTTTCAGCGACCCAACAATCTCCCCCTATTTGATGTAGACAAATAGTTAGGCAACTCCCCCTGAATATGTGAAGGTTTTATATTTAACCTTGAGTATTTTTCACAATTTAGAGGGTCTTCGACGTACCTAGAAAACATTACAATATATGGTGATCGGATAGAATCTAATCACACTGCAATTCATAACTCATATTTTCCTTTTGAGTTTTTCTAAGTATCTATCAGGAAAGTAAACTCAAGTATGTCAAAATCATCATCATTGATTGATGATGTCATTCATCAAAAAGAGTATCAAAATAACGACATAAATGTAAATTGTTTTGGTGTGCATGCGGAAAAGTAAATTGTTTTAAGATTACAGACCAATGTTTTTCAAACATAAACATAAATTCTTCAACCACCGGTCTTCTGCTACCGGTGCCTCCCATCATTTTCCAGCGAATCACTCCTTTATTCCCATGTGGCTTCCCAAGCCCCTCCTCTTGCGCTCTTCCTCCATAGCTTCAACAACCTCTTCAACAGGCATCCCTAGACGTCTGGCTGTCCTCCTGAGTTCTTCTTCATCAGGAGTCATCTGACTCTTCCGCTTTTTCGTTTTTGGTGGAGAAGTTGCAGGACCCTTAACTTTATCAAGGGGAAGATTTTTGGATTTTACCCGCGGGAGCTTCTGCAGAAACCCTGACAAGGGGATCTGAGGACGGAACGATTGGGATTCTGGTAGTACCACCACCATGAGTGATTGTGATCTCTGGGAACTCATCAAACCTGATCCCTGACCTCTTAAAACGTTCTGAGGTCATCTGATAGGTTTTCCCACCCTGAACACTTTCTTTGGCTACACGATTCAAACCACTACCAACATTATGAGCTCTGTTGTCACCAGCAATTCTCTTCCCCTTGCTTTGGTTGCTCCGGTCTTCACCTCCCATTCCGGCCAGTCTAACGACCCTCTCCGCTATGCCTTGATGGGACGCAGATTTCTCCCCTTGAAAATGAGGGATGGGATTGACACCTTGAGCATTTTCGTTATTCATCGGTGGCTCAACCAGGCTAGAGATGCGGGATAACAAATTATCAATCCTTTCACCAATGGATCTTTTAAGACGATTGAATTTAGATGTCAGATCAGCATTACTTGACGTGAGATTTTAAATTGCAGAGACAAGATTATCGATTTGCCCGTTTTGTGCATTCACGTTTCTTTGGAGATTTTCCTGATTGTTAGCCGGGAAATCTTGAACGCTCTCTGACATGGCCTGGTGATTGGAGATGTTCCTAATGTTGGTATTTATAACCCCACAAAAAATTTTAATCAGAGAAAGTTGTTTGAATGTTTCGTTAAAGTTTTCCATTAGGCCAGGGAGATATCTCGAAGCTGTTACACCCCAGTCCATCGGACCCTCTGGTGTGGCAGCTCTCCTAGGGGGTGGAACTTGCTCGGCTGTGGGGGCGGGTTCTTCATCGGAGTTATCACTCCAGCTGACTGGTAGCGTGTACTCCTGTTCGGGTTCAGTACCAACATTTGTTTGAGTGGGGACACTCGTGTGCTCCACTGATTGATTCACATTAGCAACTTCTTCTTCTACAAACTCATCAATGAGTCTGTTAACATCATCAAGTTCAGCATCTAACCTGGATTCCTGATGGACCGGATAATGGTCCATATCAACATTTTCTGTCCTCGGACGGACTGGTGAAGGGGTGGATGAAATTTCTCTTATTTCAGTTGGAGTTGGATTGTTCACAACTCTGGGATTGGAACTCCTGGTTCTATATCTACAGGATTGGTTTGAAGGATTTGAAGGTGGTGGTGGTGGTGAATTATCAGAAGAGGATTGGTTTTCATCATTATCAGACTCAACATCATCCTCTTGAGGAGAGGCAGATGGTACAAATTGAGTAAAGTTCAACATACCTTCTGGAAGTTCAGGAGCAAATTTGTCTTCTTGTCCTATGAAGTTTGAGCTACCCACCATACCGGCTTTGAGAGAGGAGCCAACATTATCATAGAACTCTTGTACTCCCGGAGTATGAAGAAAGATCATACACAGGAATCGAGGAAAAGGAATTAACTCATCTTTTCTTTCAGCAGCAACCTTCTTTACTAATTGCTAAAAAATCAGCGACCCAAAATCAGCCCTAATATCAGAAAATAGGGAAGCTCCTATGATCATTTCATATCCGGATACATAATCAAACACTCCTGTTTTACAGGACAGGTATTGAGAGATGGTCATGAAAAATGCTGACCATAACGAACCCATCTTCGTCCTTGATATGCCTCTGGATTGGTCTCCCTGATATTGTATGAATGGTAGGACAGCTGATTTTGCTTCTTCTAGCTATGGGGTTGGTTCATGAACTTGTGGGGGTCTCACATAATCGAGTATAACAACTTCCCTGAATGTGTTAAGGTTGAAAGAGACGGTGTGTTTACCTTGCAATATTGTTCCGGTTATAACATCTTCTCCGGATTCTTTGGAAGTTGTGCAGGTATACCAGAACTCGAGCAACATAGGTTTTGATAAGGGAATATCAAAGTTTAAAGTGTCTCTGATTGGGTGTTAGTCGAAGAATTTTAACAGTTCCTTAAACTCCGGTCTCAAATTCCTGAGACGATGGTTGATGAAGCTTCTTGAGTTGTTCTTCGTGTAATATATGCTGCTATACGGGTAAGGGACATTTGGAGATGGTCGGATGGAGGCGGGAAGAGAAACCCTGAGATAAGTTCTTTTAGAGTTTGCCATTAATTGCAGGTATAGAGAGGTTTTGCGAGGAGGAAGAAAGGGTTTTGAGAGTTGCGAGAGAAAAGTGTTGGTGAAAATTAGCGAAATGGTGAAGTGCAGAGTAATTTGGGGAAGATCGTGGGAGACGGTTTTGAGCGACGGTTAGAATTTGAACCGTTAATATTGATCGTGTGGTGGAGATGGGAAGTTATTTGTAGGTAGTCTAGGAATGATGAAAGAAGTCAATGAAATGGCACGATAGTGTGGCGGGACATATGTGCAGTCGCATTAAATGTTAGTGAGACGGACGTGTCCAATAGCACTTGAGTGTCAGTTATGAAGATAGGTTCAATGAGATTACTCCACCTAATGACTATCTGATGAAGTCTAGCAACTGATTCTTCATCAGATGGTCATTACCATCATATAGTCTAGGACAAAGTTTGACTATCTGAAGTCATTTAACTATCTGAATTGCCGAGCCGTGAGGATGTATCTGAAGTATTTGTTTTTATTTTTTTTATAAAATGTCTTATATTGGAATATAATGAGATACGAAGATATGGCTGATAAATCAGGTAATATGCTTTAATGTCAATAGACTTATGCAATCATAAAAATAGAGCATTAAGTTGATCATGTAAGAGCAGAGTCTTGCATGAAAAGGAGTAGCTCAACATGATGAAAATAGAAATAACTTGTACCTAATATAAAGTTAGTCCTCAGACTTGGTAATAGAAGAAAAGAGATAGCTTCATACGAGAAAAATAGTTGCAACAGTGGTTGGCGATAGGTAGGATCTGATGAGAAAACTTTCACTTTGCCTTATTGATGATGTGGTGGAGTCGCAGGGGCTTACAACATATCATATATCAGATGCCATCATGTTGTCTGCCCTACACTGTCCTTCAGCTCATTTTTGGATTTTTGAGTATCCATCGCTGAAGAATGGATACTGGTTGTCATTTAAAGTAGCCAACCTTTTGAAGCACACCTTAAATGGAATTTTGTTCTTCTAGGACTTGCTTGTTGAAATTAAATGATGTATTCCATGAGTTGCACGATTTCTAAAGAGCTTCCATTTTCTGAGCTAGCAACAAGTTATCTTCCCTTAGGATATTGTTGAAACACTGAAGCCTGATTACCTCAAGTTTTGAATTTTCAGCTTCTTAAGATGCTTGAGTGAGTTCTTCTAATATTTCTGTCATCGTGGAGAGAGCGGTTTCTAACCGAGCATTTCTCTCGTGAGTGAGAATCAGGTCTTTAACAAGTGATCTGACTAGCGGTGGATAATCTTCTGGAGAAGCTGTGTTAGGCACTTTTCCCTTGTTTGGAAGTTCGTCTTCCCGTTCCCTTGAAACAGAGGACATTGGAGTATCAGATTCAAGAGGCCCTTTTTCTTTCTAACGATATTCAGTATCTTTAAACCTTACCATCAGACATATACAATTCTGTTGATCTTCAGAGTTTGGCTCAGATTCTTCTTCGCTTTTTACGAATAGACCTTTTGTGTTGCAAGTAATCACTTCTTCTTCACTTGTCTCTGAGTCACTTAACCAAGCTTCAGCAGTTGCCTTTAATGCTTTTGCATCTTTCTCAGCCTTGGCAAGCTGAGCTTTCAGCTCCTGCTATTTCTTCTCAGTATCTTCATATTTCTTTTTGTAGTTTGACGACGAGCTTGAGCTTGATTTTTTCATATCCAGAGTTCTTTTTAACTCTACAATCAGCTTTGATGTGACCCGTTCTTCCACACTTAAAACATACCATCTCTCCTCTATCATTTTGACCTCCTGATCTATTTCGATTCAAGAATATTTTGTATCTTGTGGCTAATAGAGCCATACTTTCAGAGAGTTCTTTTATATCATCATTTTCACCTTCTCCTAGATTGGATTCACGTTCTTTGAAATCACCGTCTTCAACATCTTCAAATCTTTCATCATCAGCATCGTTTGGATCGACAACGTTTTCCACCTTTGCTTTCAGTGCTCTGCGAGATGACTTGGAAGAGCTTGAAATGAGGGCAGATGAAGTGGGAGTTTCATTCAGATCATCATACAGATTGTTTTCATTTTCAAAGTCCACCAGTGTACTGTAGAGACTACTCATGTTCTATCTCTCATCTGACCTGAGGTTCTTATCACTGTGGACATGACAACCCACTCTTTTGGAAGAATTTCCAAAAATTTGTACATTAACTCTTGAACATCTTTGTGAATGCCGAACTCCCTTAATTCATTTATGAGGATGGTGAATCTTCTGTCGGACATGTTGAGTGTTTCACCTTTGATGACCTTGAATGCTTCATACTTTCGATTTAACATCGCTTTTCTGCTAGCCTTAACTTCATCGGTTCCTTCATAAGATGTTATCAGAATATCCCATATCTCTTTGATAGTTTTGCACTCTTTTACAGTGATAAGAATGTGATTTGGGAGGGATGTTTGAAGGAGGAACAGGATTTCAGCATCTAAACCCACTAGCTTTTTGTCTGTCTCTGACCATTGATCTTTTGGTTTGAGTTCTTCAACATCAGAAAGATCTTTTCTTCATCTTCGTCTTTATCGTCACTCTCCTTCTTGTTCTTCTTGGAAATGGTCGTACTTGGAACGAACATTTTGGAATGTATGGACCATTGATAAGAATATCTGGTCCCATGTCATTTTGATGTTCGACAAATCCCAGAAAACGGATTTACCACATACCAAAATTGTCATCAGTAAACACAGGGGCATTTGTCTTCGAACCAAGATTCATTTGAGATAGCTTTTCAGCCATTTTTGATCAGTAAGTAAGTAGATCAACAATTATGAATTAATTGTCCCTGCTCTCATACCAATTGTTAGTCCTGGACAGGTGAAATATAACACCTATACGCTTTTACTGATCAATTTATATTTTATGGAGACACTCAACACTTTTTAAACTTTTCTTTATTACTCAATAATGATACAATAAAGATGCAAGCAGTTTGCGGAAAAGCTAAGAACAAATCCTAACTAAACTGCTTGCATGTGATAGACAACAACAGATATTATCTAACACAACAACAAATATTATCTAAGACAAGTTTATGATCAACAAATGATCAAGCACAAGACCAGACACTTTCATTATACATATACAATTCCCGAATCAGATAACTAGAGTTAACTGGTGGTTTACACTCTGCTCAAGGGAATAAAGTTCCGGGGTAATTTCAGCAGCGTGTAACCTTGTTGGGTGCACACAGAAATCGATCGTCAAAGTCCTCAATTTATATCATTGGGAAACGTAGAGCCAAAGGAATGATCGATCGATTCCACGTGTGAGAATTCCGTTGGTGCAGAGGATATTCCATGGGACGAGCACAACTAACGGAATTCTGACAGTACTTCTTGTCATCTTGTGATTGCCGATATCTTCCAGAAGATCTGCAAGATATTCTCATAACTAGCGATGCACAAACTTGTGCTTTACTTGTGTCTTTCTGTGACGTTGAAACTTTGGGCCTATGTTTACTTTTGGCAGCCATGAGTTTTTCGGATACTCATGCTTCTTCAGATGGCCTTCAGCTTCAGCGACCTTCACTAAGAGTTTTGCTTAGAGAATTATTTGTCCAATGGTTCAGCGTTTTGTCCATTGTGGTGAACCTGTTACACTATCTGATCTGTTAACCAGGATCTGATTCCGCACGGGGAACTGATCGTTGTTTCAGATTGTGATCAGATAGTGTAACTAGGTAATTGAAATCCGAACTGATCAGATATAGTTACCCACAATCTGAGAAGATAATCCTCAGATTGTCTTCTAACTATTTGCCTTTTTGTCTTATTAAATCTCTTCAGTGGGGGATGCTTTTCAGCATCCCAACAAGTAGTATCTACAACATCAGTAGTAATTACATATCAGTATCCGCTCTGATATATTCCCACAATTTTGTTTATTTATTTTCCATTTTTACTATTAAAAATACAACCATTATTATATCTTTACCAACATCAACAAACACATCAATCCTCTGATACTAGTTATAATTTTCAAAATGAGTCGTAAACTGTTGGGATAAAAATGATCTATTACTGATGCTGCAGGTAATACTGATGAATTACTACTGGTGGTGCTTAAACATAAAATACTATTGATCTTGGATTTACTACTGATGATCGCTGTTACTATTGATGATCATATTTGATGCTGATCGTGTCCGAGATCTTCGCAGATTTAGTTTAGAATTTAAATCTTTATGTAATTCAATTGTAATCTAGTCCTAGAATAACTAGGGTAAAGTTTTAGGCTTCAAGGACAAGAATATATAGTTCCTTACGAATTGTAAACGTACGTGTGTATTGATCGATCAAATTAATATACATTGAAGCTTTTTGTGAAAAGTATGTTCTTAATTATTTCATATAATTTACAGTTATTCATTGTTCTTAATCAATCACAATAGTGTTAATCCGTTGTAACTTCTCATTGTGAGTAGATCTGTGATTCAATAACTTATTGAGTTATTCGATCCTGACAAGTGGTATCAGAGAGTTAAGGTTCTAGATCTATGAATCAAGAACACCAAAAAGTTTTCAAAAAACAAAAATTGTTACTCATGTCTGATAACAACGAAAGCACACATGCTAACAAGATCCCATTTCTCACAACCAACAACTTTGGGATGTGGAAAAACAGAATTAAGCAGTACATGCTTATTACTGATTATTCCATGTGGGAAGTTGTACAAGAAGGCCATAAAACCATTCCGATTCAAATCACTAGCTCATCAACTGAAGCAGATAAACTCAAGTGTGACAAAGAAAAGAAAGACAAAGGAATTGAACTAGAAAGCATTAAGCACTCTTTTGCTCTCAATTCATAATGACTATCAACATCTCTTTGTTGAATATGATGATGCTAAGAAGTTGTGGCCGGCACTGGAGAAAAGGTTTGTTGGCACTAAAAGTTCAAAAAGAAACATGAAGTCTGTCTTAAAACAAGAGTTTGAAACTTCAAAGGACAAAAGAATGAATCTTTGTCACAACTTTTTGATCGATTCAATAAACTTGTTGGTGAACTCAATCAAGTTGGAGTTCAACCAGACAAAGATGATGTCAACCGAGAAGTGTCTCAGATCTCTTGGTGAAGAATGGTCTATGTATACTGTGATATATAGGCAAGGAGATGCACTGGAAGAAAAGGAGCTTGATGAACTCTACAATGACTTACGAGTTTTTGAATCTTAGGTAAGTAAGAAAACTCCTAGTTTACCTTCAAACAATGCTGCTTTTGTGTCTAGTACAGGTACAAATCAGGACGCTGCAAGTGGAAAGCATAAAGAATCTGGAGATATGGCAATAGAATCCTTCTTTACTAGTCATGTGCACACTGCACTGATTAGTGAAGACTTGGAACAAATCAATCCTGATGATCTGGAAGAGATAGACATAAAGTGGCAGATGGCTATGCTAAGCTTGAAGACCAAAAGATTTCTTCAAAGAACTGGAAGAAAGGATCTAAACTTCAACAAAGGTGAAAGAGCTGGATTTGACAAAACCAAAGTCAAATGTTATAACTGCAGTAATTTTGGTCACTTTGCTAGAGAGTGTCCTAGTAAAGATCAAAGATCAAATTACAACAAAAATAGCTCATCAAATTCAGCTGCTCTTGTATCTCAAGAAGGACAAGGTTATGATTGGAGCTTTCAAGCAGAAGAACATCCTCAGAATCAAGCACTCATGGCCTTCACTGATTCAAATACTGAGTTACATTCTAAATCTTGCACTCCTAAATGCATTAAAGCATTTAAAGATCTTGAAAAGATTAATAAAGAGATCTTAGATGATTTAAGATCAAACAGAAATAGAAGAATTGAATTTAATGGTTGTATAGCTGATTTAGAAAATCAAATAAAAATTTACAAAATAACTGATCAAAAATGCAAAGAAGAACTATTACAAGCAACTTATGATAAAGAACATGCTGAATTAAAAGCTAAAGATGCTATAGCAAAGTTAGAGGAATGTCAATTAGAATTAGATTAAAATAAACTAACAATTAAGAAATTTGAAAGAAGTTCTAAAATAATTGACGAACTAACAAGTAATCAAACTACTGAAAAGGTTGTTCATGGAGTTGGATACCATGCAGTCCCACCTCCAACAAATTTTATTCCTCCACTTAAGTCTAGCTTAGAAAGAATATTAGATGAATTAAAATTGGAAAGCCAAACTGAAACAAGTAATGATTAATCTGATGAAGAAAACACCATTAAATCAATTGATACAAGTTTTCATACCACACAGAGTCAAGAATCCCCTAAATATAATTCTGAAAATATACCAACTATACTAAGAAGGGGAAATCAAAGAAACTTGAATCAACTAAAGGAACAAAGAAACCTGAAAGTGCAAAAACAACAAAACTATCATGCGTAATTTGCAACAAAGTTAATCACTTAGCAAAGGATTGTCACTTCAATCCAATCAACTGCAAAGAATTTAAGGAATTTAAAGAAAACAAATTAAAATTAAAAGACCTTAAATTAAAGGAATCAAAATTGAATCAATCTGATAAAAATCCACATGTTGATGTCCCTAAATTTGGAAGAACTGCTCAAAGGTTTGTGCCAAATATCAGACATGGAAATCCAAAAAGAAGTAATTATTTTAAAAATAATCGAAAGCAAAATCAATTTTCAAAATATTCAAATTTTCTAACATCAGTAGAAACAATCAAAGATTTACTACTGATCATAAACCTAAGTACAATGCAGTGAGATACAACTACTACCATACTATTGATTATCCCAAAAGGTCTTACAACCCAAATACTACTGGTCCTTCAGTAGTAAAACATTCAAAAGCCAAATCCTCGGTGTATAAACCTAAATTAGTAGTAACACCAAACAGCAGTAGCAACGAGAACTTGAAAACCAAACATTCATCAAACATTCAAAGGAAATCTTATTCAAACATTCAGGTATCTGGATACTCTGCACATAAGAAAATCTTATTCTTCAAAGGATGAACCCAACACAAGACAAAACAAGCGTGGGTTCCCAAAATGAACTAATTATTTTTTTTCTTATGTGCAGAGTATCCAGATACCTGAAGAAGGAAAAACATGGCATATTGATAGCGGATGCTCTAGGCACATGACTGGAAATCTTCAAATTCGTAAAGATTTCAGGTCATTTGAAGGTGGATATGTTGCTTTTGGTGAAAAGCCCAAAAGGTGGAAGGATCACTGGTAAAGGTACAGTATCAAATGGTAAGATTACATTTGATGATGTATTTTATGTTGTTGAGCTTCAATATAATCTGGTTAGTGTCTCACAAGTATGTGATAAGAAGAACAAGATTCTTTTTATAGATATTGAGTGCATCATTCTTTCTCCTGATTTTATTATAGATGAAAAATATGTTGTTTTAAGAACACCAAGGAGAAACAATGTGTATTGCCTGGATATACGGGGGAGAACTCATTTCACCAAATGAGATCAACTATTTTATATCCAAGGCAAACACCAATGAATCAGAACTCTGGCACAGAAGGATGTGTCACACAAACTTTAAAAACATGAATAATTTAGTCAAAAGGAGTTTGGTAGTTGGTTTACCTCAAAAAGAATTCATGTGTGATAATCATTATGTTGCATGCCTGATAGGTAAACAACACAAGACTTCTCATTAGGACAAAGCAATCAATTCTATTTCTAATCGTTTGCAGCTCTTACATATGGACCTATTTGGTCCTACAAATGTAATGAGTATTGGAAAGAAACAATACTGTGTAGTTATTACTGATGATTTTTCCAGATTTACTTGGGTATTCTTTCTCAGGACCAAATATGAAACAAGTGAAATCATAAAGAACATAATAATCAAACTGGAAAACACAAGAGATCTCAAAGTGAAAGCCATCAGATGTGATAATGGCACAGAATTTAAAAATGAAAATCTAATCTCTATTTGTGATCGTAAAGGTATTGACAGACAGTAAAGCTCTCCTAGAACTCCACAACAAAATGGTGTAGCTGAAAGAAGAAATAGAACTATAATTAAAATAGCTCGATCCATGCTTGCAGATTCAAAGTTACCAATAACGTTTTGGGCTGAAGCTGTTAATACTGCATGTTATGTGCAAAACAGAGTATTAATAGTCAAGCCACATTATAAAACACCATATGAACTTTTTAATAAAAGAAAACCTTCAATAAGTTTTTTAAAATCATTTGGTTGTCCTTGTACAATTTTAATTACAAGAGAACAAATTGGTAAGTTGACTGCAAATCAGATGATGGAATCTTTGTGGGATACTCAACTCAAAGCAAAGCATATAGAGTATTCAACAAGAGGCTGAGGATCATTGAAGAAAGTGTAGATGTATCCTTTAATGAAAATTTTATGAATGAACAAGAAAATGGTCCAGATTGGTTATTTGATATTGACTAACTAACCAAATCTCTTGATTTTAGCTATAATTTTAATGCAGGTGGAACAGACAACCAAGCACCACATGGAGGATCATCGTCATCCAATGGTAGTCAAAATCATTTGAAGTATATCCTTGTTAATACAGATCCCACAGTTAATACTGAGGACAGTAGTAACTCATATAACACAAGCAATCCCGAGGCCAGTAATAACTCAAATTCTCAAGATACTACTGACACCAGTAGTAACTCGGAAACTCAAAATGGTGATGATGAACCAAACAATACTGATGTCAGTAATAACACAGAAACACATTATCCAAATGGAAATCAAGTTAATACTGACACAAGTATCAATGAAGAAAATCAAGAAAATTAAGAAAATCAAGAAGAAAACTGGACTGATGCACAAGTTCCAGAATCCAATGAATCAAATCTTGATAGTCAAATACTTGTTGATAAAGTTCCCAACTCAAGAGCTCAAAAGAATCATCCCTTAGACCTAGTTCTAAGTGATGTCAATTCAAATATGCAGACAAGAAGCAAATTTAATTCAAGATTAATTTCAAATATTTACAATATAAGTTTAATATCTAATGAATGTTTGTTTCCATGTTTTATATCTCAGGAGGAACCTAAAAAGATTCAACAAGCTATGAAATATTCAAACTGGATTGAGGTTATGCAAGAAGAACTTCTTCAATTCAAATTACAAGCTGTTTGGACACTTGTACCTCTTCCAAAAGGAAAAATGTCCATTGGAACACGATGGATCTTCAGAAACAAGAAGGATGAAAGAGGCATAGTGATCAAGAATAAAGCCAGACTTGTAGCACAAGGTTACACTCAAGAAGAAGGAATAGACTATGATGAAGTATATACTCCTGTTGCAAGAATTGAAGCAATAAGGATATTCTTGGCATATGCTTCATTCAAGAAATTCAAAGTCTATCAAATGGATGTAAAGAGTGCATTCCTGTATGGAAAAATTGAAGAAGAAGTTTTTGTATGTCAACCTCTAGGATTTGAAGATCCTGACCATGATGATTATGTGTACAAATTAGACAAAGCTCTATATGGCCTTCATCATGCACCAAGAGCTGGGTATGATACATTATCATCATATCTTTTGAAGAACAATTTCAAAAGAGGTGCAATTGACAAGACTCTGTTCACAAGAAAAGTCAAGGATGATATTCTACTAGTTCAAATATATGTAGATGATATCATCTTTGGTTCAATAAATGATCAATTGTGTAAAGAATTTGAAGAATTGATGCATATCAAATTCAAGATAAGCTCAATGGGTCCAATGAACTTCTTCCTTGGATTCCAAATCTATCAAAGATCAGATGGTATTTTGATTAATCAATCTAAATATGTCAGAGACATCTTGGAGAAATTTGCAATGAAAGATGTAGGGTTTCGCTCCGCACCATGCGACTGATCAACCACTTGGGTCGACCTCCTAGTGTACTTGGTTCGAACCATGACTGACCAAGAACATGAACTTGTTCTTGACCAGTTAAAACCAACTAGCTGATTTAATCCCTAAATGCGGAACTGGGATTAAACCTAATCCTTAAACCCTAAAAGATTGGGATGTTGGAGTTCTAGATTAGGTTAACAAGAAAGAAACCTTGTACGAAGAACTCGAACACACACATTGCTTGTGTGGTTCGTTCGACCATCAACCGAAGAACCCTAGGGTTCTTTGGTCGAATTCGTCCAAGAGGGGAGAAGGGAGAAAAGTGTTTCCCAAAACATACCTTGTTGATTTCTTAAGATAGATCCACTGATGATGAACAAATTGAGCGATCTTCTAGTTGATCTAAGCAATGAACTTGGATCTTCAAGACTTGAAGAACACGAAGAACACAAAGAACACAAGGCTTGTGTTTGTGTGTGTATTCGGCCCGAAGCCAAGGAGAGAGGAGGGGAAGAAATTCGTGAGGTGTTAGGAACAAATAAGGGTTACCCTAAGCCTCTTATTTATATACAAATAAGTCGCTTAGAACCCTTCTAGTTTACTTAATATTGGATCTTTAATTAAACTTCCTTTTAACATTCTCGTCCCTTACAGTTTAACTAGTTTATTATTGATGCACTTAACTTTTAAATGTCTAGTATTAATACACTAATAATTCGGTACCCATATACACGAATTATATACTTGTATTTATACTTTCAATAATTAATTATATAATAAAGTTTATATAATTTATACAACAATATTATCCAATTACTATATGATTTAATAGCTTTAAATCATATCATGGATAATCTATAATTAACACATTGTATATTTACTCAACTAGTAAATGTACAACTACTTGTATTAATTAGTTAGTTAAACTAATCTAGTAATAAGTTAAACTTAACTTAATACTTAACTGATTCATAATGACTATTATGAATCATTCCTCTTCGTTGTATCATTGCTTATCTTGCTCGTATTACATGCACTCACCGGTGTGACCCTTAAGTGTTTCGTAGGCATGGATGTATCATCATAGGTTGACTAACTGTGCACATAATTCCTTCAGACTCCCACTTGTGCAAGTTTGTAACCTTTGTCTTAATGATACGAGCTACAGTGGCCTTCTAGATGGGCATGTAGGTAACCAACCCCATAAAAACAGCTTACGTAACCCAGGTATAGTTTGTGAAAAACTCTTTAATAGCGTCTCCTAGTAAAGAACACTCTGTCTCTACTTCTTGGGCAAATATGTTAGGCTTATCCCTTGCAGCACGATATTTGTGATAACGAATACGAGCATGGTAGAAATTATCAACTCCTGTGTTCGAAATCATTTTATTACTTCTTGATTCAAACTGTTGTGATAAACGACAAAGAACAGATCAGTTCGTTTGGGCACGGCCGTGCACTTGTCAGTTTCTCATCATGTCAAAGGACCTATAAATATCTCTCCTAAAGAGGAGGTGCAATTATCATCTTGTTATATTTCGATTTAAAATACGACTTCCTTTGTACCAGTATCGCCTCGTATGACAAACGTATTTCAGAATTGTCTAAGTTGAACCAAAGCACATTAGTCATTGTATCCTAAAACAAATACCCCAGGCTTAAGGACAATCCTAGTGAACAATATTTTTGAACTTTTCAACCACGAAGTATTGTCACGGTGGTCAATCCAATATTCTTGAGCCTCCAACAGAATATTGTTGGAATATGCTTCACGTACATGACATATAGTTATATGGCTAAAAGCATGTGAGCCTAAAGGGTCACACACTTGTACACCAAACACCATTTAATATATATAATATAATTAGGGTAATTATATTATTTATATAAACTATGATTACTTGGCTAGTTGTGTTTTAATTAATTGTTAAGTTAAAATGTATTAGTAAGTAATAATAAAGAATCAAAAGTACAAAGGGCTAAATATCATATCTCCTAACTTGTAATTAGAAAATATTAACTTAGCTTAGAGAGCAAGATATAAAAAAAACCCTAATCCTCCTTACTCCCCTAATACGGCCGCACAAAAACAATGTTGAAAAACAGAGTTGATTTGGTCGTTTAGAACGTACGCACAAAACAAAACTAAAGGACTTCCTCCTTTTCCAATTTTTTGATGATGACGTGAACTATGAGAGAAAACAAAAGATTCTTTTGCTTATCTTTTCATGAGTTATAGTCACGTAGTTTTGGGTTCTTGTATAAGGGACTAGCATCCCATTTGGTGTTCTTGATATGGTGTAGTGTGGATACCATTAGAAGAATTCTACATTGAATTCTTGGAGTTGTTCTTCATCATTCATTGGTGTAATCAAAGGCTTCAAGGGTATGATTTTCATACTAAACTCTTTGTTATTTCATGTTTAATTAGATTGTCAATATGTAGATCCTTGATTAGTGATTTATATAATATTTCCGCTGCGTTTACTTTGATTAAACCGTAAATCACTAACAGTGGTATCATGAGTCATCATATTGATAGCAAGTTTTTTGTGAAAAGTAGCAATTTTTTTTTATAAAATTAGGTTAAAAATTTGATTTTTTGGAACCCTACATGCTACTTGTTACAAAAACATTATAAAAAAATTAATCTAGTTATTGTATTTTATGATTATTTGGCTTGTAATTTATTTTTTTAATTTCGTTTTTTGATATGGCAAAACATGTATTTTTGCCATATCCCAAGCCAAAGCCTTGTCAATTGTTGATTGTTTGTGCAAACCGATGAAAACCTAGACCGTTTGTGATTGAATGTGGTTGTGTTTGGTTGTTTGGTTGTTTTGGGAAAAGCCGTCTTTTTTGCTTAAATTGTTGTAATTTGTTTCAATTTTTTCCTTTATTTTTGGTGCCATTTTTGGGGCAAATTTCATTGTAAAAGTAATTAGAATAGTTGTATTTTGTTTCTTTGTACTTTGTAATTTGTTGACCAAAGGTGAAGAAAAGATGAGGACAAAACAACAATTTTCGGCACCTTCTGCGCAGCTGCACGAAAACAGACTTTCCCGGAGATTGGCTATTCCGTTGGACCTGAAACCACCGCCAAAAGTTCCGCAACTCAGAGACCTACAACTTTACAGAAGACGGGGAAGACCACCGAAGACTCCTTCAGTGACTTTTCAGGCCTTGAAGTCAGACTAAAGTTTCTGGCAGATTGCATTTTTTCACAAATGTTGGTTTCTACTTGCCCATGAATGTCATGAGGCAAGTGGGAGCCCATTGGGTTTATGTAGGCCCGTTTGGGTTCATGTTGGCCCGTCCCCTAGTTTGACCCTTCGGTCCGTCGTGATGACTCACGTGACCGAACCTAGGATTTCATCGGTCGAGGTTTGCACAAAAGTTGTTGCATGTTTTATTTATGTTTGTGGTTGTTTTCTTTTCTATTAGATACAAGTTATAAAACAATTAAAATACGATTTTAGACACAAACATTAAACATCAAAACTTTTGATCATCGATGATTACTTGTTAATCATTCATGATTAATCTTTAATCTAAAATTGTTTTGAGATTAAACTAAGTTTAAATATGATTTGAAACTTAACTCTTAATAATCGTTAAATGTTTTTACCATTTATTAAACGACTTATGAAGTGGTATGAATGAAGTACATGATTCATTCATATCTTAATAAAATTTTATTCATTAAAATTTAACATACCTAAAATTTAAGTCACGTCGTCCAATCGGTTGTAAATCACTTGCTTCTATTTTTGAATTCACGTGAGACGTGGTTTGAATTTAGATCCGAGGTCATTATTATCTACGCGTGAGACCTAGATCTATTTTGACATGATTTCACATTGGATGACTTAATCGAGTTAACGGTGAGACCTTGACTCGAGGCGAAGATGCGACAAACATGCCACTTGACCCTAGATGCTTGTTCACTAGGTGCCATGAAGTCCCATACCTCTAAGAGTTGCACTTGTAATGCAATTGTTGATCGTCACCTACCTATTGGATCTATCATCTCTAGCAGATCAACTGATGCGGTGATATAAGCTCAATGGGATCTTAGCTTTTAATTAAAATTAATTAGGTAGTTAATTGATTAAAATAAATTTTTATTGAAAATACTAATTTTTTGAACTTTGTGTGTTATACAGATAACAACAACAAATCAAAACCTAAGTATCTCCACTCTAAAATCAGTTCTTGAAAATTGAAACTGACAAATATCAACTTTATCGACAGGTATCGAACTCTAAGGATTGTCCTTAGAAATGAGAAAGTTGATACACCTATAAGAGGCCTTACCTGAGGCACCTCCTGCGAATGCTTCTGCTGCTGCTCGTCAAGCCTTTACCGAAACGTTTAACGAACACCAAGAAGTCGCTACTCCTATGCTTGTGAGCATGAACCCCGAGATTCGAAAGAACTTCGAGGAACTCACAGCATATGACACGATAAGCGAGTTCAAAACAGTTAAAGCATTCCACGCTTACAAGCAGAAGGACGGCTAATCAGTTAGCACTTACATCTTGAATATGAAATGCTATCTTGATCAAATAGAACGTCTTGGTTACCCATTGCCACAAGTTTTTGGAATGAGCTTGATTCTTACCTCACTATCCAAGGACTATGACCCGTTTGAAAAAAGTTTTAAAGTACATAGCATGGGGAAGACAATTAGTAAATAACATGCTATAATAAAACTGGTTGAGCAAAGGTTACCCAATTCTTTTCTAGCAATCAGGGAAGGTAAACCGCAAGCACAAGGCAAGAGTCTAGGTAAGGGTAAGCTAGTTTACTTTTCCAAACTTACGATTCCCCCACATGCTAAAAAGGAGCACCCTACAAAGGATATTTCTTGCTATCATTGTGATGAAACCGGCCATTGAAGGAGGAACTGTCCTGCCTACTTGGCGGAGTTGATGAAGGACAAATGTGTTCTGGCTAGCACATTAGGTATCTTCATTATAGAACTCTATACTTTTACTAATAAATCTTGAGTGTATGACACTAGTTGTGGAACTCACATTTACACAAATGTGCAAGATTAAAAGTTAAGTATAAAGCTAAAATAATGGAAGCTATGATCTAATCCTTCCTAATGCGTTAATTATTGTTTTGAATAATTGTCAATTATGCATTGTTTAGCTTAATCGTTTGTTGAATAATGATTTATTCAAACTATTATGGATCATGATATTTTGTTTTATGAAAAATAGCATATATTATAACTTTTCCTTGTAATAGTATACTTGAAATTGATATGCATAATCCAGATTCAAACGATAGTTCTATATACAAATGTAGCACTCAAGAATCCAAAACGGTTTGGATTCCATCTACCTAGAGCATTGTCATCTTTTCCACATAAACAAGAAACGCATTTTGATACTATAACACGACGGGCTTCTTAACAAATGATTATGAATCATTTAAATGTCTCTCTTGTATATTATGGAAAGATAACAAGAAAGCTTTTCTCCCATGTTGGCGAAAGAGCTAAAAATCTACTTGGGCTCATACATACTGATGTATGTGGCCCTTTTAGAACTAAGACTAGGGAAGGTGTTACCTACTTTATCACTTCCACTGATGATTTCAATAGTTATGGTTATGTTTACTTGATTAAACATAAACATAAAATCTTTGAAACGTTCAAAGCTTTTTAAAGTGATGTAGAAAATCAACTCGGCAAGACAACAAAGGATTTCCGTCCTAATCGAGGAGGAAAGTACATGAGCCAAGAGTTTCAGGATCATCCAACCCAACGTGAGATTGTCTCACAATTCTCTCCTCCATACACTCCACAATACATGGTGTGTCTGAAAGGAGATATCGGACCCTGCTTGACATGGTTCGATCTATGATGAGTCCTACTACTCTTACACTATCCTTTTGAGGGGCATGCACTGAAGTGTGCTGCTTGAATACTTAATATGGTTCCAACCAAAAGGTTAAAAAGACACCATATGAAATATGGCATGGGAAAGTCCCTAATTTGTCTTACTTGAAGATCTGGGGTTGTGAGGATCTCGTGGAACGAGACATGCCGAACAAACTTGAGCCCATATCTATCAACTGTATCTTCGTTACTATTTTACTACCCACATGAGAACAAATTGTTGTTGCTCGGTATACTGAGTTTCTTGAGAACAGTCTCTTTTCACAAAGCAAGTGGGAGCACTATAGACTTTGACAAGATTCAAAGCGAAGATGCACAACCTTCTGGTAACACTAGCAAATATCATACTGAGGCTGGACATATAGATGTTGGACCACAGGATGATGTTGTTCCCATTCGTAGGTTCGCAAGGACACCTCATGCACCTGAACGATATAGATTTATGTCGATGCTGAGGAGCAAAGTTTAGAGGATCATAATGAACCCCCTAACTATCAAGTTGCATTATCGAATTTTGAATTCGAAAAATGACTTGAAGCTATGAATGCGAAAATGAAATCCATGAGAGACAATTAAGTTTTGAACTTTATTGGTCTTTCTCAAAACAGTAAGACTGTTAACATGGATGACTATATACACACCCATAAAGCTCTTCTAGTGGCAAAAGGTTACACTCAATCCTACGGGATTGACAATGATGAAACCTTCTCGCATGTTACTAAAGACATTAGGATTCTTAAAGCCAAAGTAGTGTACTGTGACTATGAGATTTGGTTAATGATGAAATCAAAATGTTTGTTTCACCTAAAACCCAAAATGAGCATGTGTATATGAAAGCTAGTGGGAGCATTGTCGTTTCTCAAATCATACATGTTGATGACATATCACTCGTGAAATAATATACCAATGCTACAAGATGAAAATCCTGGCTTGGAAAATGTTTTGACATGAAGGATTGTAGAAATACGACAAACATACTTGAAGTTAAGAATCTATTGGAATTGATAAAAGCGGTTGATTGGTTTAAGTCAAAGTGCTTACATTGACAAAATTCTAAAATGGTTTAGAATGAATGCTCCCAAACGAGGAAGTCCTCGTATACAATACAATGTAAACTTGAGTGAGACTCAAGGACCTTCCACACCTGATGTGGTGAAGCGAATGAATGTAATCCCCTATGAGTCGGCTATTCCATTCATCATGTACGATGTAAGGAGCACTAGGCTAAACGTAACGTCCTTAAGGGACCTTACTAGAAAATACCAACAGAATCAACGAGAGAGTCACTTGATTGCTGTTAAGAACACAATGAAGTATTTTTGAAATACTGGATATATGTTCCTTGGTTGTGGTGGAGATACCAAACTGAAACTAAGTATACTTTCTATACTTATGATGGTTTTGAAATAGGTCGTGATGACGCTGGATCCTATTTATGAAGGTTCACTACTTTCGAATGATTTATCGAGGTATGTAAAATTCGTACTCTTAAAGTTCAAACAGATAACTAACTAGCTGACGCTTTATCGAACTCAATGTCTTGTACCAAACATATTGAATATGGATGGAACATTGGACTTCGACAAGCTAGTAGTTTCATGTAAATCTGTTTTGGTATTTGAATAATGGAACGTTGAGCAGTTTTTATTGGAATAAATTGATATATTTGATATGATCGTTTTTATATGAACATCTACTGTGTTCTATATTTGCATGTTTATATCCTTGAATATTTACTGTATTTTATATTCTAAATTGTCCATTGTCGTATTAATAATATGGGAATATTATTAAGACAAATCTGAGGGCATTGATGACATGATCTTAGTATGACTAAGGATTATGAAATCAAACTCACATGTTGTTCATTGTGATGCACAATTGGACTGACCCAACCTATGAGAAATCACTTCCTGGATTTATGTCACAAGTGAATCTCACAAAAGCTTTGTCGCTTATCCACTGACTTGAGATGCAAGTTGGTTTGTGTGTGTGGAGTGTCACTCTTTGATGTGGTTAAACGCTGACCTGAATAAGGCTGCTATAACAACCATCTTCAGGTTTGATATTAAGCATATATCAAACACGTGTAGTCAATAAAGAATTTGTTCCTCCACATGTTTGGATTAGATACTATTGGGCCCCTCGATGATTTGAATAGATGCTTGTACGGCCGTACCCAAAGGTAATCAAGATGAATCTTGATTGGTTTGGTAATCTACTTCAATGTAAAGATCGAGAAACAGAATCGTTGAAATTTTATATTGACATTAATCCTTGTCTAAAATTCAACATTGTATCAGTAACAAAAGGATAACCGATTGAAAAACTTTGAACCTGGACTTTTCTGAAACTCACTCATATACTTCTAGGGGCATTGGCGGGTTGCTAGACTCCAACCTTTGCTTGTATAACTACTTGATGTTATGACGTGCGCAAGTGGGAGCTGTTGGAATATGCTTCACGTACATGACATATAGTTATATGGCTAAAAGCATGTGTGCCTAAAGGGTCACACACTTATACACCAAACACCATTTAATATATATAATATAATTAGGGTAATTATATTATTTATATAAACTATGATTACTTGGCTAGTTATGTTTTAATTAATTGTTAAGTTAAAACGTATTAGTAAGTAATCATAAAGAATCAAAAGTACAAGGGGCTAAGTGTCATATCTCCTAACTTATAATTAGGAAATATATACTTAGCTTAAGGAGCAAGATATAAAAAAACCCTAATCCTCCTTACTCCCCTAATACGGCCGCACAAAAACAATGTTGAAAAACAGAGTTGATTTGGTCGTTTAGAACGTACGCACAAAACAAAACTAAAGGACTTCCTCCTTTTCCAATTTTTTGATGATGACGTGAACTGTGAGAGAAAACAAAAGATTCTTTTGCTTATCTTTTCATGAGTTATAGTTACGTAGTTTTGGGTTCTTGTACAAGAGACTAGCATCCCATTTGGTGTTCTGATATGATGTAGTGTGGATATCATTAGAGGAATTTTACATTGAATTCTTGGAGTTGTTCTTCATCATTCATTGGTGTAATCAAAGGCTTCAAGGGTATGATTTTCATACTAAACTCTTTGTTATTTCATGTTTAATTAGATTGTCAATATGTAGATCCTTGATTAGTGATTTGTATAATATTTCCGCTGCGTTTACTTTGATTAAACCGTAAATCACCAACAAATATCACCGATATTTGGTTTACACAAAAACTTGTGTAGCTATCTTCGAAGAACTTCGAATCTACCACCAAATACCGCGATGACGTTAACGTCCCATCGAGGTTCCCACCAAGACGAGTAGTCACGGATTTTTGTATCTTTTTGAATAAATAGACTTTTAATCATGGATGATGTAAAACATACAAAGTCTGAATAAAAATGATACTAACTCATGTACTATTCCTCACTGGACATAGATACTGAATTATTACTGGATCATTACTTATTCCTTTCGTTCGTATTGATTACTTAATGATTCTTACAAACTTAATTGTAACTTTATCACTATACTAATCATTTCTATTAAACTAAAGACATAAGACGAGTATTTAGGAATACTATTACTTTTGCCTTTGCTAGATATTGTTCTTGCAACAATCTAGAACATATTCTAGTCTTGCCTTTTATGTAATTCGGTAAACATAGGAGGATTGGAAATTAACTCCTTAGTTTCTTGAATTCATAACATCATCCTTGTAATTAAAGCCTCTTTTAGTTACTTGATTTGTAGATATTCTTACTAGTTAAAGAAATTTCCTTAAATGATTATGTTATCCACTGAAGTGTTAACAACCTATTAGATATGCAATAATTAATCACAAGACTTGTGATCACGCTATTAGGTTTGCAATAATCTAATTAACGATCATTTATTATTTCTCTTAACTCTTTGGCTAACGACTTGGTAAAACCTTGTAGTTAATGTCTTACTAACTTACTGAATTCATCAACATCTTTAATGAATTACGTTAGTCTTAGCTCCCACTTACTTTTATGGAACTTAAGCATCTCTTAAACTACTTTGACCTAGTCAATAACTTGTAGTTTAATCTTTTTAAGAATTCTATCAATAATTAAGATCATCCTTTGGATTTGAGAATATCCAACATTCCTGTTTAGGGGATTATGATCTTTATAGATTATTGTATCTAACAAGTATAAAACACTTGGAACGATAATTCCAATTCTTAAATACATTAGTATTCTTTTAAGAACTTTATTTAATGCCAAAGTCATCACTTGGATTTCTCAAATATCCATTATTCCTATTAGGGAATTATGACTTGACTAAATATTGTATTTATTACAAGTATAAAAGACTTGCAATAATACCTTTTAATTCTTAAATATTTTTAATATAGTTTGTCCATTTGTAAGAGTCGTTTAATGTCAAAGTCATTTTACTTGGATTATACGAATATCCAATTATTCCTATTAGGGAATTACGACTTCATTAAATCCTTTACTACAAGTATAAAAGACTTGTAATAACACTCTTAAAGTCTATCTTGATTATATCCAATACAATCACACTATATTAATACTAATACTTTAATACTTTCTATCATAAGTAATGACTATTACTTAAGATGTTTTAACTAAGTTCAATAACTCTTGAACCTTATGCTTCCATAAAACTCTTAAATACTTTCATTAGAAAAACTTTCTAATTACTAGCATCTAAGTACGTTGAGCTATCAAGAGATTATTTATACAACAATCAAACAAATATGTATAAACATGAAATATAAGTAAATCAAAACTTGACTTACAATCTAGTCATAAACCTTGACTAGTGTAATTATCACACATGCACACAATATAATTCAACCATGGATTCGAAATTTAATTAAAACCAAAATAAAACTTGTTTTACCAAAAATAAAATTATCCAAAATAATAAAGTAAAATTGTTTAAAACGAATCCACAAAATACTGAATTACAAAACTTGGTGCTCGTGGGATCATCACCATCTCATGCCGGTCACTATCACTTTCCATCTCCTCCTGCAATAAACGATTGCAAAAGTTAGATTACTCGTAACGTACTTTACAAGTATCTTAAAGTGATTAAGAAGTGTGGTTGTGTTACCAGAGGAACTTGTGTTTCCTCCACTACCACTTGCACCCTTTGGACAATTCCTTTTCCAATGCCCAGCCTCACCACACTTGAAGCACCGATTCTCGGTCCTCGCAGTGTTAGGCTTAACCTTCTTGACCTTTTGTTTGACACTTATACCATTTGGCACTCCTTGGTTAGGATAGGTTTTACCCTTTCCTTTACCACCATGCCCTTTTCTCTTCTTCCCACCGCCACCGCCATTACCGATCATGAGAACGTCCTTAGATTTGGTCCCCAAACTCAACTCAGCTGTCTTGAGCTTGGAATGTAGCTCAGCAATGGATTTCTCCATATTATGCATGTTGTAGTTGACCACAAAAGACTTGTAGTCATCAGACAACGAGTTGAGTATAGTATCTGTTGCCATTTGCAACGGTATGGGGTGACCAAGTCTAGCGAGGTGATCCATGTGTCCTTTCATTTTCATGACGTGGGCACTCACCGGCGTTCCTGTGACCATCTTGCAAGAGTTGAAGGCTCGATTGATGTCAAACCTCTCAGTGCGAGCTTGCTCTTGAAATGAATCCCTAAGTTGTTGGATCATCTCAAATGCAGGCACATCCATAAGTCCCGCTTGTAACTCAGGACTCATAGTGGCGAGCATCAGACAGCTCACATCGAGTGCACACTGACATGCTTATCATAAGCTTGCCTCGTTTCAGCTCTGGCATTAACGGCAGGTGTGTTTGGTACTGCTCTTTCCAAGACATACCACTTTCTCTCATGCCTAAGCACAATACGAAGATTGCGCTCCCAGTTGAGAAAGTTTGACCCAGTCAACTTGTCTTTTTCGAGGATTGAGCGAAGTGAGAGATTGTTGGTACTTGTTGTCGCGAATGCGTTTGTTGCTGTCATCTACAAATCAAACTCATTTTAATTAGTAATCATCAATAAACATTCTCTAAAATATATTATAAACCCATAATTATTGTTTTAGGCCTAAGATCCATATATCACACTCTCGCCGCAAGGTATGGGCACTTCCCAACGAGACATGCTATTTCTGGTAGGTAACATCCTTACCGATCGTACCAAGACTTGACACGATTCCTAGGGGTCGTAGAATCTTTAGACTTATAACTTATTACAACTTTGTACAATCTAATTGTACATTTCTAAGTTAGTAATAAAGTCTAGTATGTTTATTCTACTCAAGTACTTTTTGGGCCGGGACTCCCGATTATCACCAAAGTAGATCAGACCATCTAAGACAGTGCGATGTTCTGCGCCGGAACTCCCGATTATCACAGAACCTTACGCACCCTAACACTCGCAATGATTTGAATCCATATCTAAGGTTCTTTATCCTTACAATATGAATATCGTTTAACAAGTGAGGTGTTCCATTAGGTGGATAGTACTTAGATCTAAGATTTTCTTGGGTTTGTTTAAGTCTTAAACTAAACTTAAACCTTTATTCCAATCTTAATCCTTGTTTAAAATGTGTGACTTGTGAATTGAAGGATTCTACAAGACACCTTTTTAAAACATAAGAACTATTCTTTAAAACTTATAGTTTCAAGAATTTACACGATTTTACATGTATACCTAAAACGAGGTGTACAAAACGTTTACTAGATTTTGTGAAAAATCTTATCTAGAATAAAACTTACTTGTTTTATCTTACTTGAAAAACTTATAAACTTATGTTAAACTTTTAAATTCTTTTATGATTCATGAACTTGAAACATAAACCTAGTTTAACACACCTAGTTCTTCATATGTCTAATAATGAAATTAAACATTTGTTTTGACTTATTAGATTCGACCAAAACTTATGTTTTAACGACACACTTATAAACTTTGTGATTTTCTTGTGTAGCTCCCACTAGCTTCAACAATAATGATGAAACTTAAGCTAACACAATCACCGGTTTGTACTTGGTGAAACTAATAAACTTATTATATAAAGACTATATATAATAATTCTTAGTTTGTTTAAACCTTTCTTATATTTAACTTGAACTAGTTAAATATAGGTTCTTGTTATTTTTACTTGATCATTAATCTAGTATATTACATGACTTGTAAAATACTTATATTATACTTGTATAATTATCTAGTTATAATAACTTATAACTTTATACATTTTAATATATGATAATATATATAACTTTGTATATTTCTAGTTAATCATATAATTTCAACTTGTACAATTTCTAGTTATAATGAAATCATAACTTTGTACTTTCTAGTTTTAATTATATTATAACTTATACAATAACTAATTATAATATTATCATTAAAGATCAAAATAACATTATCCTTTTTAATTGTTCCATTTATTATCTTGCATTTAATGTATTCGTATATATATGTATATTTTATAATAAACTTGTAACATTCTAATAAGAATATTACATCTAATTTATACATATGTATTTTAACTTAATCTAATTAAAATACGTATAAACTTATTATATCTTTAAAATTCAATTTTACTTAATAATTAAAAAAACCAAAAATTTTAATACATATATATAAATAATTAAATACACCTTGTTAATTTTAGAACTTAAAAATTAACAACATCTTTATCAATTCCCTAAATTAATTAGATGAACCCTAATCTTGTTTTTGACCAATCAAAACTAGGGTTTTGACTTTCTTGATCAAAGACATTATTTTAGTTAAAAGATTAATTTTAATCAATCCTTTTAAACAATAAACTTTGTTTAAATTCTAAGATAGATTATAACTTTTAATAAATTTATTTAAACTTTTTAAATTAAACCTTATAGACAATAAAACTTTGTCTAAATTTCTAGGTTTAAAGAACTAGTTAAATAAATCTATCAAAATAATAATTAAACCTATTAAACATAAACTTGTTTAATTAACTAGGTTTTAGATTATTATCCTAACTAATACTTTTAAACTATTAAACTTAAACTAGTTTAAACTTCTAGGGTTCTTTTAGGGTTTCGAAATTCTTAAGCCTAGGAAACTTTTCCACCAATTAAACTAGGCTAGTTTAATAAACTTGGTGTCCAAGTATCCTCTAGATTTTCGAAATCTCTAAAGGATTAGGAAAGAATCCTTTTGATCAATTAAACAAATCTTGTTTAACTTACTTGATCCTAGTGTTCTTCTTATGGTCACGAAAATACAAGGAAGTAAGGAAAGAACCTTTTGATCAATTAAACATATCTTGTTTAACATACTTGATCCTAGGGTTCTTCCTAGTATATCGAAAATTTGCTAGGGTTCTTTAGAAACCTTCTTGACCAATTAAACTTAGACTAGTTTAATATTCTTGGTCCTAGAGTTCTTCCCTTTTTCGAAAATTATGAAGAAGAAGAAAAAAAATACTTGAAACAAAAAAAAACTTAAAATTAAAGTAAACAAACAATCTTTGTTAATCTAGTCTAGATCTCTAAACCAACGCTCTGATACCACTGTAGGGTTTCGCTACGCACCATGCGACTGATCAACCACTTGGGTTGACCTCCTAGTGTACTTAGTTCGAACCATGACTGACCAAGAACATGAACTTGTTCTTGACCGGTTAAAACCAACTAGCTGATTTAATCCCTAAATGCGGAACTGGGATTAAACCTAATTCTTAAACCCTAAAGGATTGGGATGTTGGAGTTCTAGATTAGGTTAATAAGAAAGAAACCTTGTACGAAGAACTCGAACACACACATTGCTTGTATTGTTCGTTCGACCATCAACCGAAAAACCCTAGGGATCTTTGGTCGAATTCGTCCAAGAGGGGAGAAGGGAGAAAAGTGTTTCCCAAAACATACCTTGTTGATTGCTTAAGATAGATCCACTGATGATGAACAAATTGAGCGATCTTCTAGTTGATCTAAGCAATAAACTTGGATCTTCAAGACTTGAAGAACACGAAGAACACAAAGAACACAAGGCTTGTGTTTGTGTGTGTATTCGGTCGAAGCCAAGGGGAGAGGAGGTGAAGAAATTCGTGTGGTGTTAGGTACAAATAAGGGTTACCCTAAGCCTCTTATTTATATACAAATAAGTTGCGCTTAGAACCCTTCTAGTTTAATTAATATTAGATCTTTAATTGAACTTCCTTTTAACATTCCCATCCCTTATAGTTTAACTAGTTTATTATTGTTGCACTTAACTTTTAAATGTCTAGTATTAATACACTAATAATTCGGTACCCATATACACGAATTATATACTTGTATTTATACTTTCAATAATTAATTATATAATAAACTTTATATAATTTATACAACAATATTATCCAATTACTATATGATTTAATAGATTTAAATCATATCATGGATAATCTATAATTAACACATTGTATATTTACTCAACTAGTAAATGTACAACTACTTGTATTAATTAGTTAGTTAAACTAATCTAGTAATAAGTTAAACTTAACTTAATACTTAACTGATTCATAATGACTATTATGAATCATTCCTCTTCGTAGTATCATTGCTTATCTTGCTCGTATTACATGCACTCACCAGTGTGACCCTTAAGTGTTTCGTAGGCATGGATGTATCATCATAGTTTGACTAACTGTGCACATAATTCCTTCAAAAGACTATAAAAGTGCAAGTACTCTCATGGAAACACAAACACCTACATCTTGATGTTGAGGGGGAGGATGTAGGTGAACACTTGTATAGATCAATGATAGGTTCTTTTATGTATTTAACTGCATCAAGACCTGATATTATGTATAGTGTTTGTGTTTGTGCCAGGTATCAAGCAAGACCAAAGGAGCTTCAATTGCAAGCACTTAAAAGAATCTTCAGATACTTGAAAGGAAAACCATCACTTGGTCTTTGGTATCCACATGACTTACCTATTGAGCTTATAGCCTACACTGACAGTGATTATGGTGGTGAATGTCAAGACAGAAAGTCAACTACTGGTGGATGTCAATTTTTTGGATCAAGACTGGTGTCCTGGCAATGCAAGAAACAAACAAATGTATCAACATCAACTGCTGAAGAAGAGTGTAGCTGCATCTGCTTGTTGTGCTCAAGTACTGTGGATTCAAAACCAACTTATGGACTTTGGTTAATTCGAAAATTATAAATAGCAGAAATCGATTAATTAAGCATTATCCAAACCTCGATCTGCTAAACCCTACGATAAAACCCTTAAGTCGGCAACTTCAATCAAAATACACACTAGTCCATTCCAAATTTCTCTCAAAAATCGAATCAGAATGGCATTAATAAAACCAATCGGCGTACAAACTGATCTTCTTTACTCAGAATTCCACAACATGCTAGCCTTTCTAGGAAATCCAGATGGAACAAGAGATTTCAGACCAATTGTGATGTTCCTAAAAAATTCGTATATCAAATTTGCACTAACTATTGATCCTAAAATCTATGTACAACATCTTGTACAATTTTGGGAGAATGCTGAGAAAATAGAAGAGGAAAACACATCAAAAATCAAGTCAGTAGTAGATGGAAAGACAATAACAATCACTGAACAATCTATCAGACAACATCTACAACTCAATGATGAGTCAGGTAAATCTCTTCTTGAAAAGGAGGAACTTGTTGAAACTATTTTAAGAATGGGGTATGAAGGAAAAACAGACATACTGACTTTTCAAAAAGGTCTTCTTTCACCCCAATGGAAAATTTTAATTCATACTATTCAACATTGTATATCTCCTAAAAAGAGTACTTGGAATGAGTTCAACAAATCAATAGCATCTGCTGTTGTATGTTTGTGCACAGATCAAGTATTCAATTTTTCTAAAATGATTTTTGATGGAATGCTTGGAAATTTATCTCATACAAAAATTTTAATGTATCCAAAAATTCATTGCACATCTTTTAAACTGTGAAATACCCAATCTTCCAAAATTAAAACATATTTTTCCTACACCATAATTAAACAAAAAGGTGTATTCAAACATGAGGAAGAAGCTCAAATTTTCTGGAACTGTAACTCCTCTATTTTCAAATATGATCTATGATCACCCCCCACTGGAGAAGGTTCCAGTCAACCCACTGAACCCCAACCCACTCCATCACCAAAAAGAGCCCAAACAGAATCCTTAACAGCCACTCAATCAACCTCACCACAAATTGTCCTGAATGTGTCCCAGGTATATGTAATAAGACCTCAGAGTGCTACTCTTCACTCTAAGGTAGACCAACCCAAAAGCTAAACTATTTCAAAAACATATAAAATGAAGAGAACTTCCAAAAAGTATACTAGGGGACCCACTGAGTCACACCCCAGACTCCAAAAGTTGTCCTCCGAGGAGAAGAGAGGGCATGAGGAAAGGGATCTCACTACTGATACATCAAAGGTTGGTGCGCAGGCTTGTGAGAACATCATTAGGACCCAGACCTCGGCAACTTTAAGTGATGACTAATCTTTCGAGGCAGCACTTAAAGGACCTCCGGTACCAAGAAACCACAAGGGGAGGTATCTGTGCTTCTTCTAGGAAGAAGAGGGTATCTAAACAACCCAATGAATCACCAAGCAGTGATGAGGGTAGAATGAAATCACCAGAATTGATGGAAAGGACGGAAAACCTTAAAGCCAATGTACCAAACCAACCCGATGATTTACCTATAAGGAATGAGGGTAGCATTGAACAAAACAATTGACGGATAGGATGGAAAACCTTGAAACCACTGTACAAAACTGACATATACTTATCAACAATCAAGGAAAACCCATGAGCTACATGAAGCACTACATCAATTCTATGAACAGAAGAATGAAGAGGTTCGATAACAGGCTTCAAAGACAATCAAGCATCATCAGAAAGGTGAAGAAGAAGATTGATGATAGTGATGCTCCACAAGTTGAGATCACTAAGGGGGAGAAGAATCAAATACAAAACATGATTGATACTTCCATAGCAGCAGCAGCAGCCTCCCTCTTAAACTTAAAAGAAGCTCACGGTGAAACAGGTCAAAGTCATGAACACTTTGAAAGAGGAGTCAAAAGTATGGAGGAGGATGTATTTGTGTCTGCACAACAATCACCAACACCAGAACAAATACCTTCTCCAATTACCACTGAAGTCATGGGTAATACTGATCCCATGGACAATACTGAGGTACTTGATCAAACGGAAGTGATTACTACCGATCCTATGGAAGAAGATTTACAAGAAGCAACATCAGTATTAATTAACTCAACAGCAGCAACAACTATTCCAGTTACTACTGACCTCACACCAGTAGTAACAATTGAAGAAACCTCAACAGTAGTAGACTCCTCCAACTTACAACTGGTAATCTACAGACCATTCAACTTGCATTCATTAATACCAGTAGTAACTACTTCGGTTACTACTGAGTCTGTAGAAGAAATAACACAAATACCAGATCTGATTGAACCAGCAATAGTTGTTACTGACTGAGCAGTAGTAACTACAACACCAGTAGTACAACCCACTGTAGTTCCAGACTTTGATGCTGATGTAAATTGGGAAGAGGTAGATGAATGTGAATTACCTCCTCACCCAATGATATTACCTGAGGATGAAGCTCATACCTTTGCACCAAAAATTGTTTTAAAAGAGGTACAGGATATGAAATATACACCTCTATCACAATGCATTGGTAAAGGAAAAGCACTATATGATGATGATACTCCTCACAGAGCACTGGGTCACTACATGGTAAACAAAATGAATCTGGTCAAAGAAATGAAGGTAGCTCATTGGAAGGTGAAGAGAATGAGATATCACAGGAAATGTGCTAAAACTCTTGAATTGGAAAATAAGAAGAAGGTTGAACAAGAGAAGATCAGAAATCAAGCCATTCAAGAGATAGAAGAATTTCTAGTGGAAGATCAACATGAAGAACTAGAAAAACAAAAGAAAATTGAAGAAGAAAGATTAAACCTTCTTGAAGCTCAAGTAAAAGAATGCAAACATCTAAAAGAAGACATGCCTGCGTAATTTGCAGAACAGAAGTCAGAGATGATCTCCTATTTAAAGTCAAGAGGTAATAGTGCAAAATCATGTGGAAGAATGAAGTTGATCAACATTATAGACAGATATTGCACTGAGAAGAAGAAAGAACTGTCAGAAGAGGTCAAAGAAGATAAACTAACAGAGTTGAAAGAAATTGACCCTAAACTAGTACTTACAAGAAAAACAATGATTGGTGAATCATCAACCATAACTGCCAAAAAGGAGAAAGTACTTGAAGCTGCAGAATCAGCAAGGAAGTGTAACGCCCTAAAATTTTAATAATTAAATGATATTACTTTAATTGTTATACTTAAACTTAAAATGAATAATTAATAAATTATTAGACGAGCTGTAATTAGACGGTTCGTTTTATTAGACGTTATAATTAAATTAGGCGACGTTTCGTTGATTAATAAACGTTCGTATATTACTTAAGTGTAATAAAATGGTTTGTCTCGAATTTGGACCGGGTTAGTTAATCGTAAGAGTTGAGTGATATTCTTTTGAGTCGGGCCGGCCAAAGGCCAAGGCAGAATTTGTTAGGCTTTTAATTGTTTCGGGCTTGAAGCCTATTAGGAAAATTGGTGGTCCATTTAGCTAATTAATTAAAACCCCTAACCTAAAAGATCCGTCCCTCGTTTTCACTTAAACTGCCGCAGACCAAAAGCATCTTGGAATGCTCTCTTCTTCTACAACTTACCTTCACCGACAAAGCAATGCTTTGTGATTTATTCGAACAACAAATGGGTTGGCAGCAACTATTTTATTGCTAGAAATTAGTGGCGGTGGTTTAATTCTTTAAGCCAATCAAAGTTCTCGCCACTTGAGGAGGAGGAAGAATTGATAAAGCAGCTCACGTGGGATCTAGTGACATTGTGACAATGGGACTTTTGTCTTCTTTTCTTGTTTTAGCGATAAATTATTTTGATCGGACGGTGGCAAGGGACTAGCCTTTATTCGGTGGTGTGGAATCGAGAGCCAAGCAATCGGTATTATTTCCTCTTTTGTTTTCCTCATACTTTCTCTCTTTTCGGTTCAGAATCTTAATGTTTATGTGTTGTTTCCTGGCCATCGTCGAAGTCACAGAGCAGTGCAGACCGTGTTCTTGTTCCTGAATGGTGCCGAGCAGATGATGAGCAAAATTGGAGAAACCAAACCAGGATCACCTACTGAGCGTCGGGTTTGAGTGTGCTAGAGTGGGTACCGTTTCTTTTTGCAAGTATTGTGTTCAGCCAAGCCGTACCCGAGCCGATTCTGTTTCCGTTGGGTATAACTATTCTTCCGAATTTGATTCCTAGTTTAATATGAGCATTGCGATTCTTGAGCTAGATTTTGTTCTTGTAGGTGTCGGGTTGTTTTTGTTTTAATGTTTATTTGTATCGGGTCCTTGCTGGAGCAGTGATAGTATCGGGTTTTAGAGGGTTGAGGGTTTTGTTGCTTTGATCGGTTAACCATGGTATTCGTGATCTCGAGTCTTAGTTCTAATTGTTTCGTGTCTATACTAATCGTATCGGTTGACTGCTGTTGTTTAATCACTGGATTTGTTTTCGGGTTAATCACTGGTTTTGGTTAGTGTCGGGTTGGGTAAAAACCGTGGTTGATTGGCTAAACGTTTTATTGATCGAAAAACCCGGAAACCGAAACGAACCTAACGGTTCTTGGTTTCCTAAATCGAAAGAGATTTTCAAAGAAGAAGTAAAATAATTCTTGAATAAGTTTCTGAGTTAAAAATGGACTGTCGGGAGTCTCGGGATGATGTCGGGATTCAAACGGGGTTTAATTAATAATCTGGAATTTTCAACAGAAACTGTTCTCCGAGTTCGGGGCAATTTTTACCACACTTAAAATACGATTTTGGATTTTTGGCCCGTGTTGGTCTCTAGTTTTATGAGTCCTCTTTCCAATGCCGCTAACGTCTCGTTAATCTGATATACGGTTTAAAAGTTATCACTATTTTAGTAACCTATCGCAGAATAGTTTTCGGTTCAACTATTCTGTCTTGTGAGCCTGTTTTGACCCCTTTCTTTTTGGATTTAGTTCCCGAAGTCTTCTGACAAACTGTAGTCCTCTGAGCCGTGCAGCTACTGTAAAAATTTGATTAAATTCTAGTGAACCGGCTTAGGAATTATAACAGTTCCCGCGGGGGTGTCGGGTTCTGGCACAATGTTTTGAAATGAGTTTTGAGCCAAGTTTTAATTCGAGTTTTATTATGAGATGTAGGACCTTCTAGGAACTGATTTGTGACTCGTACGTGCCGAGGATATCTAGGAGCTTACGGTCATACGAGGTGGGTAATCTCACTATAAACTTGTACTTACTTTCGATTCATGATTTTGTGCTATGTGTTGTGAATTGTCTTGTTGATTGAGCTTGAGTATTGATTGGGTGATTTATTTTAGTTATCTGTGATTTGAGTTATCTGGAGCCTGAGTTATCTGAGTTTTGAGTTCTTGAGTTAAAACATTAAACATAATATACTTGAGTTGTCTTGGCACCGAAGAGTACTGGTGCCAGACGTTTTGACTCAACACCGAAGAGTACAGGTGTTGAGCCTTGAGTTGTGTGAGGCGGGCCGAGGTTGATCTCTCGTCCCAAGTCACACAAGCGCGCTATATAAATTTAAAATCTGAGAAAATAAACTTGAGTAATTGAGAATTGAGTAGAGTCTCTAGGGATCACTTATGTGGCTTGAGTTATTTGTATTTATTTGTTTATTTTGATATTATTCACTCAGCGGTGGCTGACCCCAATCACTCCCCCATTTTTCAGGTACTAGTAAGGGCAAAAAGAAGGTCAACGGTAGATAGGCTGCATCTTTATTTATTAGATTTGGAGTTTTTTTTAAAAGTTTGTTTTGAGTCAAACAAAATTTTAACCTTTTTATTTATTTCCGCATTAAAGACCATGAGACGGTTTATATTTTTATCTGAGTTGGGACCTTTTCATTACTTGTACTTGGGGAAATTTTATTAATTAATTGTTTTAAAAAAATTTAAATTTCTCCTGATTTTTGGGATGTTACAAGTTGGTATCAGAGCTCTGGCTTGAGAGAATTGGGTACATAAGGGGTGGATTCCAAACTCAAGTCGAAAGACGAGTTTTCAAAATGAGTTTCAAAAGTGTTTTTAAAATGAGTCCAAATCCAAATCGAGAAGCAGCGCATCACAACGACCTTATGCCTCTAGTACTTATTTTTTTTAGTTATTTAGTTTATTATAAACGTCGCGAGTGACGCTAACTATTAAGAGGATATTAGAGTTTTGACACGAGACGAGCGTGAATTGTGCGACTATATATATATATATATATATATATATATATATATATATATATATATATATATATATATATATATATATATATATATATATATATATATATAAACCAATAAACCACAGTTTCAAGAAATAATATCTTCTACCAAGATATTCACCGAGGAAGCAGAAGCCATTTTGAAAGAAGCTATTCAGGAATAGAGGGAACGTTTTATACTTCAGGAACAAGTAGCCTGAACAAATTGATCACTCCTAAATTTCCACTCAGCCATCTCTCCCAATTGAAAAAGATAATTACTATGTTACATTACACATCAAGTAAGGATTAAAGAAAGTATTTCTTTCTATATATATATATATATATATATATATATATATATATATACTATATAATTATTGTTGTGAATTACTTGATTATCTGGATGGTATAAGGATGGGAGATCGTGGAATTTTTGAAGCTGGCTCGAAACCATGTCGTAGGTAGGTGCGGATAATAATAGAGGGCCCCTATTATTATACGCACAGAACTCATGTCTATGTTTCGAAAAGGATTCAAGGAGACCATTCGTCAAGCATCTAAGTATCATGAAAACCCTCAATTATTATATATAATAAATGATAATAAAATCACTAAAAGAGATTTATGAGAAAACAGTGACACCAAATGAATAAGACACTCATTAAACGCGAATTGATGAAGAGTTATCAAAACATGTCAAGAGAGAGACTAATGAATCAAATTGAGCTGGATTCTTTAAATGATGTAATTGAGTTATTAATAAATCGAGATTTATGCGAAAATTTGATAAGAGATTATTGATTGATAATGAGTTACCCAAACAAATCAAGTGACAGTTAGTTTAACCAAATTGGTGAAAATCACTAACGATAATTTGTAAAATTTAGTAATAATGAGATATATTAACTGGTTAAAAATTAGAAGATAATGATTATAAATGATTAAGAATAATTTAATTCGCATAATTGAGAAGTTATTGAAAATCACTAGAAATTAATAAAGCAAGAACGATTGGCAATTATCTAAAATGAATTAAATAAAGAGATTAAAAATTATGTATAATCATTAAATTGAGTAAAGGAGGAAAACAATAGTAAATGAACAGATTTATATGAGTAAATGAAAATTAACGACTTGAAGGGTTAAATTGACTAATAAGAAATTTTTGTGAAGTGTATAAACATAATCCGAGGAGAAACCAAGGGTGATAATGATATAAATGACGTTTAATGAGATCATGATGGGTAATACGAATTGCGTAAAGTTTAATGAATTGAGAAATTTTATTGCGAAACTTTATAGATTTAATTTTTCATTAAGAGAAATCATCGAGAATGCGAAATAATAGATACAATTTATTGAGTAAGGGATAAAATTTTGACAGAGTTAATAAAAGTTGCAAAAATTTAAGCAACTTTAATTGAACAAGATGAGGAACCCAAAACGAGTTAAGCGACGAGAGGAAATTTACGAGACGTGTTCACTGCGAATGAAATGAGAAATCTATTCAATGACAAAATTGTTATATGGTAATAATAATACCAAACACGCTATGAGTAAGCCAAAAATGAGAATTTAATACTCAGATTTGAACAAGAAATAATCGTGAATGCGTAACGCAAAATAAAGTTGTGGTGCTATTAAATGTAATGAGCTTGACTTGTGAGGAATCATAAAATGACTCATTAATAATGAGACTAATAAAAATTGATGAGTTATAATGAAGAAAATCTAATAAGGATGTGAGAATCCATGAGAATGCTAATGAGAAAACTAACACCTAATTTGAGCAATGAATTTTTATAAAGTGATAAAAATTTAATGAGTATGGGTATGAGAGAGGCGTAAAGAGTGTACGTTGGGACCGACTCACACTTGGGCATAAGAGTTTAAATATCGAGTAATCAAATGAAACCTTAAAATATGTAATCCAAAAATGAGAACCAATAAACCGAACGACCGCGTGTTTGTAACGAATTCTATGTGAGATTTTGAGTGCCATTTCCAAACTCGGGGACGAGTTTTCTCCAAGTGGAGTTGAGTGGTGGTAAAATGGAAAACTACCAATCTTAAAAGTGCGAATAGAGAATACTAATAAAGTTGTGAATTATTAATTTCGTATTATGAGCTAATGAAGATTTATAAATCGAGCTAAATGTAAATATATAAATAAATAAATAAAGTTTGTATGGAGTAAATTAAGAGATTTATTTACCAAGAGAAAATATTGTTATGTGTTATTATGAGCATATATGTGCATATAACTGGCTAAAAAGTTATAAGAGTGATTAATTAACCGAGAAATTATTTCTATGGGAATATAATGAGATAAAAAGAGATTATTAAAAATTATTATGAATTATTCAAGTCAAGTTAAATGAGGAAAACAAGATTATGAGAAGTTATTAAATCCACTCGAGAAATTTTTTAGCCAAACTATTCTGTTGAGTAATATATATACATGTGACTAGGGAATTTATAAGAATAACCGCGAATAATTAATTTCATGTGATGGTATAATTACCAAGTGGTGAGAACTTCATAAATCGAGGGTAATGTTGCAAATGAGAAGTGGCAGATATATAAATCGGGAGAAATCATGAAATTAGAGTAACAAGAATGTTGTTAATGAGTCGGCTATGAGAGGATCGCCATAATAAAAATATAAGGAAGATTTATTATTATTGAGAAATTATCGAGTTATATGAAACTAATAAATCAAGTTAAACGATTAAATTATTAAAATAATTCAAATGACAAAATCCTTAATTATGATCAAATATTAAATTGAAACTAAGGGAAATATCGAGTTAAATTATTAAATTAAATGTTATCAAACATTATACTTTATTGAGTAATTATTAAACCGATAATAGTTATTGAAATAAGCACACGAGAAAGATATAAGTGTATCAAGTAATAAATTTAATTAAAATACCATGAGTATCTAAATCGAGAAAACAATAAAAATATAAAGTAATGAGGAAACTTTATATTGAGAACGAGAAAATAGATGAGTAATCAAGTGCATGAGAATTATCGAGTTAATTAATTAACCAAGTGAAGAGAAAATATTAAATTGGGGCGTTTGAGACTTAAAAATAAATGAGATTAATGAGTGGAATTTTGGTCAAATTAATCAAGAGACAATTTAAATGAGAACAAAGCGAGAAAATAATTAACGAGTTAGATGTTAAAATCATTAAGAGAATTGATAAGTATCATTACAATTAGTTAAACGAGTAATATTCAAAATAGTCAGTGAAGGGTTATTAAATATGAGTTAGCAAGAGAACTAATAACGCAGATTAAAAGAAGAATTATCTGTTCGAGTAGTCCGATAATTTAATTTGATCACGTGAAAAATCGTAAAAGCGAGTAAATGTATACATTAAGTGGACTGATGAGAAGTCATTAAACGAGATTTGAGTTTACATTGATGATATAAGCTTGCGTTGAATTAAAAACAAGTTGTGGAGATTTGAGGTGAGTGCATTTGAGTATATGCAAATTGAGTAAGAGGCATGAGTTGCCTCCAATCTGAGGTTTATGTGTGATAAAGTGCATTTATGTGAATTATCTACTTGGTGTGTGTTGTTTGATAGCGGTGTGAACCGCTAAATTGTTCATTATGCTTCAAAACAAACTATTGTCCTATACAGTATAGGACCTTTAAATGCTCGTTATTGGTAGAGATTGCCAATAATAAAATTTTATTTGTTAATAAAACGTAAAATTGATAATTTGTTGGAAATGTGCGGGAATGTTTTTCCCATGAAAACTTATTTATATCGTCGTGAGTGGGTCGAGTATAATTGCAAGCACGAGTTGGATGGCCGAGTACCACGCCGAGATCATCTGTCACCACAAACCAAAGCGTAACAAACATCCAAGTGGAGTTGCATCAGAGATTCAACGCAAAGTTAATCGTTGAAGTGCAGCAACTGTGTTCGACGACGAGAGCAAGAAGACGCCTTCGGTAGAGTATGGTGGTTATTTGTGCTTATTGACGACATCCTTTTCATCGCTAAACCGAGATCCTTAGAGAGCGTTTGGATCTTTATTCTTTTAACTTTATCGTCTCTCGCCGCCAGAGATGGAAGATTTGTATGAGCAGTTGCAAGAGCCGGATTTCATTCTGATCGCGTAGGTCACCCTGAAGAGTTTCATTCTATTCTTAACCTTTGACGAGTTTCCTTATTTCATAACCTTATTGTTTTCTTCTATTACGGACATGTGTTGTTGCCAATCCTGAGTCTGAGGTGCGAGATCACTACCCTGAGTTCTTTTGAGTAATGACTTCGGGGACGAAGTCTATTTCAAGTGGAGTTGAGTTGTAACGCCCTAAAATTTTAATAATTAAATGATATTACTTTAATTGTTATACTTAAACTTAAAATGAATAATTAATAAATTATTAGACGAGCTGTAATTAGACGGTTCATTTTATTAGACGTTATAATTAAATTAGGCGATGTTTCGTTGATTAATAAACGTTCGTATATTACTTAAGTGTAATAAAATGGTTTGTCTCGAATTTGGACCGGGTTAGTTAATCGTAAGAGTTGAGTGATATTCTTTTGAGTCGGGCCGGCCAAAGGCCAAGGCGGAATTTGTTAGGCTTTTAATTGTTTCGGGCTTGAAGCCTATTAGGAAAATTGGTGGTCCATTTAGCTAATTAATTAAAACCCCTAACCTAAAAGATCCGTCCCTCGTTTTCACTTAAACTGCCGCAGACCAAAAGCATCTTGGAATGCTCTCTTCTTCTACAACTTACCTTCACCGACAAAGCAATGCTTTGTGATTTATTCGAACAACAAATGGGTTGGCAGCAACTATTTTATTGCTAGAAATTAGTGGCGGTGGTTTAATTCTTTAAGCCAATCAAAGTTCTCGCCACTTGAGGAGGAGGAAGAATTGATCAAGCAGCTCACGTGGGATCTAGTGACATTGTGACAATGGGACTTTTGTCTTCTTTTCTTGTTTTAGCGATAAATTATTTTGATCGGACGGTGGCAAGGGACTAGCCTTTATTCGGTGGTGTGGAATCGAGAGCCAAGCAATCGGTATTATTTCCTCTTTTGTTTTCCTCATCCTTTCTCTCTTTTCGGTTCAGAATCTTAATGTATATGTGTTGTTTCCTGGCCATCGTCGAAGTCACAGAGCAGTGCAGACCGTGTTCTTGTTCCTGAATGGTGCCGAGCAGATGATGAGCAAAATTGGAGAAACCAAACCAGGATCACCTACTGAGCGTCGGGTTTTAGTGTGCTAGAGTGGGTACCGTTTCTTTGTGCAAGTATTGTGTTCAGCCAAGCCGTACCCGAGCCGATTCTGTTTCCGTTGGGTATAACTATTCTTCCGAATTTGATTCCTAGTTTAATATGAGCATTGCGATTCTTGAGCTGGATTTTGTTCTTGTAGGTGTCGGGTTGTTTTTGTTTTAATGTTTATTTGTATCGGGTCCTTGCTGGATCAGTGATAGTATCGGGTTTTAGAGGGTTGAGGGTTTTGTTGCTTTGATCGGTTAACCATGGTATTCGTGATCTCGAGTCTTAGTTCTAATTGTTTTGTATCTATACTAATCGTATCGGTTGACTGCTGTTGTTTGATCACTGGTTTTGTTTTCGGGTTAATCACTGGTTTTGGTTAGTGTCGGGTTGGGTAAAAACCGTGGTTGATTGGCTAAACGTTTTATTGATCGAAAAACCCGGAAACCGAAACGAACCTAACGGTTCTTGGTTTCCTAAATCGAAAGAGATTTTCAAAGAAGAAGTAAAATAATTCTTGAATAAGTTTCTGAGTTAAAAATGGACTGTCGGGAGTCTCGGGATGATGTCGGGATTCAAACGGGGTTAAATTAATAAGCTAGAATTTTCAACAGAAACTGTTCTCCGAGTTCGGGGCAATTTTTACCACACTTAAAATACGATTTTGGATTTTTGGCCCGTGTTGGTCTCTAGTTTTATGAGTCCTCTTTCCAATGCCTCTAACGGCTCGTTAATCTGATATACGGTTTAAAAGTTATCACTGTTTTAGTAACCTATCGCAGAATAGTTTTCGGTTCAACTATTCTGTCTTGTGAGCCTGTTTTGACCCCTTTCTGTTTGGATTTAGTTCCCGAAGTCTTCTGACAAACTGTAGTCCTCTGAGCCGTGCAGCTACTGTAAAAATTTGATTAAATTCTAGTGAACCGGCTTAGGAATTATAACAGTTCCCGCGGGGGTGTCGGGTTCTGGCACAATGTTTTGAAATGAGTTTTGAGCCAAGTTTTAATTCGAGTTTTATTATGAGATGTAGGACCTTCTAGGAACTGATTTGTGACTCGTACGTGCCGAGGATATCTAGGAGCTTACGGTCATACGAGGTGGGTAATCTCACTATAAACTTGTACTTACTTTCGATTCATGATTTTGTGCTATGTGTTGTGAATTGTCTTGTTGATTGAGCTTGAGTATTGATTGGGTGATTTATTTTAGTTATCTGTGATTTGAGTTATTTGGAGCCTGAGTTATCTGAGTTTTGAGTTCTTGAGTTAAAACATTAAACATAATATACTTGAGTTGTCTTGGCACCGAAGAGTACTGGTGCCAGACGTTTTGACTCAACACCGAAGAGAACAGGTGTTGAGCCTTGAGTTGTGTGAGGCGGGCCGAGGTTGATCTCTCGTCCCAAGTCACACAAGCGCGCTATATAAATTTAAAATCTGAGAAAATAAACTTGAGTAATTGAGAATTGAGTAGAGTCTCTAGGGATCACTTATGTGGCTTGAGTTGTTTGTATGTATTTGTTTATTTTGATATTATTCACTCAGCGGTGGCTGACCCCAATCACTCCCCCATTTTTCAGGTACTAGTAAGGGCAAAAAGAAGGTCAACGGTTGATAGGCTGCATCTTTATTTATTAGATTTGGAGTTTTTTTTAAAAGTTTATTTTGAGTCAAACAAAATTTTAACCTTTTTATTTATTTCCGCATTAAAGACCATGAGACGGTTTATATTTTTATCTGAGTTGGGACCTTTTCATTACTTGTACTTGGGGAAATTTTATTAATTAATTGTTTTAAAAAATTTTAAATTTCTCCTGATTTTTGGGATGTTACAGGAAGAAAGCCAAATAACACTTCCCTATTCTTGAAGACCCTCAAGCTGTTGAACAAAATAATCCAATTGATAATTGGAGGGTACTAAATAATGTGATAGAAATAATCAGAAAAGATAAGTCAACACAAAGATTCAAAGCATGGAAACCAATGATAATGTCACTTTCCAGAACTGATGTTATTAAAATGTTGAGCATTGGTAGACCAAGAATGGCTAATGATCAATGGAAGAATTCAGGAGATGGATACTTAATAGAGATGATTGATGTTGCATTCTATCTAGAGAAATATCCTGAAGGATTTATAAATAAAGAATATGTTTATGCCTGGAATGTTCTACCTTCAGTGAACATGTATTTCTTTGAAAGAGTAGACAAAAGATGTGAGCTGTTTTGATGGAAAAAGACTATAATCGTTCAAAACAAGCAATGTATCAAGCTACATGTTGCTCATTCATCAGACCTCATGATGGAGCTATGTTCTCAGAAAAATACAAGTATTTCCTTGAAAAGAACAAAAGATACATAGTTGAACAAAGAAGATTTAGAAATCAGAGGATAAAAGAAGGAGATGAACGAAGGGCAACAGAGTTAGAAGAAAAGAAAAGGAAGAGAAGAAAAAGAAAGAAAATTGATTAATTCAAACTGAATTAATAAGTTTAGGGGGAGATTGTTGGGATATAAATAATCTATTACTGACGCTGCAGGTAATACTGATGAATTACTACTGATGGTGCTTAAACGTAAAATACTACTGATCTTGGATTTACTACTGATGATCGCTGTTACTACTGATGATCATATTTGAAGCTGATCGTGCCCGAGATCTTCGCAGATTTAGTTTAGAATTTAAATCTTTATGTAATTCAATTGTAATCTAGTCCTAGTATAACTAGGGTAAAGTTTTAGGCTTCAAGGACTAGTATATATGATTCCTTACGACTTGTAAACGTACGTGTGTATTGATCGATCAAATTAATATACATTGAAGTTTTTTGTGAAAGTATGTTCTTAATTATTTCATATAATTTACAGTTATTCATTGTTTTTAATCAATCACAATAGTGTTAATCCGCTGTAACATCTCATTGTGAGTAGATCTGTGATTCAATAACTTATTGAGTTTATTCGATCCTGACATAAACCTTGTGACAAGTGTGGGTTATAAAAAATATATAATTTGCTTTGTTCTTTTCATATTTTTAGTGAATAACTTTCTCTTACAGCTAAATGATAATCACGCTTTATGCAAAAGCTCTCTACTTTATTTGAAAGGAAAGCTACGAGTCTTATTAATCACACCTATGTAAAACATAAAGATGAGTAAACTTTAAGTATACTTATAAACTGATGAGACTGAATAACAACCGAATACAATTAATAAACTGCATGAAGCAAAAACAAGCTTAAATAGACTATAACTTCCGGAATAAACAAACACCAAAACTGTATATGAACCATCATATCCGAACGTACAACCCACGATGACCCACTACAAAGTAAAATTACAAGTTGATGCCCGACCACGTAACCACTCCATCAGTTCATCCAATTGAATGCTAATTACCTGAAATTATGAATTATAAAAAATTAATTACTAATTATAGCCGTGACTCGTGAACTCCTAATTTAATAAAACGTGTAACTAAAGATGATTCATATACCACAAATGATGTTTACATCGCAACTATTCATATTTGATATCGTACTATCAACTAAACGTACTTCAATAAAGTACATGATATTATGGTATGAATATCACATTGTGTTGTACGTGTAGTATTAACCATTTCCAAAGTGGTCTAGTGGTAAGGTCTCTCCCAACGCTTCATCACTACTCACGCCAGTAGCCTTCAAAACACGTCAAGCAACCGACGCCATTGGCACCATTGCATCAGTAGCCCTCATCGGTAGATCTCGTTTCCCAGGCAACAAAATGAGTATCTCTTCAGTAGAGTGTGAGGGGGGTGGGGGTGGAGGGTTTAATATTTTCTAATTAATGATAAGTTGTTGTTGGTACGACCTTGTTAGTAACTCATCGATAGGGAAGAGAGTGATTTTGCTCTACTGATGAGTTTAAAAATACGTCATATTAAGAGAGTTCTAACCATTCTTATGTTAAAAATCATTTGTTTTTTGTCGGAAACCCTAAAAAGAAATATTCTCTTTCCGATTACATGGTAAAATTAAGTTAAGTTGACTTTAGTATAATAGTCGCCGATATATTCAGTTGAGGATATATTAACGTGTTATTTTTTTAATTTTTTTTAACAGCAAGTTAGTAAGTTAGTGGTTCGAGTCTATATAGTGACATCCACAAAGGGCAGTATGTCTTCTCTCGAACCCTCCATATATTGAGAATAAACCACATCACCTTTTAATCTTCAAATTTTGTCTCTAAAAATGCTTAAACCCAAGACCTTTTAAAGGAAAACAACAAGACTATTCTTAATGACCAATTAATCTAGACCAATTAGTTTATCAACGTCTTATTGACTTGTTAATAACTATCATATTCTATATACTACATTTAGCATAGAAGTATAATGACTATATTGCCCTTCACGTAATTAACATATTTCTTTTCTTTTTTCTAAAGGCCCCACCACTTGCACTATTACCCCTCTACATTTCTAAAGTTATAAAACACCCCTCTTAATTTTTAAAAGCTATAAAGCAACCCTTCACTTTCAAAATAAGTGATACACTTTTTATTTTAAAGTGTTTCAAAATAAAAGATGCACTTTTTTATATTAAGTTGTTTTCACTTTCAAAATAAGATATACACTTTTTTTTATTTTAAGTTGTTTCAAGATAAGTGATACACTTTTTATTTAAGTCGTTTTCACTTTCAAAATAAGTGATATACTTTTCACTTGGCTCCTGATTCGTTTCGAATAAAAAAAGGCTGGCCAAATTTGTCTTGTCTCTTGATCGTAACTCATTATTCATCGTTTGGCACAGTCAGTTAGAAGTATAATGAAATAACATGGTTTCAGTCACAAATTTTAACTCAGTCAATTCAGCTAGCATTACTCACTCAATAACTATAGCCTACATTTTTGTACTTTACATTGATCCTTAAATTATCTGAGCACCAACTTTCCTGATCCAAAATTGCAACAAAATGGAAATGCACAGCTCAATATACGAAACTAATGGGCCACATAATAACTAAATTCATAATTGCCACATTTGCAGGACCTAATTTTCAATAAAATAAGCACTACAATGAAGAAGAAAGGATTGGAGCTCATAAAAATTAGACATAAATATATTCTAGCCCAAACCAAAGCAAATAAACCTAGGCCCTCTATGGCCCATTAGGTTGACTTTAATAGGCTGACTGGAAGAAAAAAAAACACATAGGAAAAATCACCGAGAAAACAATAAAGGTAAATTACAGAAATTGTCTCTGTGATATACCCGATTCTGCATTTTTGTCTCTAAACTTTTTTTTGTCAGTTTTTTTGGCCTTAAAGATTTTTGGATTTCAGTATTCCGTCCTTCCGTCCAAAATTCTCCGTTAACTAACGATATTTTTGTCCATTTCCCAGATTACCCCTATTTTAACTCTTTTTTTTATATTTTTCTTTTTCTTTTTACATTTTTCGTTTTTCTTTTTCTTTCTCCATTTTCTTTCTTCATCTCCAAAGAATCCCCCTATCAAAACCCCAAAACCATGTAGGAGTTAATACAATTTTCATTAATAAAATATAATACAATTGGGAAATGACTAAAACAAATACAAGATTGAAACAAGAATATGTAGAAACAAAGAAGAAACAAGTTTTGGTTGAGTCTCGTGAAATTCACGATCCCCTTAAAATAGATTCGTCATCTATCTCCCAGGGTAAAACAACCGAGTAGTTTTACACTACTGAATATAATCTAAGCCAGAACACTTATCGAAAGTTCTTGTGTTTATGGATCACTAAAATTGGAGAGAGCAAATTGTGATGCTTGTAAGTAAGAAGGAAAGTATATGAATTTGTGTGTGTTCTTCCAAATGACCAAACCCACTATTTATAGTGGAAGATGGATGGAAGATGGTCAAGTGGATTAGTGACATACATTATTGTCATTAAGCCAATTCATTACAAAAATCAAAATCACTCATTCAAATGTATATTTTAATGACAAACATTAAAATTATAAATAATATTATCAATATTATTATTTGAATACTTCCACTAACTCAAGTGACAAAAACCGAGTGGCAAAAAACGATCCCCCATGAAACCCGGGAGACGAATGTGGATAGGTTCAAGTTTCCACTAGTTCATTTGTTTGATTTCTTTGTTCCGTACACCCCACTTTGAGAGTCTATATCTCATTCACCACGACTACATTTTGGACATACCAAACATTAATTATATATAATTATATGTGTCCAAAATTTTCCAACAATCCCCCACATGAATAGAGATCGATCGAAAACACAACAAAATTTCGATAAATGTTCAACAGTTAAGTCTTGCAAAGCATAGGTAGGTGTTAGTCTTTGAACCTTCCCTTGAGAAGCACACTTAGTCTCCTAGCAGTCAGTAGACGCGATGTCCTTGAACTGAATCCGCCTTTTGTGTAGAAGACAATATACATTCTCACAAGACTCTCCCTAACTTGTTCATATCCTCTTATCGTGCCCGTCTTGGTCATGGACACTGCCTGGTTCTGCGAGAGCTACTAAGAATTGTGCCCCAACAATTCCATTCGAAGCGACCCCACTTCTCCCTCACATAGGTGATTCTCTACAATGAATCATTAAAAGCCGTAGTGCTTATCCTCGTTGTCACTGAACTAGGAATGGACTAGGAAGTAGTATTTACTCCCATTAAAGATTGTTAGGAGGAATTCCGTTACCCCAACAGTGACATCCCTTCGTTTATACAATTAGGTTGTCCTATTGAACCTAGATCTTGGGATCTCCAGTCAACTAGGTTAGGTTTCTTTCGCATAAACTTTATTCCAAGGGGTTTAGTCCCATTCCACCATAACTAACTCTCTACTTAAGCCTTTTTCATAAGCGGATCCGCGATGTTATCATTTAACTTTTGATAGTTAATCTTGATAACATCAATTGAGAGTAGTTATCATATCGTATTATGTCTTACTATTATACATTGTACACTTGACTAGTGTAAATGTAAGACAACGATATATGCCAATTTATACATCAATTATTTGGAATATCTTCCTTAATTAATGTAACGTTAAGAAGATGAATGAATACCTTAGCAAGGTACCCCCACATTTGTACGTATTTCTAAGACGGTTTTCTTTCAAACCAAAATTCGTATGATGTTTCATCTAACCGTCACGAGATATCTTATAAAAAAGATAAGTAGTCGACACACGATATACCCCCACATTTGTACAAATTAATGTATCAATTACTTCATATTTACTTTTCTCTAAAGTAAAATTATAATATAGGTTCGTTCCTACATATCACTATATAGTACAATCATCAATAGACATTATGATTTTATTGTCACCACATTTAGTAGGAGTTGATTTTAAATCACACACTTTTGTGTGAGCCATATCAAGGACTTTGGTTATTTCTTTCAACCAAATGGAAGGATGATTTTGTCAATTTGTTATATTTGTGACTTTGAATCAATGTGGAATGTTGGTGATATGCAATTTAATTAATTTAAACACCAATTTAATTACATTTATATGGCATAATCAACAATGTTAAATATTTACTAACTCAAAATTAATGAACAACTTTATTAGCATTTTATTAAAATAGCGGTTACAAGTTCTCATATTTAATTTTAACATTTTTACCAACAAAAATTCAACATTTTGATGATACAATGTTATCGCATTCAATCACAACCCGAAAACAAATTTAGTGAGCAACCATCCGGTCACAAGATTATTATGAATCCCCGGCACATACAAAATATTGCTCAACATGACATCATTTCCGAAAGTCATCCTTAAGATAACATTTCCTTCACCTTTGATATATGTGGTAGCCGAGTTTCCCATAAAAAGTTTTTACTCATTTTTCAACATCTTTGAAAATGATAAACATACTTTTATCGAAACACACATGACGGGTAGCACCCGTATCGACATGCCATCCACTTGAATCGGTTCCCACCAAATTCACTTCCGACAAATCGGAAATCATGGCCACATTATGCACATCTTCCTTCATGTACATTTCCATGTTAGGCATTGTCACAATATTTTTATCAAATAAAAAATGCAAATTTGACCAATAAGCCTCAACAATCAAAATGTTCTAATTAGTAGTGAGATATATTTCTAGTATCATCTCATCAAGAATTAACTCAAGAAGCCAAACACTATCTTGTATCTTACTCACTAATTTAAACCAACATTTTTTCAAGTCTCACAATTTGAAAGTAAAATTCTAGATGCCAAAACAATCCATAGATATAAAATCCGAAGAATTTAACTTTTACCAAATTTGAAAAAATTCAAGTAACCAAAGTTATCTTGAAATCTTAAAACAACAAAACCTTTTTATTTCAAAAATCTTATAATTTCCAAATATCTCATATTATGAGACTATATTCAAGAAACCAAAGTCTTCTTGATATGTATAAAACGGAAATTTAAAATTTTCAAAGAAAATTCTCTATAATTTTAGAGAACAACAATAATATGAAACTTCAATCCAAACATTTAATTACCATATAGTCTCACAAATTGAAACCATATGTCAAGAAGCCAAAGCTACTTTGACATGCATAAAATGGAAATAACATGAACGAATCTACTTTTCTTAAATTTAAAAATTTTAAAAATCATAATGTAAACTTTCACAAGATTGAGAATAAATTCAAGATGCCAAGGCAACTTTGATAACTAAAAGTTATAGAATTTTAAAACCAAAGTACATTTTCTCACTATATGAGATTAAAGTCAAGAAAACTCAAGTTATCTTGATACTTGAAACAAAATAAATCAAAACATTTATATCCAAAAACTTTTAATTTCCAAATATCTCACACAATGAGACTATATTCAAGATACCAAAGTAATCTTGATATGTATAAAATGGGAATTACGAAAAGTTTATAAAAAAAAAATTCTCAAACAAATCATTTATAGTTGAAGAATAACGACAATATTATGAAATATAAATCCAAAATATTTGATTTCCAAATAGTTTCACAAATTGAAACCATATGTCAAGAAGCCAAAGCTACCTTGAGATGAAGAAAATGGAAATCAAAATCACTTACAAGCCAATGTAATTTTTGATATTTTAATAATCAACAAATTTCACAATGATATACAAATATTTGTAAGATTTATTTCAAGTTTCATCTCTAATGAGAATCAACTTAAGAAGCCTATGACTATGTTGAACCTTACAAACAAATATGATTGCAAAACTTAGAATTAACAACAATAATTCTTTTAGTTTTTAAATCCAAAATTGTTTTAAGCGATTTATCAAGTTATTTAAAATCAACCTTGAAAAACTTGATATAAGAAACTTTAAATCCAAAAATTGGATTTAACAATTTAAACAAAACAAAATTGGGAATTTTCTAAAAACTCAATTGATCCTTTTGTTCTATATAAACGTTTCAATCACCACTTTTCCGAATATATGCTATTAACGAGCAAAATCCGAAAAAAATAGGTAATTTTCCAACCGGTATTAGCAAAGAGAGGATTTTTAAAAACTTAAAATAGATTTTCCTCTCTTTGCTAATACCGGTTGGAAATACATATTTTTTTTTCTCGGATTTTGCTCGTTAATAGCATAGATTCGGAAAAAGTGGTGATTGAAACGTTTTATAGAACAAAAAGGTTGAATTGAGTTTTAGAAAAAAATTCCAATTTTGTTTTGTTTAAATTGTTAAATGAAATTTTTGGATTTAAAGTTTATTATATCAAGTTTTTAAAGTTTGATTTTAAATAACTTGATATATTTTTTAAAATAATTTTGGATTTAAAAAATTTTGGTAATCAAGTTTGCTTTGGCTACTTGATTTTTCTCATATTTGTGAAAAAACTAAAATTCTTCGGGATTTTTCATTAATAAAATACAATTACAATAAGAGAAATTGACGAATACGTTTACAAAAGATTGAAACAAACTAAATAGAACAAACAAGTACAAGGTTCTGGTTGAGTCTCGTGAAATTCACGATCCCCTTAAAATAGATTCGTTGTCTATTTCCAGGGTAAAACAACCGAGTAGTTTTACACCACCGGATATAATCCAAGCCAGAACACTAACCGAAGTTAAGAGTGTTTTCTAGGAAAGAAAGAAAGTTGTGATCTTGTAAGTAGGTGAGTGAAGGTGTATTCGGTGTGCCCTACAATGAGACCTAAGGTCTCTATTTATAGTGTAGAATGCCAAATAATGTTTAATCAAAAAAATTAAATGCATTCAATACTATTAAACAAGAAATAAAAACAGCAAACTGCATTTACTGCAGAAAATTCGTAACTGGCCTGCTCAGTCCTTCTGGTCAGTCCAGAAAGTCAGTCTGAGAGGTCAGTACGAGAACTCAGTATTGGAAGTTAGCGCTGCAGCAACTCAGTATTGGAAGTCTGTTGCGCAGGTCAGTACAGGAAGTCTGTTGCGCAGGTCAGTATGAGACTACAACTCAGTACTGCTGCACAGTACACGTCGAACAACTCAGTACTGCAGCGCAGTACATGTCGAAAAACTCAGTACCGAGGTGGTCGGTATTGACCAGTCAGTACAGAGGAGGTCAGTATGAGACTTATCAGTACGAGCATACTGCAGTATCGATAAGATGCCAAAAATTGATCCGCGCGAGCCCGGAAATTCGGAGCTGCATTCGTGTCCGCAGGTCGCTCGGGCGTACATGAGTTCAAGCCATTTCGGGCCACTCGGTCCAAACCCCTTCATACTTCCAACCTTATAAACCAACAAATGGTTTGATAACATTATATAGGTTCAAAGTTGGTGAAAAATCATTTTATCACAACTTTTCCAACATTCCCCCACATGAATAGAGATCGATTGAAAACACCACAAAATATCGATAAATGTTCAATAGTTAAGTCTTGCAAAGAGTAGGTAGGTGTTAGCCCTTGAACCCTCCCTTGAGAGGCACACTTAGTCTCCTAGAAGTCAGTAGACGCGATGTCCTTGAACTGAATCCGCCTTTTGTATAGACGACAGTATACATTCTCACAAGACTCTCCCTAACTTGTTCATATCATCTTATCGTGTCCGTCTTGGTCATGGACACTGCCTGGTTTTGCGAGAGCTACTAAGAATTGTGCCCAACAATTCCATTCAAAGCGACTCCACTTCTCCCTCACATAGGTGATTCTCTACAACAAATCATTAAAGCCATAGTGCTTATCCTCATTGTCATTGAACTAGGAATGAACTAGGAAGTATTAAAATTTACTCCCTTTAAGAATGTTTGGAGGAATTCCGTTACCCCCACAGTGATATCCCTTCGTTTATACAATTAGGTTGTCCTATTGAACCTAGATCTTGGGATCTCCAGTCAACTAGGTTAGGTTTCCTTCGCATAAACTTTTATTCCACGGGCTTTAGTCACATTCCTTTATAACTAACTCTCTACTTAAGCCTTTTCATAAGCGGATCCGCAATGCTATCATTTAACTTATATATAGTTAGTTAATCTTGATAACTTCAATTGAGAGTAGTTGTCATATCATATTATGTCTTACCATTATACATTGTACACTTGACTAATGTAAATGTTAGACAATAATATATACCAATAAGTACATCAATTATTTAAAATATCTTCCTTAATTGATGTAACTTTTATGAAGATGAATGAATACCTTAGCAAGGTACCCCCACATTCGTACGTATTTATAAGACGGTATTCTTTCAAACCAAAATTCGTACAATGATTCATCTAACCTTCACGAGGTATCTTATATAGAAGATAAGTAGTCGACACACGAGATACCCCCACATTTGTATGTACTTATGATACGGGTTTCTTTCAAACCAAAGTTTGTACAATGTTCATTTTATCCTCAAGGGGTATCTTATATAAAATATAATTAGTCGACACAAGACATACCCCCAAATTTGTACAAATTAATGTATCAATTGCCTTATTTTTACTTTCCTTTAAGTAAAATTACACCCTTTCGTGTATATCAATGAGCTTTGGTTATTTCTTTCAACCAAATGGAATGATGAATTTTGTCAATTTGTTACATTTGTGACTTTGAATCAATGTGGAATGTTGGTGGTATTCCATTTAATTTATTAAAACCAAATTTAATTAAATTTATATGTCATAATCAACCATGTTAAATATGCAACAATTCAAAATAAATGAAAACTTTATTAGCATTTTATCAAAATAGTGGTTACAAGTTGTCGCATCTAATTTTAACATTTTTACCAACACCAATTCCACATTTTGATAACACAATTCCATTGGATTCAATCACGACCCGTATAACAAACTTATTAAGCAACCATCCGGACACAAGATTCTTACGAATCTCCGGAACATACAAACATTGCTTAATGTGACATCATTTCTGGAAATCATCCTTAAGATAACATTTCCTTCACCTTTGATATATGTGGTAGTCTTGTTTCCAATAAAATGTTTTTGCTCAATTTAACATCTTTGAAAATGATAAACATACTTTTTATTGAAACACACATGACGGGTTGCACCCGTATCGACATACCATCCACTTGAATCGCTTCCCACCAAATTAACTTCCGACAAATCGGAAATCATAGCCACAACATCTTCCTTCATATGCATTTTCAAATTAGGCATTGTCACAACATTTGTCATTTTTATCAAATATAAAATGCAAACATTTGACCAATAAGCCTCAACAATTATACTTATTTCAATTAGAAGTAAGATATATTTCAAGTATCAACTCAAGAAGCCTATGACTATCTTGTATCTTACAACCAACGTCCACAAATATAAATTTTAGATCCAAAATTGTTTTAAACAATATATCAAGTTATTTAAAATCTAACTTTAAAAACTTGATATAATAAACTTTATATCCAAAAATTTGATTTAACAATTTAAACAAAAACAAAATTGGAAATTTTCGAAAAAACTCAATTGAACCTTTTTGTTCTATATAAACGTTTCAATCACCACTTTTTCCGAATCTATGCTATCAACAAGCAAAATCCGAAAGAAAAAAAAATTATTTGCCAACCGGTATTAGCTTAGAGAGGAAAAATCTATTTTAAGTTTGTAGGAGCTAATACCAATTTTCATTAATAAAATACAATACAATTGGGAAATGACTAAAACAAATACAAGATTGAAACAAGAATATGTAGAAACAAAGAAGAAACAAGTTTTGGTTGAGTCTCGTGAAATTCACGATCCCCTTAAAATAGATTCGTCGTCTATCTCCCAGGGTAAAACAACCGAGTACTTTTACACTAACGGATATAATCCAAGTCAGAACATTTATCGAAAGTTCTTGTGTTTAAGGATCACTAAAATTGGAGAGAGCAAATTGTGATGCTTGTAAGTGAGTAGGAAAGTATATGAATTTGTGTGTGTTCTTCCAAATGACCAAACCCACTATTTATAGTGCAAGATGGATGGAAGATGGTCAAGTAGATTAATGGCATGCATTATTGTCATTAAGCCAATTCATTACAAAAATCAAAACCACTCATTCAAATGTATATTTTAATGATAAACGTTAAAATTATAAATAATATTATCAATATTATTATTTGAATACTTCCACTAACTCAAGTGACAAAAACCGAGTGGCAAAAACCGAACCCCCGTGAAACCCGGGAGACGAGTGTGGATAGGTTCAAGTTTCCACTAGTTCATTTGTTTGATTTCTTTGTTCCGTACACCCCACTTTGAAAGTTAATATCTCATTCACCACAACTACATTTTGGACATATCAACCATTAATTATATATAATTAAATATATAATTAAATATATAATTATATGTGTCCAAAATTTTCCAACAAATAAAACCAAAACCAGATCCAAATATTATGCAATCACAAACAAAATCCTGATCTGTTTTGATTTTGATGACGGGTACTTAGAGTTTTGATTGTTGAAGAAGGGTACTTTTACTTCTCCAATTTGACGTGCAACCCTCCATCATAAACTAGACGCCACCATCTCTCACGACGCCACAAACTCCGGCGACGCTACCATGGCAAAGTCACCATCTCCGACACTTCCCCTTGTGCAAAAAAACCCCCTTCTGCACTTTCTTTTTTCTTTTTATGTTGCATGTTGGCTTCTTTTTTGCCGGAAATTGAAGCTATTATAATTGGCGGAAATAAAGGAGGCCGGATTTTAAAATGTCTTAACATATATTGAATTAATACGTTCGATTCAACAGAAATGACGGTGGAGCGAAAAAAACGATGGTGGTGGTGGTGGTGGTAATGATGGTCTTCAGGGAGTTGGTGGTGGTTTCCGGTAGAACGAACGCGGGCCATTCGGGGGGGGGGGGCGGGGGGGGGGGGGGGGGGGGGGGATTTTGGGGAAAAGTTTTTTAAGTGCAAATGATGAGTAATGGTGAGTTTATGAAATTTGGTACAGAAAGCAACCCACTTCTCCAGCACCTTCGAGATACAGAAACCATCCCACTCGGATTTTGTGAATTTTAAGGGTTTTTTTTACTTCTTAATGCAAATGTTGGTGTGTTTTTCAGAAATGATTGCAAGTTTTTCAAGAAGGAGATGGGTTTTCTTGGTTCTAGGAAGAAGAAAAAGAATGTACAATTCTTAAAGCATAAGTTACAATTCTTAAAGCACAAGGTACAACTATACTTTTTTTAATGGATATTTTGACTGCTGCAATTTAGTTTTGATTTGAAGGTGGTGGTGGATTTTGGAGATTTTGAACACCTGCAATTGTTTTTTAATGGAGATTATGGAATATGGACGGATAATTTGAAGGTGATGGATTCAAAGTTATGGTCTTGATTTAGGATTAGGGTTCATCGATCAGTTGGGGGTTTGGGGATGAAGGAATGTAAAAGATGAAAATACCCTTGTTTTTTTGGCATTTCTCGTTAGTTCACGGCTAAAATTGGACGGAAGGACATAAAAGTGAAATTCAAAAATTTTCAAGGACAAAAAACCTACAAAAGAAAAGTTAGGGATAGAACTGCAAAATCGGGTATACCATAGGGACAATTTCTGTAATTTACCAAAAAATAATTAAGCAGAAAAAATAACGCACGCAGATATACGGTGATTATCCGTACAGCTGTACTCCGATTTGGTAAAATTTAATTGCTAATGATTATTGCTTATGCCTACATTTGTATTTGTGAAACAAATAATAAATCACTAAAGAATATTAATAAAGGGCAATTATGTCTTTTATCTTTTGTATTTGTTTATCAAATTCAAAGAACTTTACCGTTTCAGATAATCAAATTAATTTTTATTGTGTTGTTAGAAAAAAAAAATTATCTTTATTCTTATTTTCGGTTATTTTTTATTTAAGATTTAAGAGTTCATTATATTTAGGTGAGCAAAATAAGTATCACGTGATTTTGAGTGGATGTGATGAGGTAAAAGATAAGAGACTTGATGAAGTGTGGGTTGCGAATCAGCTTTCATTCTTAAAAATGTCTAACAACAATTATATACCTATACATTTTAGAACTTGCGTGAACGGTGAAACTAATATTTTTTTACATAGCCGTCTTCTTTGACTTTTGAATGTCCTTTTGTTTTCTCCCATCAAATGACTTATAAATTCCTACGTATCTTTATAGCTAAAAATTTACATTGTTGAGTAGTGTGATACTGCGTTAATCTCACAGGTTATTTATGCAAACCTAATATAATTACTCCTTCCGTTCCAAATTTATTGTCCATTATAAAAAAACATATACTTTAAAAAATGTAAATTAATCATACTATGTCACCAATCAAATTTTCTTATTCCCACTTAATTGTATTTTGATTGGTTGAAATTTAGGAAAAACAGTTTTTATGTGACAAACTAAAATAGTATACTAGACAACAAAAATGGGACGGAGAGAGTAAAAGATTTGCTTATCATTGTCTTTAGGTCAATGATTAAGGATGTATAAAATGGTTTATATATACGACTAAGGATGCATAATCACTCTAAGGTAATTAATGAAATTCAAATAAGTGAATTTTTATTAGTTAAGGTACAATAATTATAAGCGAACAAACAACTTTAATCATTACCCTGAAGACAATGTATATTCCTCTATCTATATTTAATAAAAATAAGATAATACAAATTAAATATACCCAATTTTAAAAAAAATTTGAAAGATATTATAAGTACGTGATACACCTCTCAACCTACTATAGCATGCTCTTTTCTGAAATCAATTTTTTTTACTTAGGTTAATTTGGCATATATATATATATATATATATATATATATATATATATATATATATATATATATATATATATATATGGTCCAATTCAGCGCAGAACCGGTTTAAGGTACAGAACCGCAGAACTATTCTTTGAATTGATCTTGACCGTTAATCTTTGTAATCTAAGGCTATTATATTAGATGGCATTAATGTAACTAATAGGAAGTTAAAAACAGGTTATTATCTTCAAGAAGGGTATAATTGGTACTGTGTTAATATTTTATATTTTAAATATGTAAAATATCCTTAATCACGCACCTACCAAATAAACCAATCTATTTCCGTACGTGGGACATGAATGTGTGTGTGACATACATCAATGATCAATGTATGTTCATTATTCCGTACGTGGGATATTGAAAATTATGAAAATATTGTTTTCTAAAATTATTATCACCTAAATTATTCAAATAATTATCCTAGTTAATTATTGAAATAGTTAATGTATACAATGTAACTATATGTATTCAAAATTTAAAAACAGTAGATATTTTGAACATTAATTTTTTTTAATAAATATTTGGAGTTGGCTAAACGTTGCATGTTTCTGACATTAAGTGTCGCACGACATGGATGTATGTATATCAGAATATAAAAAACATGAGATTTCATGTTTCTGACATTAAGTGTCGCACGACATGGATGGACGTATATCAGAATATAAAAAACAGGAGATGTTTATAACGTTTCTGTAAACTGGCGACAAATTAAAAAACATTGGATGTGAAAATGTGTTACAACATGGATCGAAATGTACAAATGATGTATACGTAAAAGATTTTATGTTTAAAATGTAGTAATGGTAAAACATCCATGTATGGTATACCATGTTTTTAGGAGAGGATGACAATGACAATAAAATATAGTAGCACGAGATTAATGAATTCCAAAATTAATTGGATTGTTATATGCAAACGAACTTACCTTATTTTTAGGAGGCATTTAAAAGTACGTGGAACCGTTACTATACATTACTTGGTTGTTGAAATTCCTATCATGCCCTCATGAATAAAAAGAAAATAACTATATTAAATTGATTTATCTTAATTCTGATTGGTTAAGAAATAGTTCTGTGGTTCTGTACCTTAAATGGGTTCTGCGCTGAATTGTACACTATATATATATATATATATATATATATATATATATATATAGGGTCCGGATCCGGTGAGGACTCTTTTCCCGGTAAGGACTGCGAGGACTCCAAAAAAACACAAAAAATGATCCAAAACAAACTTTTTTAAATTCTTTTTTAAATATCTAAATCGCAGCCTATAAAATCCAAAAAAAAATTTCCAAAAATGATCCAAAAAAAAATATGGATCATAATAATGATCCCTAAAAAAAATATGGATCATTGTTATGATTCGCTAAAAAAAAGTGGATCATAATTTTTTTTTTGAAATTTTTTTTTGTCAAATGTAGTAATAATCATGATGAGTTATATATTTTTTTTTTCGGAATTTTTTGAAATTTTTATGAGGTGTCCTTGCGAGTCCTTACCGGAAAAAGAGTCCTCAAAGGATATATATATATATATATATATATATATATATATATATATATATATATATATATATATATATATATATATATATATATATATATATATTGGGGAGGGTTCATGCGAGAAGTGATTTTTTTGCGAGAAGTGATCTTAGCCTCTAATCAAATCCCATTAAGATTTAAAAAGAAACGGGTAGAATTGTCTGTATAAATTACCATTTAATAAAATAATTAATTCCTTAATTACCACTAACTTCTTATCCTATTTTCTTGGATCTACCACATAAAAAAAATGTGTCTTCTTCCTACGTTCAATTTATTTTCCGGTGATTCTTCGTATCAGTTAAACCAAGTTACGAATTTTAGGTGTTTATATAATTCATTCATTGGTGACCCGGGTTACGAATTATATGTTTCTAACGATCGTTTTCTATAAACCCATGTTACAAAATTTATGTGTTTTTCTAATTCGTTCATTGCTGAAATCGCAGATTCATCATTGTTCACTTATGAACAACCCAGTTTGGTAACCGGATAACCAAATCTGGATGAACAAACCGTACAGGTACACCGGTGAACTACACAAAATGAAGAAGTGTTCACACAGTGAATAATAATACTACAAAATCAACTATTTGACATAATAACCACCAAGTTTAAAACTATTTTACATTCAAATCATAACCATTTTCCTGAAATGCGAACTAAAAGATTAGCTAAAATATTTTACATCATAAGATCAAAAAACCATTATTGTATAAATGGTGAATAAAAATTTATAACAACAAAAAAATCACTACTGAAGTGGTGAATATCTCTGTTCATCGGTGAATGTAGATCTGTGTGTTCATTGGTACATACAAACGGTTCATCATTCAGATCATCCAAAAAGAAATTCAGAACCATCATTCGGTCATACTTGGTCAACTAACATCTTTTCTTGAATTTAAATCCCTTACTTCTCTTAACTGCATTTAAAAAAGATCAAAAAATCAAAAACATTATTCTTGATTTTACCTCTATTTTCCGATTGCTTAAAATCCACCATATTATCGGCATCTTTGACGGCCGGAATAAATAGGATGAGATTGTAGGGATGAAGGATGTTTGGTTGGCGGAGATGAGGAGGTCACTGGGCGGCGGAGAAAAAGACGGCAAAGTTGTGGTTCTGTCCTCAACCGTGGCATAGAATCCGGCCAGGATCCGGCCTTGACAATGAAGAACACATGGTGGCGCCGAAGAAGTCAAGAATGGTCGATTGCCTTCTGTTGAAAGCTTTGGTTGTTTGTCGCCGACACCATCCTTTGTTCTTGCCGGAGTTGGGTGTTTGAGGAGGAGAGGTTGGGTGCGGCGGTTTCCGTCCTTTGTTCTTGCCGGAGATCGCGTTTAAAGAGGAGATGTGGGGTGCGTGGGTGTGTTCTGTAAAATCAAATGAAACCCTATTATGTTAGTATATAAAATTTAAAAGGTTAATTAATATTAAGTTTACAATAATACCCTCACGTCTTTAAGTTTTTCTCCCTTCCTATCTACATATTTACAAAATTGCCACCTCTCATCTTGACCATTGATTTGTTAATCTAATGGTCTAAACAGCTTCTCGCATTTCTCGCAAAAAAACCCCTTCTCGCATGAACCTTGACCTATATATATTATATATATATATATATATATATATATATATATATATATATATATATATATATATATATATATATATATATATATATATATATATATATATATATATATATATTATGTATGGTATTAATACCAGTAAATAATTTTTAGGCATCATACGAAAATCCCCGCAACATCGCGCGGGTAAAAAACCCACTAGTGTTATACACAATGCAATCAAACTTAGTTGATAACTTCAAACACATGATGGTGTATACGAGGGAGAAGTTGAATATTTAAAATGAGAGTTTGAGTGTGTGACAGGGTTAAAGAAAACAAATTATAAACCCTTACCAAACTGACTAAAAGGTTAGGTAGCCGCATTTCTATCGGACTGTATATGTTGCTTTCTAATATTGAAAACCCATCATGAACCCAATGATGCAATGCACAACCCTTCAAGCTACTCAAGTACTTTTTAAAAAGTCCTTGTTTTAATTTTCACAGACACTTAACTCATGTGTTATTGACATCTCAATTGAAATTGTTGATATTGAAACAAGAGGATAATTCTCTCCGATCCTCGACTTCATTTGTCAACATATTGTGTCTAGTGTCATATCAAACATTTTTAGGACACATGTAAATTTTACGAAACATATCTTTCGTGATAATGCCGGGACATTCATAGTGAGATCAACATTATTGGTATTCGTAATGATAGAATAGAAATCCTATTAGTGCTAACATCAAAGCCAATGTAGGTCATTCAATTTTTCAAGTGATGTGTTAACGATTAGTGTGTGGTGCTAAATCTGATGACCATAGATCATATTATTATATTTTTAACAATTCTGAGGGTTTAAATGATAAAATGTGATGTATATTGATTAATACAAAAATGAATAGATCATTATTCAACACATTATTATCAATGGACATCTTCATATTCGATTTTTCCTACCTTAAATTGAAGATTCAACTTAATTCCAACTCGCGGAATTTCACGTATACATGATGAATAAGATAAACCAGATTCATCATGAGAATACATTGCATAAATTCATTGTTTAAAGAATTAATGCATTCAAATAAAATTCTTCTAAGCCCAATCTGCATGAACAAATTTAGGGGAATATTTTAATATATAAAGATTATGAGTACATTAGCCCAGTTTACTCAACATAATAATAAGATATATGTACCAGTTAAGGTGGGTAAACAAGAAAGCAAAGACTTAACAAAGATATCAAACAACTATCGTATAGTTGAATCGGATAACTCGTTTTTCAGGGAGTCAAAATAAAAATGATCAATCCAAGTCCCGTGAATAAGAACTGTTTGTTTGAGGGGAAGCGTAAACATTATCAAAATTTAAAATTTCAACGAAAGTTTAAGCGTTTGAAGATAATTTCAAATCTTTCATATAATTTATCAAGATATTACTTCAACAACAATTATCAAGAATTATAGATCAATATAAAGTCTCAAAGATCAAGAAAAGAGTTCCTTGCTAATTACAATTTATTAATATGAATCTTATTATTAGTCAAAGAGAAGTCTTAAAAATATTTTTATGGTAAAAAAAAACTTACAAAAAGTCTTTATTTTCACAAATTAATAAAGCTCAAGTAGATCCTGCTTTAAACTGGAGAAAGGAAAACTTGCTAGATTCAACTTTTGTTAAAGATGAAGACTTCTATACTCTTTCCAGACTATTGTGGGGGGGGGGGGGGGGGGGGTAAGATGATATTAGTTATAATAATCCTGTGTTTAATGAGTAATTAGCCTTAATTAGGCTAATGACTAATTGTCGTAAGCTTTGCACAATTATAATTGTTATATCTTTAGCAAAGTGGTTTTATCTCTAAATGTCAATCATCTAATCTTCCAAATATCAACCTAAATCTTGCTTAATCATAGTTTAATAAGTGTTTCTCAAACAACAGTGGAGAAGAATAAAATCAATTAGATCTGATTAATTTAGCTTGGTCGAATGTAGTTATGCAAGAAGGTCAAGATATATTGTGGTGGAATATTGACTCACAAGTATGTTTTCAGCTGCTATTACTAGAAAATATATCGATAAAATGGGTTCTAATTAATATTATCTTTAGATGGTCAACACATGTTTAACACGTAAAGTTGAATACATTACTATTCACTTAATTATTTTTAATTTTGTTTAAACCAGCAAACAAAATCTAAGAACCACGATTAATCTCATGTATGCTTTTACGAATTATTATGTTTTTGGAAATATAAATAACTATTTACATAAAATTAGAAAGCATCCAAGATTTTCTTGGCAGTTTCCAATAAATATATTTACTCTTATTAGTCTTATGATAATATAAAAACTAGAATAATCGAAAAGTTATGAAATAATATATAAATATATTACCTCTTCTTAGTCTTATGATAACAAATATACATGGCATTTCATGTCTATATAAAGATGGAGGGATGAGTGTGGATGATTATCTCAAACTTTAATCCCTTATATCAATCACTCATTTATATAAGGTATGATTCTAATGCTTGCAACATTTTTATGCTTTCAATATTATTTATCTTTTATAAATTTCAATAAGTTGGGTTTAGGTATTATGTAGGACTTGGTATAAATTGACGTCGTTATTCAATTGACTTGATATAAGCGGGTTAATGACGTAGCTACATACGATCACTTTCAAACAAAACCTAGTTGCGGACTTCTATGCTTTATTTAAATTTAAATTTAATTTCATTTAATGTTAAATGAAGCCTATTCTGGGTTAATGACGTAGCTATATACGACTCATCAAGCATTTAGTCATTTACACCGAGGATGTTAGGGGTTGTTTATTGATAATAGATTTTGCAATTTGAAAATGTAATCAGATAATAAATAGTTATAAAATATGATTTCAAAAAATAGTGTTTATATTTAGTTATGTTGTTTAAAATCGCCATAATCAGATAATCAGTTTTTTTCGTGTTTGGCAAACCTAATTATTTGTTTAACTAATAGGTAAAATTCAAATAATCAGTTTTCAAAACGTAATAAGCACCTACCAACCAACTTTTTCAAAACCCCATTTTGGAAGCTCCAAAATGCAAATAAATGATTATTTTTCAAACTTTTTGCCAAACATTAATTTTAGATTATTTTCATTTTTAAAACGTAATAAGCAGATAATATATCTTAGATCGTAATCCCAACACCCTCATAGTATTATAATCTAGCAGTATCCATTGTTTATGATGTTCCACAAAGTTGTGGGTTCATATCTTGACGTTGACAAAATAATTAATAATGTATAGTTAGGACTTAGGAGTTAGGACTCAGCGCCACATCAGCAGACAAACTAACTAACACTAAACTGACGTAGTCATGCCAACAACACTCTGTCACTTCACCAAATTTGGGCCCCACCATTTACTTTTCTTTTTCTAATAAAATATACAACTAATTAAAACATATAACTAATAAAAATAAATTACATTAATTAAAAAATGACATTATATAAAAAGTTTATTTTTTAAAAAAAAAAATTTGAATTTTTTAGATTTTTTTTTTTAAATTTTTTAGATTTTTTTTGAATTTTTTTAAATATTACCTTTTTTAAAAACTTAAAAAAAATAAAAAAAAATAAAAGAAAATAAAATAACACGCTCTCTCTCTTCCCCTCTCTCTCGCTAGTCTTCATCTCCAACCGGCGGCCTCCTCCGTCTCGTCTCCAAACTCGCGAGTCTCAAACCGGCGCTCAAACCGGCGGCCCGTGCCAATGGCGCCGGTACCGACGGAACACCGGCGGTGCCAAACCGACGGACCGTTGGCACTGATCTAACCACGTGTTGAATCTTGTGACACACTAAATTTCAGTAAAAAAAATCACTAAATTGAAAAAGAAAAGGATCTGAGCTCATATAAATTAGGAGTTAATTTCATCTTTAATTAGTTTTGATTTTTTTTTTCTTCTAAGTTTTAGTTAGTACGAAGTATTTGATGTACCATTTTATTGCATACATAACCCTTTTACATCGAAACCTATATAGAGTTAATTTCATTAATGGTCTTTAAATTAACTACATAATGAACTTTGATTATTTTAAATGATTGTTCATGCAATAAAATTATATACTGTATAATCTTCCATGTAGGCTATCTCTCTCCCTGCTCCACCAGCACGAAAACTGTCTGAATTATTTGACACTTCTTTTTATTGAGCAGCCCCTTTACAAAAAATAGGTGACAGATAAAAAGAGACACCTTAAAGTATTAATTGTAAGAACTTTGATTAGATGGCATACGAGTACTTCTGTAAGTAAACAATTAATTTTTAAACTTTAAAAAGAAATCAGCAATATTTATATAGTTAAATAATCTAAAATTATCTTTAAAATCAGACATAAAATATTCGAGCCCAAATTCCCAAAGCAAACTAACCCAATCTACGGCTCGGCTCTATCACATTTGCCGTCGGCCCATAAGCAGAAAAGAAAATGAAATAGGAAAAATCACGGAGAAAAAATAAATTAAGCAGAAAAAATTAACGCACGCAGAAATACGGCGACGGTCTGTACAGCTGTACTCCGACGAGTGACGAGTTCCGACGATTGGCCGACGGTCCGGCCATCCTCGGCCTCCTCCGACGGTTATCCTCCGGCCAACCGATTTCTATTTAACTGTTGACGCCTGATTTTGAATTTGGTAATGTGTAACCTAACTTGGATTTTATTTTCTAAACCATATGTCTGAGTAAAATTGTTAATATGAAGGGTATTTGGCTTTATAATTTGTGATTGTAAATTTCAAATTGTGATTTTGAGATTTTCAATTTGATAAATAAGACAGTAGCTACACTAGAGTAATCTGTATTTTTATGCTTTTAAAATTTAAATGTGCTATTTTATGATTTGATTTATTTTTGTTATCATTGTGTAAACACCAAATTACTTATTGATTGTGTGTTTTAATTTGGTAACCTTTAATAGCTAATGATTATTGTTTATGCTTACATTTGCACTTATGAAACAAACAATAAATTAATCTCTATAGAAGAAGACCAATAAAGGGCAATTATGTCTTTTATCTTCTGTAATATGCAATTTGCTTATCAAATTCAAAGAACTTTACAGTTTTAAATATCATTTATTTTCAGTTATTATATTTTTGATATTTAATGGCGGATCAAACCCAATTAGAGGAGGCAAAAACAAAACAAGTAATCCCTGCATACGTAAAAGCGATATCCGGATCACTTGGTGGAATAGTGGAAGCATCTTGCCTCCAACCAATTGATGTGATCAAGACGCGTTTACAGCTGGACCGGAGCGGGGCGTACAAGGGTATAATCCACTGTGGCAGGACCACTGTAACAACGGAAGGCGTGCGTGCTCTGTGGAAGGGTTTGACACCCTTTGCTACTCACTTGACATTGAAGTATGCCCTGAGAATGGGATCTAATGCGGTTCTACAATCGGCACTTAAGGATGCTAATACTGGAAAGATTAGTGATGGAGGGAGATTTGTGTCCGGGTTTGGTGCGGGTGTTATTGAAGCTCTTGTTATCGTTACCCCTTTTGAGGTTAGTCATTTAGGTAAATGGTCAAGATTAATCACATATTTTATACATGAAGGGATATTTTGGTCATTTGACACTTACATAAAATTTATCAAAAACAGTATTATTTATTTATTTTTTATTATCATTTTATACATACTATATTTCGGTAGAAGAAAATATTATGTGATAATAACATGTGATTATATACTTAATCACATGTGATCTTTTTGTATAATCCCATGTTATTGTATATGAGATCACGTTTGATGTTTTTGTACAATCACATGTGATTAAGTATACAATCACATGATGTCTTTTTAACGGAAAAATACAATTTAAAGATAATTAACAATAATAATTATTAAAAAAAATTCTAAAAAAACATTAAAATTTTAAAAAAAAAAAGTATGTAAAAATGACCAAAATACCCCGCCATATATAAAATGTGTGATTAATCTTGACTGTAAACATTTATTGATCAATGGTTGAGGTGTGTCCCTTGTGACCATAAAAAATCTAAGGACTACCTTGAATACATCTCTAGTCATTTAACCATAGTAGTTAATTACAAGAGTTGACTTTAACTTTGACTAAACACAGGTGCTAAAAATAAGACTTCAACAACAAAAAGGACTTACCCCCGAGCTTCTAAAATACAAGGGTCCGATCCACTGTGCCCGTTTAATCATCCACGAAGAAGGCCTACGCGGCCTATGGGCGGGAGCCAGCCCAACCGTAATGCGTAACGGAACAAACCAAGCCGTCATGTTCACCGCCAAAAACACCTTCGACACATTACTATGGAGAAAACAAGAAAATGACGGAAAAGTCCTTCTACCATGGCAGTCCATGATCTCGGGGTTCTTAGCTGGGACCGCCGGTCCGGTTTGCACCGGTCCGTTTGATGTGGTCAAGACACGGTTGATGGCTCAGACTCGGTCGGGTGGCGAGTTGAAGTATAAGGGCATGGTTCATGCGATCTCGACTATTTATGGTGAAGAGGGTTTGCGGGCGTTGTGGAAGGGTTTGCTTCCACGGTTGATGCGGATCCCGCCTGGTCAAGCCATTATGTGGGGTGTCGCTGACCAGGTTATGGGGTTGTATGAGAGGAAGTATATTAATGGCTTACCGTTGCAGATTTGATTTATCTTTTTTTATTATTGTAACTTTGCAGAATTCGTCTTTGTATGAAATTTTGGGGTTTTAGTTTTTGTTGTAGTTGCGATTGACAACATGAGTTTTTATTATTTTGTAGTGGATGAATAATGATTCGGGCTTTTTTTGTTCAATAATACCGGATTATGTTGACCCGAAAGAACTTTTTTTTTTTTTTTATATCTGAACTAGTGTGTGAAATGTAACTACAAAACTTATTATTTTAATGATAATTTTTATATTTTCCTTTGACAGTTTATGAACACTATCACACTGACAGGTTGTGGTGTAAATGATGTGATAAATGATTACACATATTAGATATAGTTATTTAATTTTAATGGCTAGTTTAAGGATGAATAAGCAGGTGTTGATCTTCTTCAAAAAGTGTCATTAACTAACGTATTTGGAATTGGTGCAACATAAAGACAGACGAAGAGGTGACGTATAGTATTCAAGTAGGCTAGCTAGAGTGGAGGGCGGCCACATGAGTTTTGTGCTGAAGTCGACACTATCAACAATATGAGGGAATGACGACCGAGATTGTATGTACATGTTAACAGAAGACCGCCATCAACGCCAGTTATAGAAGTGGAAAACATCACAGGACGATTAGAAGTGGTAGACCATGCCGTAAGTAGGAAGAAGTTATCAAGATTGATCTAAAGGATGTTGAACTTTGTGAGATCGTGATTTCAGATAGAAGTTTTTGGAGAATAAGTATTAGAATTGGTATACAGAGGTTTGAGTTTTCTCCATTTAAGCCCGTTATTAGGTTCACCAATTATGAGGCCTTGCGACTTTTAGACATTTATAGCTAAGGGTCTCATATGTCACGCATTACATGTCTTACATGTATCCGCATTTTTTATATGTCATACTAGATTATATCTTGTGAAATTTTTAATAATAAAAATATGATTCGTTATGTGTTAGTACATAAAATATTAAATAAGAAACTAAATAATATTTATATAAGGTAAATATTTTATTGAATTGTTAATAATGCTATGCTCATATACAATTACGAAATCTTAATATTAAAAAACATATTAGATGGAAAATAATAAATTAAATAAATTATCATGAAAAATTATTAACAAAAATAAAGGTAACTAAATAAAAAACTAAATAAGATAATATGATAATCAATAAATTCAAATTACAAATTAAAATTAACAAATTAAAATTAAGCAAAGACTAATATTTAATTTAAATTTACATAATCTTCAAATTTTAAATTATAAATTCAGTAGCCTCTAAGGATGCCAAGTGGCAGTTGGGAGCTTAGAAGATGACACAAGGTATTTTAAAATCTTTTTTTATTATAATAGATAGATAAATAGATTTACTAGATCTTTATTATTAACATGCTTCACACGTCATATATGTTTTATTTATGCGATATGCGCATACATACATGTTCCACATGTATTATAATTAGTTTATATATTTAATTGATTTACATGTTTTATATGCATCTATATATCTTTGATGCCATCTTTTTTACTTTATTTTCTTTTATTGTTGTCTTTTATATATATAGCACACTCTTTCGAAAGAGATATTCTATGGTCATGCTTGAATGTAATAGATACATTTGTTTTGACAGACTACTTCGAAATCATGGAATGACGAATCGCTAGTCAAGATATCATGTCGAAGGAAATCGTTTGCATGTTACCTACACATGGTGAAATTGATTCACTATATTAATGGAACACATATAATGATAATGATAATACATTTGTACAAAGATGTATTTTTTTTAGGTCAAAACAACCCTAAAGTATGATTATTTGGTATGAATTAATTAAAACACGAAAAATTTAAAGAATGAGTAAACAATATATGCAAACAACAATATATTACAAAAATAAATATATTATATGTTCTTTGTTTACAAGGTGAACTTTCTAAATTACAACAATATATTATACATCTCTACAAATTTTCATGCAGTCATCCTCAATATATACAAACAACAAAAATCGACAAACACAAAGGCATTTCATAGATTAATAGTAACACCTCGAGCCGCGCCATTTCCATATTCATTTGGCGTTATCTCGGGTGCTCCAAATATCGACCCGTGTCTTGTCGGGTCATATTTCTCACCATCACCCCACAATGCATACGCTTCCTCTCCATGAACAGCATCATCACCGATCATCAGTTCATGATCAGGCATCCGCAATGGTATAAAGATTTGAATAATTAGAAGAATAATGGTTGTTGATACAAGGTTCCACCCGATCACAAATAAGGCTGCAACTATTTGTTTTATGAATTGTTTCCCACCATTGCCACCGTAAAATGCACCTCTTGAACCGGTAATCGGTAAAACTATGTTGCATAGGGCCGGTTCAGCTAGTAAACCGGTCAACAAGCCGCCCAATAAGCCAGCTACGGCATGCGTGTGGAACACCCCCAACGTGTCATCTACCTATTTTGATTAATTAAAAGATAAGCAAGTTTATTAATCTAAATTTGAAGAAGCACACTCTTTTGTTCCGTAAAGCCCAAGACCGTGTGAAGAAAGTGGCTGCACTAAAATGGGCATAGTTTTCGAGCCCAAAAACGTTGTTTTTTGGGGGTTATTTTGATGTTTAGTTTTTTTTGTTCAATTTTTTTACTGTGTTATAGGCCCGGTTTTCGGCGCATTTGATTTTTCTGGCTCATTCGAAAATCTTGGCCTTATTTAGGGTTTGTTTGAGACTCTATAATGTTTACTTGTTAAGGATGAAAATTGGATTTTCTTCCAAAATTCGTGTTCTTGTGTTGAACAGATTTTGAAGACCAAATACATAGTATTTTTTGAACAACGTGTTTTTTGGATTATATTGTCTTTGTTATTCTAAGAATCAACGGGGCCAATTTGTTTTTTCGTCTTTCAGTCTACATCACAATGCATAAATCAAACATGATGAATAAGATAGATGTTAATTTGTACCTTTTGAAGCCAGACAGATTTTTTGTGGAGAATCATCATGGTAAACCACGGAATGCTTCCCGCAAGTATTCCCATCACAATCGCTGCCCAAGATTGAACCACCCCTGCATTTCAAAACTTACAATATTCAATGATTCAAAACTTATAAATTCTAACTACGTGGCCGACAATAATTCTGGGACAGAACGAGTAATAATAATATATGTTACCATTTCCGTTACAAAAATTAAACAAAAACTAGTAAATAACCTGCTCCGGGGGTGATGCAGACGAGACCTGTCATCATGCCTTGAACGGCCCCAATAACGGACGGTTTTCCAAAGAAAACGACATCAAGAGTGGTCCAAACTAAAAGGCTTGTGGCAGCACATATATTTGTGTTTAGCACGGCCACAGAAGCGGCGATATTGGCGGCATAAGGAGCTCCACCGTTGAAACCTGACCACCCCATCCATAGTAACCCCGCCCCCGCAAGCATCAACAAGATGTTGTTAGGAGGGAACCTTTCCCTATCGCTTTTTAACCTAGGTCCAACCTTTAATATACATACATGGATGCATCAACTACAAGATAGTTAATTATTATTACAAATATTGATTATAAATCGACATTTTGGGCATGTTTGGGAAAGATTATTTAAGGGGTTTTTGAATTTTTAAGCTTATTTAATCTTATTAACCTAATAACCTCAAAAACCCCTTAAATAAGCTTTCCCAAACATGCCGTTAGGCTCTAACTATATTCATCATATCTAGATAAGAGTGCGAGAGAGCCGAGCTACTCGAGTTTGGATCAATAAAAGCTATGAATGCTTGGTGTCAATGAATGGTAAAGTGAATGATTAAATTGATTAGGTGGATTATAATGAAATGGTTCATTAGTTAAAAGTATGTAATGGTTCATTATCCACTAAAATTAGAGGAAAGCATTCGATTCCTTTCTATTAGTATTCTGTTTTTCATTTGCCATTTTGAATCAGTACACTATGAGTTAAATAAACTTGAGTTGAGCTTGAGCTTAGGATGGAACTAGTTTATTAAACGAGTTCAAACATGAGCTTCAGAGAAAGACTTTGGCATATATACAAATTTAAATAGGTCGAACCGATTTTAGTTCAATCTTGCATATTTAAAGCCTTTTAAGTTATTTGTGAAAATGATTTTTATTTATAAGATTTGCTAATAATATATATCCTTTAGGACAATAGTTAAGGATTAGTTAATTAGTTAATGTACAAGTATTGAAACATAACTACCTTTGATTGGTTAGTGATTTTTTAATGAAGATGGTTTTTATGGTAAATATACACTAACTTTAAGCATGTAAAATTTGTCTTTGTCATATATTAAGGATAATGGTTAGTATTTTCCTTTATTTATCAATGGTAACTAGCAGGTACCCGTATAATACCGCGACATGCACTCTGTAATCCTATTTTGCGGTGGAAATAGTGATGGTGGTGGGCTAGTGGGTGGTGGTGCATAGTGTTGGTGGGTGGATGCGTGTGGTATTGGTGGGTAGTGGTGGTAGTGTTTGTGGTGGTGGGTGGCGGTGGATGATGGTGGTGGTAGAGGTGGGTGATCGTGGTGGTTTTGGTGGAGGTAGGTGGTGGTAGGTGGCGGTGGTTAGTAGGGATGGTGGTGGTGGTAAATAAAAATGATATATGTTCAGAGATTAATAAGAATAATAAGTGACTGTACTAACTAAGTAACATTTGTCATAGTAGCTTGGTTGGTTAGAGCTCTTACTAATAACATAGAATTCACATGTTCAATTCTTGTGTGATGCATCTTTTTCATAAATACAAATATGTCCCAATATAATACTTCCTCCGTCCCACTTTAAGTGTCCACTACAAAAAAACACACAGTTTAAGAAAAGTGCATTAATTATATAATGTCACCAATCAAATTTTCTCTTTCCCACTTAAATGTTTTTTGATTGGTTGAAATTTAGGAAATGACACTCTTTGTGGGACAAACTAAAATAGTATACTGGACAATTAAAATGGGACGGAGGGAGTAAGTGTTACCTTAAAATTAAGCTTGCTAACTTGGGAAGGTCTTAAATACATTATATATGTTAGTATTAAATATAAAAATTAATACATTTTCCTAGTTGTTTACATATAAAATTTTCTAAATTGAAAATGAAGTTATAATAATGTCAAAGCTTGTGGAGCCAACAAATAATGAGTTGGCTCATCCATAGAGCATGGCTTACGACATGTGTGTATGGAATAATTGTTAGTAAAAGTCTTTGCGTTTACTATGCTTTTATTTTTCCTCGCATATTTTTAAAATTGTTTGTATATGGGTTGGTGTATTAATAAATTCTTATCATATATTTTTCAAAATGTCAGTTTTCTGTTAAAAAGTAATAATAAGAGTAGCCAAGATTAATTTATTTATAATTACAGGAAACAATTAACAAGATTTAATTTAAAGATAGTATTTTAGCTATAATTAAGGGCTATCCGAGTAGCCGATAGAAGGATCAAACTATTGGCAACCTAACTATTTGGTGTGGTTGTTTTTGAACATTTTCCTGATAAATAGATGATCGAATTTGTGTTAAGAAGTCATTTGGGGCACTTACTAAGCCACTCAATAAATTTTATGTCAAAATAAACTTCCACTTGTTATATCAAAATCTGCTCTTGATCCATGCAGTTGGATTTTATTTATACTTTCAAAGTAATTCAAAAATAAACTTCCGTCTGTAAAAAAATAACATTTGTAACTTTTTTTAAATGATAATTTCGTTTCGTTTAATTAACTGGACTTGATTAATAAGAAAAGTGTACCCAGTATGCTGCAGTAAAACCGGCGATCCCCGACGATAGATGAATGACATAGCCACCGGAATAGTCAATAACGCCCCAATGATACAAAAACCCACCGCCCCACAGGCTAAACGCACCGACGGTGTAGGAAAACACCAACCACAGCGGAACAAACGCCATCCAAGCCCTAATATTCATCCTCCCAAGAACAGATCCCGCAAGCAAAATCATAGTTATCGCAGCAAAATTGAACTGGAAATACACCAGCGTAGCCATCGGATAAAACGGCTGGCTCGTCGGAGTTTCGATTTCGCCGTTGCTATAATAATGGGTGCTCTCCGGCACGACGGCTTGCCGGATCAGATACTTCTGACCCAACGCCGGTGCACCTTTCCCCCAGAACGGCAACAATTGGTCGCCAAAAGCCATCCGGTAGCAAAGTAAGACCCAACATATTAATACGGCGGCGAAGGCGTAAAGCGCCATGAAAGCCGAGTTGACCGCCCATTTCTTTTTGACGATGGAAGCGTAAAGGATCACGAGTCCAGGCATGCTCTGGAGGCCGACCAGTGTGGATGCTGTCATTTGCCATGCGTTATCGCCTTTGTTCAGCCACTCCGGTACCGCCGGAAGGTGTGCTTCATATGCCGCCATTTTTGTTTTTTTCAGCTCGGAGTTATGTTTACTGTACCGTACGACTTGTGCGTTTTGGTCAAAGGCTTTTGTTTCTGATCCATTGAATTGAATTTATAAGTTAGGTGGAACCGTAGAAGTTTGTCCAGAGAAGATAACGTATTTCATTGCTCGTGTGTTAGTGGTCCGATGATTCGTAATTAATTTAAGAATTATGCTCCCTCCGTCCTCCATCCCTAAATAAAGTTTCATTTGTCCTCCAAGTTTTGTCCCTAAATAATATTTTTATTTCTCAAACTTAAGGGGCCTCACTTAATATAATAATATTATTATCAATACTTTTACCACTAAGTATCTCTTAAAACACTTTCTCTCTCCAATCAAACCTTATATGTTAATAAAAAATAATACCAAATACCCACCACTAACTATCTGCTAAAAAGTTGTGCCCAAGAGAAATGAGAATTTTATTTAGGGACGGAGGGAGTATAAGTGTACGGTCAGTATATTAAAATGGAAGGAAGGTGATATTTTTATATTAAAAAAATAAAATTATTTACACACTTCAATCTATATTTTATGAAATTTGATATCTCGATGCATATTACTTCTTGCATAATATGCTCTTAATATAGCCAAAGTTTACAGAGGAAAGTGAGACAATTAAGCACTTAAATGTGGCTAATCAAACACAAAAGGAAAGCTAGTAAAAGACATAATATATGGTCAAATATAGTTGGAGTAAATCACGTATCTCATTACTCCCCCTCAAGTTGGAGCGTGGAGATTATGAACGCCTAACTTTTCAAACAATGTACGAAATTGTTGTGCTCCTAAAGCCTTCGTGAGCAAGTCAGCAACCTGAGATTTGGTATGCACATTTGATGGATGTATTTCTTGTGATTCAACCCTTTCACGAATATAATTTGTAACACCGTTTTTGTAAACTCTGATAATCTCGAACAAGAAACCTTTTTGTTTTTGTAAAACCGGTATTTGACACCGATACAATGTTATGTATTTTGGATTAAATGTTATTTAAATATTGTTTCGAAAATCAAGGTGTTACATCGATCGGCAATCCAGGACTCAATCTGATCTTGGCCCAAATTCAAATTTTGACCCAAAATCCCCCTTTTTAGTCCAATAAAACCCAATCAAGTAAAGCCCAACTTCCAATATCATTTATTAAATCAAGAACCCGTATTCAGCAAAAGCCCAAAATCCCAAAATCCTTGTAAACCGATAAAACCTCTTTCTAGTCCAAAATCCTCTTTCTAGTCCATAAAACAATTATCACTTTCTCTTCCTCTTTATCATTTCTCAAATTTAAGAACCAATATTAGTCCAAAAAGTTTAAACCGATATCATTTCGATCAATATAAAAACTTTTTGTGACAAAAAGTGGATCATTGTAAAACCATATCATATTTTGAGCCCACAAAAACATATCATATCATATTACGAGAAGTCAAAAACATATCATATCTTTAACCGATATTATATTTTTTATTTTTACAAAAGCTCACAAAACCTCGAGACCAATTTTATTTTTTTTAACCAAATTTTACATATTTTTTAAGTATGATAACAATAACAAACTTTACATTAAAACATGGTATGCATATCAAATTAATAAAAATTGTTTGGAACGTAAACAATAAGATTTTGATGATAATGAAAAACAGTTTAAATCTTTAAACTCTAAAATTAAAGAATTATTTGAAAATTTACATGAACAACACATCAATTCATCAAACGAAATGAAAAGCAAACAGAATATCATATAGAAACTTAAAAATGAAAACAATAAATTTAATTCCCATATCAAACGTCTTGAAGAATTGATTGTCAAAAGATGACATGGTGATCAAACCATCCATTTAAACAAGTTTAAAGACTTCAAATATTTCAATTCAAGAGAAGGGCTAGGAGCTGATAATCCAGAATATCTGAAGAAGGCAGTTGATCTTCTCCCAACGTTATATGATCACAAATACATGCGACTCGATATTTGGCAGAGTTTTATTCGAATGACAAATGAAGAAGAAGAAATTGAGAGTTTTAATAGAGCTAAGAAGGATAACGTGCAAATTAGTTTCAATTATACTGACTTAAATAAAACATATGAAACTAAAAAGGCCAAATTCGTAAATGATGAATATTTTCGAATTGTTACACCAGAAAAATTTGAGATTAAAGGTACTGTTGTTCTTCAACAAAAAATCACTCCAAAGATTTATGTACCCTCTCTAGTTTTAGAAAAGAAAATTTGTCAATTGGAAACTGAAATAGATGAAACATATAAGGCGTTTGACAAAGAAAAATCAGTTTTACAAACAAAAGTTCATGAATTAGAAAATAAAATTGATGAATCACATAAATCTTTTGATGAAGGGAAACTAAAGTTGCAAATAAAAATTCAAAATTTAGAATGTAACTCATCTCATCTTCACAAGCTTAAGAAGCCTAGTGCATCTATGAACTTAGATTCTCCTTTAACTGCAAAGGAAAATTGTAATAACTCCAGAATCTTTTCTCCTGTCATGGCGTATCGTGATTTTATATACAATCAAGCAATCTGAGGTTAATAGAGGAAATTCTAAACCTAAACCGAAATCACAAGTAAGTTTCTCTACCAAGCCTAAGCCTAGGAAATCCACGGTCCCACTAAACTCTCATAAGAAACTAAATGCTCTTCAACAAGTTACTAGAGGAAATTCCGCACCTAAAACTCCAAATAACTTAGGTTCCTCTTCTAGACTTAAGCATTCCCAGATGGATAAGACTATACCATCAACCATGTTGAAACATTCTACTTTTTCAAAGAAAATCTTTTCCAAATCTAAATCTTTAAAATACTCAAGAAAATATTTACTTTCCATGGCACCTAAAACAATATTTACACAAGTGCAAAAAACAACTCCTAAGACACCAACGATCTTAAAAGAAATATGGGTTCCTAAATCTAAAATAAGTCCCCGAAAATTATTTGAAAGTGAAACATCAAGTTTCAGTTTTTCTTGGAATTCCAAATCTGTAAATCAAATTGATACAACTTTTCGATGGTTTCACTCAAACACTAACACCATCGGACCCAATACAAAATGGGTACCAAAAGTTGTTTGATGTGTTTGCAGGAGAAATGACTTATACACAATTCAGTGTATAACTCAAGCTTCATCAGAATGACTTATACACAAGTCGGAGTATAACTCGCATTTCAAAGAAATGGCTCTTACACAATTCAGTGTATGACCCGAGCTTCAAAGAAATGGCTTTCATGTACATTAGCTTGAAACCCGGTCCTCAACGGTCAATGGCTTCTAATCAACTCAGATTTAGAACCCGCTCATAATCAGAAAGCACATAACTGCAAAAACTCTTCTCCACCCCTATAATGCTGTTAAATGGTACATTTCTTATCTACAAAAATTTTCACTATCTTTATTTTGTCGAGGGGGAGAAATAATAATTTTAGGGGGAGAATTAGTATTTCAAGGGGGAAAAACTTTGACAATCCAAACTTTTATACCCGATTGAATAAATAAACGATAAATCTTTCAAAAGACAATACCTTCCCATGGTTTGCCAGAACCAGCCTTACCTTCCAAGGGAAATACTTTTCAGCCGATTGGTAAATGTGAGGGTATAAGTCTAGGGTATAGATTTAGGTGAGTGCAAGGTGATGTGAAAACATGATAATTACAAGAAAACACACCTTTGAGTGCATCCAAATAGCCAACAAACCGGGAAACCTCATAAAAAGGTGATCATTCATTTGTTGAATGTTTCACTAGACTTTATTGGCCCAATAAAGCAAATTCACTCCACCACCAGCTACTCAGATTCCTCTCAACATGAATCTGTTTCAATTCACCAGGGGACGTAGCACATAATCTATCGACTATACATTCGGAGTATCTTGGTATTGAAATCATTAACCTCCTGCCCTGGGTTACCTCTTAATTCAATGCATAGTGTGTCTAGATCTCACCGTCAAATATTTCCAATTTAAGACACATACACTATTAAAATGAATCTCCGTGAATTCATCGGAACACTCATAGTGGCATTACAATCTGGTGCTTCACGAGGATTGAGTGGAAATCATGCTAGAGCTAAAATTTATGCCAACTCTTAATGCAGGTCACACAATTGAATCGACCGTTGTGCAAACGACTATTGAATCAAATGGTGTGTTAACAGTTACTCTGTGTGAGACCGGTATTACCTAAATTGTTCAAGTTGTTGTGCCTAAAATATTCAATCATAAAGGCAACAACTTATGCCGGAAACACATACATTTCCGATGAAAAATCCATGTGAATCATTCTTACAACGTAACATCATAAATGCTGATCAATTGCACATGAGCGTTATAGTTCACTCTCAAATAAAGTAAGGGTCCATAGGTCTAGGTGAGCAGAATCAAGTTTCACGGGATCTTGATTGGGGTGCGCAGAGGTAAAATTTGAGAGGGGGAATGAAGTATGAGGTGCAAATCAGCTAAATACATGGTAAAATGAAAACGAGGGCGTAGTTGAAAATTTAAAAACTAAGCTTGAATGAGGAGGGTGTGACAAGGTTAAAGAAAACAAAAAACCCTTACCAAACCGATTAAAAGTCGGGTCGCCACGTCTCTATCAGATTGAATATGTTGCTCTCTGATATTGAAATAGACATCATGGACCCAGTGATGCAATGCATAACCCCCCTGCCACTCAAGTATTTATTAAAAAGTACTTGTTTCATTTTCACGGAGACAAGCTCATATGCTATCGACATCTCAATTGGAGATTGTTGATATTGAACAAGAGGACAAGTCTCTGCAGTCCTCGCCTTCTATTGTCCACTAATTGAGTCTAGAACCGACATAAACACTTTTAGGACACATGCATACCACCCAGCATATCTTTGTGATATTGCCGGAACATTCATAGTGATACCAAAATTATTGGTATTCCACGATGATTGAATGGAAATCCTATCAGTGCTAACATAAAAGCCAACACTGAACGTAGGTCACTCAGTTTTTGTAATTGTCGTGTTAACGGGCAATCTATGTGATCCCGGTTTACCCTATTTGATTAAGATGTAAATATATAATGACTGCACTTCAGACGTTATCAACAACAGTCGGGTGATCAGATGATAAACACGAGACTATTCTTTTATGTCATCAACAACGGTCATTGAGATTAAACGTATGATCGTATTTCTTCATAATCAACAACGATCTGGGTTTAATTGATAAAATGTGTTATATATTGATTCATTCAAAATATAAATATATCATTAATCAACATATTTTTATCAATGGGCTTTGAAGATTCTTCCAAATTCCACCTCGTAGAACTTCACATTTTACATGATGATTCCGATAAGTCTTGTTCATCATGAGGGGGAGAATATATTACAGAAGCTCTTTTTATAAAGAAAAATGCTTACAATATTTAGGAGATTATCAATACATAAGCTCAGTTTACTCCAGTTTAAATAGACATATGCACCGGTTAAGGGGGAGTAAACAAGAAACCGAAGATATAACAGGGAGTAAATATCAATTCGTCTAATCCAACTCCCATTAGGAAATAATTGTCTGTTTGAAGGGGAGCGTAAACTTTATCAACATTTTACCCTAACAACAATTATCAATGATAAAAAAATCGACAAAGCCACAACTTCAAGAAAAGACTTCCGCTATAAACAACTCTATCTATGGGTCTACATTTCGTCGATTTACATTTGTGAAGAAGAAGAAACCGATACATTAATAGAAATTTCTCTCACAATTTCTCACATATTTCTTTTCAAATCCTAACATTACAAACCATTCCTTTCAAAGTCTTTACTATCATTATTCAAAATCTTACATTTTACAAATCATTCTTACCAAAACAAAAACACACATTCAAAACATAAACTTTCAAATCATTCTTACCAAAACAAACACACACACTCAAAACTTAAACTTTCAAATCATTGTTTTCAAAATCCAAAACATCATTATCCTATCCTCACAAAAACCTCTACCACAAAATCCAAAACAAAATCTCCAACATCTGAAAGTCCCAGTCAAATCCTTACTGAACTGATATTCCATTTCTAGAACCTTCAAATCTTTAGTAAACCTTTTTTAGGACTTTCTTACACCAACAGATTCAACGAAACAAAATTATTTCCATGGAGTGTTTGAAATCTCAATTTCTTAACATTGAAGAGCAAAACATAGATTTGTTGATTACAGTTTTTGTCGAAGAATTAAAATTGAAGAAAAGTAATTCAACTGTTAAGCACATCTGAGAGTTTATAAATATCATTATGGTCCATGAGAAGAAACTGAAGACGGAAGACTGGGATGAAGTGCTAAAGCTCAAAAAGGGGGAGATTGTTAGGACTAGTTTTGAGCTTAAATGATGTAATTAGCCTTAATTAGACTAGTTTAACTGTGTTTAGAGGTTAGGGTATAAATACCCTTGTGATGACTAATGATGTAAGCATTCCACTCTTTCTAATTGAATGATCATTTGAAAGCTAATACTCCCTCCATCTTCTCTCTAGCAAAAACACATACTTTCACCTACTAAAAACTGCAAACCTTCAAAGATCAACATGTATTGCTTAGCTTTTGGTTGATTCAGCAACATCATGATGTATTGATTGTTGTTGATAAGAATGGAGTACATTCATCATATCCTCTATCTGACATAGTGACTGTTGTTGATAAGAATGGAGTACAGTCGTTAGATCTTCGCACAAGAAAGTATCAGGGTAACCCAGGATCACAAAGATTATCTGTTAACACAATAGTTACAGATCCTGTGTGACCTATGTTCAATGTTGGCTTTGATGTTAGCACTGGTAGGATTTCCATTCAATTATCGTGGAATACCAATAATTTTAGTATCACTATGAATGTTCCGGAAATATCACTAAGATATGCTTGGTGGAATGCCTGTGTCCTAGAGACATTTAATTCGGTTCTAGACTCTATACGTGGACAAGCGAAGGCGAGGACTGGAGGTGGGTCCTCTTTTTCAATATCAACAATCTCCAAATGAGATGTCGATAGTAGATGTGGTAATCTCCGTGATTTTGAAACAAGTATTTTTTGTACTTGAGTGGTCAGTGGGGTTGTGCATTGCATCACTAGGTCCATGATGTCTTAATCAGAAAGCAACTTATGCAGTCTGATATAGATGTGATTACCCGGATTTTTGTTCGGTATAGGGAAGGTTTTCTGGTTTCTTTAACCCTTTCACACACACTCCTCACTCAACTCAGTTTTTCATTTTCAACCACACACTCGTTTTTTGTTACCATGTGATAAGCTGATTTGCACCCCATACTTCATACCCCCTCTCAATTTTTACCTCAACGCACCCCAATCAAGATCCCATGATACTTGATTCTGCGACCTAGGGACCCTCACTTCTTAGTTCCTATATTGTCGGTGGCTCCGGGGAAGATCATGCTGGATATAGCAGATCATAGGAGTAATTTGAGAGTGGTCTATTACGCTCATATGCAATTTAATCAACTTTTTAAAGATGTAGCATTTTAAGAGGTTCACATAGATTTTTCATCGGAATTTTATGTCTTTCTGGTATAAGTTGTTGCCTGAATGATTTTTGAGGTTAAGGCACAACAACTTGATTTTTCTTTTGGGTAGCACCGGACTCACATAGATTATCTGTTAGCACACGGTATGAATCGGTAATTGTTTGCACAACCGTTGATTCAAATGTGTGACATGCGTTTAGAGTTGACGTGATTTTAGCTCTAGCAGGATTTCCACTCGATCCTCGTGAAACATCAGATTGTGATGCCACTACGAGTGTTCCGATGGATTCACGGAGATCCATTTTTATAGTGCAAATGTCCTATATTGGAAGATTTTTTAGGGTGAGAACTAGACACACTGTGCATACAAAGAGACTTAACCCGGGGCAGGAGGTTATTATGATTCAATACCGACAAACTCCGAATGAGCAGTCAGTAGATTATGTGCTACGTCCCCTAATGAATTGAAACAAATTCCTGTGAGAGGAATTTGAGTGGTTGGTGGTGGCGTGCAATTGCTTTACTGGGCCAATAAAGTCTAGTGAAACATTCAAGGCATGAATGATCACCTATTTGTATGGTTGCCCTGTTTGTTGACGGTTTGGATGCACTCAAATGTGTGTTTACTTAAATTTATCATGTTTTCACATCACCTTGCACTCACCTAGTTCTATACCCTAGACGTATACCCTCACATTTACTAGTTGGCAAAAATATTTCCCCGGGAAGGTAAGGCCGAATCTGGAAAACCATGGGAAGGTATTGTCTTATGAAAAGATTATTCATTTGTTTATTCGTATTGGGTATTTTTGTTTCAATTTTCTGAATTTTCTCCCCTAGAATTAGTATTTCTCCCCCTCGACAAAACAAAGGTATGAAAAAGTTGAGAGATTTAAGGACGTACCTTGAACATCGTCGAAGGGTTGAAGGAGAGTGTTTGCGGTGATGATTGATTGAGCATTGTGCTTGATTATGATGATCGGGTTCTGAATCTATTTTGATCAGAAGCCATCTTCCATTGAGAACCGGGTATCAAGCTAATGTACTTGGAAGCCATTTCCTTGAAGCTCGGGTCATACACTGAAGTGTGTAAGAGCCATCTGATGAAGCTTGAGTTATACACTGAATTGTGTATAAGTCATTCTGTTGCGGCTCGAGTTATACACTGATGTGTGTATAAGTCATTCTGATGAAGCTCGAGTTATACACTGAATTGTGTATAACACATTTTTCCTACAAAGCAAATCATACAACTTTTGGTACCCATATTTATTTGGGTCCGATGGTGTTAGTGTTAGAATGAAACCATCGATAAGTTGTATCGATTTGATGTTAAGATTTGGAATTCCAAGAAAAATTGAAACTCGATGTTTCACTTTCAAATAATTTCCGAGGAATTATATGAGATTTTGAAGTTTTAGGAATCCATTTTTCATTTGAGCTCATAGGGGTTTTACAGACAAAACCATGATTTGTTATGTGCAATGATCTAAAAATTGTTTTAGGTGCCAATGAAATTAAATCGTTTCTCATATACCTCAAAGTGTTTGTTTTAGAAATGAATTTCTTTGAAAGTGTACGATGCTTTGAATTAAAATTACTAGGTTCCAGAAATTTTGAATTCAAAGAACTTTTTACTCTTTTGAAGAGAATAAGTGGTAAATTGTGAGATCTTTTTGTTACAGATTTTGAAGATTCACCGGTGTAAATCTTAATCGGAACTTGAACTTCTTGTTTTCCTTTGTCATGATTTTAGATTTAAAACTTTCTTCTAACTTGATTTTCAAACCTTCGTTTTTAGTTTGAGACAAAGAAAGATCTGTTTCAAGAGATGTAATTTTATCTATCAATTTTGTTTTATCAATATTAAAAATATTGATTTGTTTTTGTAAATATGAACCTAAATTACATTCAAGATGTTTAATTTTATCATTCAAAACCTGATTTTCAGCACAAATAAAATCATATTTTTCAATGTTCGAACTAATCAAATGATTGGAGTCATGAAGTTGTTTTGTGAGTTCAGCAATTTGAATTTTCAAGTTCTCGGAATCTGTTTCATAAGTTGTGATTTTTGATTTCAAATTTGCGTTTTCAAATTCTAGAGCTTGAACTTTATCAGTTAAAATATCAACTTTGCAATTAACTTTCTCAATTTTCTCCAATTTTTCTTTGTAGTCATTACTTAATCGTAAATTCTTATCATTATAATGAAATGATTTTTCAAATAAAACATAATTCTGCGTACTTGTAATTTCTCACATCGTAGCTGATCCTTTTAATTCACAAATTACCCTTTGAAGTGATTTAATTAAATTTCGTCCATTTTAGTTTTTTGTTTTCCAAATATGAAATTTTCAAATAAAATGATGTGACAAAACGATTTGGACTATGAAAAATGTTGGACTTTTAAAATATGTTGAATTTTGAAGAGAAAAAAATAAGATGTAACACTTATCAAATCTTGTCACCTTTAAATAAATTAATTTTGGGTTTTTTTTAATAATGTTTTACTTTTAATAATAATGATCAATTGAAGACAACTTTGTTGAATAAAGAAAAATAATGTGCCAATTTTGATATTATGAGAAATTTAGTAATTGGTGTTAATGAAGAATTAATTGTAAGACTTAATTACACGGATGGTCCTTTAACTTTATACCAAATTTCACCAATAGTCTTTTAATTTCAAAAATTACACTGATGGTCCTTACTTTTGAAACTTGTTGCGCCGATAGTCCTTTAGGCTAAACGGTGTTAAATGTTTTTGTTAAGTCTCCCACGTGAGATGCACATGAGGGCATTGTAGTCTTTTCCCATCTCACTTTTTGCAAAAAAATTAAAAAAAAACAAGCTTATTTACAACTTCTAATGCAAAAAGCTCAACACTTACGTAACGGGCCTCCCCGAAACAACTCCCCCGATATGAGTTATCTAGGTAAACTCCCCCGTTTCCGGTCTATCTATTTCTCCCCCGATTTTCGGGTTATCTCAAACTCCCCCGCTTTCCAGGTTATTTATTTCCCGACACACTACCCTTGCGCAGGGTGGTACCGCCCCAAGTAGGTGTCACTAACTCCCCCAACTTGTGTGAGTTATCTAGGATCCAATTGATTAGCTACCACATAACAAATCATCAAACGTGAGCTCCAAATCATAACTCATATCATATACACTTGAAACATATGTGCTTGGCTGTACATATACACTCCTTTATTTTCAAAACATCTGTTATTAGTGAAACACATGTGCTTCTAGTAACGAAACACGTGTGTTTCAAGTCATGAAACACATGTGTTTGACTGTACATATACACTCCTTTATTTTCAAAACACATCCGTCGCCGCCGGCCGCCGGCTACGGCCGCCGGAGGTGGGGGGGGGGTATTGATGTATTGAAGCGCATGTGTTTTTAGTGATGGTGGTGGTTTGAATCTTACTTTTTCTAGATCCAATGGCTAATAATTATCTCTTGGGACTATATAAAATTAATGGACTACCTTGAACAAACCACTAAGTTAATAATGTAAAATTACAAAAATATATATTAACAAAAAAATTAAAAAATACTAAACAAATATTATAATCATTTTAAAAAATATTTTCTAACAAAAGTAATTAAATATTAATAAATTTTTTTCGTAATTATAATATTGTATGTTCAAAATTATTTATGGTTAAGAAAACAAAAGGCATGTTCCATCCAAGTTTGATAGGTCTGGTTTGGTAAAAGAAACACAGGTGGTTCTATCCGGCCCACTTCTTATTTATTGACTAGCTACATCCGGCAATCACTATACATGTTTTCCGGTCTTACTAGACAATCTCTCCTAGTTGCTAAAACATTGGTCAAAATTACATTGGAAAAATGATGATTCACATAAATATAACAACCCTATAATTACAGGTATTAAAAATATCCGGTTTTCGCATATCCGAAAAAAATCTAATATTCGCTCCTAAATTATTTTAAAATTCGAATATCCGAAATACGGATATCCGAACTTTCCGATATGAATTCGGAGAGTTAGTTTCAAAATTATTTATTATCCTATTTTTTATATTTTTAATATTATACAAAACGAATACAAGTAATAATGAACAATTAGAACTATATATTTGTTTTCACATTAAAAAGTAATAAATTATTTGAAGTGTTTAGCACTTGAATTTTTATATAATCTGATCAAAGGTTGGTATTTTTTGGGATAATTAGAGGTTTTCGTATATTCAGAAAGGGGATATCTAGAAAATTCAGATATCCAAAATTTCGGATACATATTCGAATACTAACAATCCACTATCCGGAATTGCTGTATCCGAATTTTAGATACACGTTTTGGACAATATATATACCTATAACTACATTATTTCCTACTAACCAAACATTTTCAATTTATTTTTAAATTTCTGATAATTCTAATTTCTTCATTGATTTCAGTTTCTACAAGGAGTTTCCTCTCACCATTTTTTCCCAACTTATTACCTTCAATTAATATCTTTATGTACGTTAGAAATATATATTTAGCCTATAATAAATGTTCGGTCCCCCTAATAATATACTTTGAGCAAATACAAATAATCCATTTGTCTCTGTCAATTTATTTAAAGAAGGTTTATTAGTTTCTGTGACCCCAAAAGTCTTTTTAAGTCTTTGGAGACTAGTTGGTGGTCTTTTGGTATTGTCAACTTCTCGGCTGTTATCTTTATTATATACAAGTATTTGGGACTTCTCCAAATAAAAGTCTTAGTTTTTAGCATACTGACTTTCTCAGTAAACAATCTGAATTTTCATCACACCCATCACGAAAAACCGGTTTAGGAACCAATTCGGTTTGAACCGGCCCAACTTGGTTACGATCGGTTACGCTACACACCAAATCACGAAAATCCGGTCCAAACCGTTCTGGTTTTGACCGTCGAATGCATAAACCGGGCCGATTTTTTAACTGAACAAAAATCTAGGTTTGTTCACCTCTATAACCTCATCCACTTGGAATGGCAGTCAAACCGTCCTCTGGCACAAATTGATTCGTTAAGCAACAACGGCCCCAAGTCACCAAAATAACTCAAACAGGCCTCAAGAATGGAATCAGACCTAGCAGAACAACTTGTGATCAAAATTCCAATCAGCCCAACCTAGGCCCATTTCAAACGAATCAGCCGAACACAAAAACTCGAGGTCTTCAGTTATGATTGAGGTCAACAATAATTGACTTTAACTTTAAGTTTTTAGAAAATATTGACTTACAATTTGAGAGGATATATATAATTTACAAAATTGGTAAGAAAATGCTAAAATATTATTTGCATTGTTTCAAAATAAATATAAAGTAGATAAAAGACCGTTTGTTTAGACTTTAGAGCTAGCCCTCGATATAGTCTGCAAGAACTCACCAATCTCCTCTCGCAGTCGCTATACAATACCACCAACTGACGGCCAAAGAGAGAAGCATCAATCATTAAACACCGAGAAAACGAAAGACAAGCGTGGGACCCAATATAACACCCTCTTTGGCATTGACATCAAGGAGGACTCAAATCATAAGAGTGTTAAATCCATGTTAAAAAGAAGACTATAAGAATATTGTGTTTCTACTACTATTGTCATGTGTTTTACATAGCAGGTTAAGATCCATATTTATACACTAAAGAAGCAAATACATAAAGGAAATAAATAATGAAGATCTTGTAATTGAAGCAGTAGCCGTTAGTGAGCTGTCATTGAGGAGGATTAATATTGTTTCCTTCTTTATTTATTTGACTCTTTAACACTCCCCCTCAAGTTGAATGGTAGGATCATTAAAATTCAACTTGCCTAGAACTTCATGTAAAGACTTCCCACTAACAGCTTTTGTTAAGATGTCAGCAAGTTGATCTTCAGACCATACGAAAGGAAGTGAGATGATTTTGGCTTCTAATTTTTCTTTGATGAAATGTCGATCCACTTCTACGTGTTTTGTTCGATCATGTTGAACTGGGTTTTCTGATATATATGAATTGCGGCCTCGTTTTCACTAAAAACTTCACTGGATTTTCGTGGGGGGGTACCCTATCTCTGGTAAAAGTCGTCTTACCCATAACACTTCGGTTATCCCTCTAGCGATTCCTCGGAACTCTGCCTCTGCACTAGATAGCGCTACTACTTTTTGTTTTTTAGTACGCCATGTTACAAGGTTTCCACCAACAAGAGTAAAGTATCCTGCCGTTGATCTCCTATCGTTTTTGTCTCCTGCCCAATCTGCATCGGTATATAGCTGGGTCTCAAGATGACCATTTCGTCTAAACAAAATTCCATTTCCTACGGTTCCTTTGAGTTATCTGATAATCCTTAAGACTGCTTCCATGTGAATCTTTTGAGGTTTATGCATGTGCTGACTCACCACTCCTACGGCATAGGCTATGTCTTCGTGAAGGAGTTTTTGGTTCATGATCATTGGTGTTTCTGCTGGTTTGCAATCGATCATACCGGTCTATGCTAATAACTCAAGGACATATTTTTTCTGATGCATGAAGATTCCTTGTTTTGACCTTAGAACTTCAGTCCCTAGGAAGTATTTGAGGTTTCCTAGATCCTTCATTTCAAATTCTGTGAACATGCTTTTCTTTAATTTTGCTATTTCTTCTTTGTCATCACCTGTAATGATCATACCATCAACATAAATTATTAAACATGTTATCAATTTTCCCCCTTTTTTAATAAATAGTGTATGATCAGAGTTGCTTTGGTTGAACCCATAGCTTTTCATGGCTATGGTGAATCTTCCAAACCAAGCCCTAGGGGATTGTTTTAAACCATAAAGAGATTTCTTAAGGCGACAAACTTCCCTTTTATTGAAGTTACTTGTGAATCCATGCGGAGCTTCCATGTACACTTCTTCTTGTAGTTCTTCGTGTAAGAAAGCATTTTTTACATCAAACTGGTGCATTGGTCATCCCTGGTTTGCAGCTACAGAACAAAGAACTCTGATAGTGTTAATTTTTGCTACAGGAGAGAAGGTTTCTGAGTAGTCAATTCCATATGTTTGTGTATAGCCTTTTGCCACTAGTCTTGCTTTGTATCTTTCAATTGATCCATCGAGTTTGTATTTAATTGTGAACACCCATCGACATCCAACAGTTTTCTTCCCTGGTGGTAAGATACATTTTGTCCAAGTTTTGTCTTTTTCTAGAGCTCTCATTTCTTCTTCCATTGCACTTTTCCATTGTGTAGACTTCAGGGCTTGCTCGGGATTTATTGGGATTTCTTCAGAACATAGAGCTACAGCGAAAGCTTTGGCTTGCTGAGATAGATTTCCTTTAGCTATATTAGCCATTGGATACCTACTTCTTTTTGTCTCTCTTTCGGGTGAGTATCTTTTAGGTAGAATGCCTCGATTTGCCCTTGGTGGAAGAGTGCATTGTCTATTTTCTTGGACTGTATGTAGTTCTTCTCCTCCTTCACTGTCCTGTTCGTGTATATTTTCTTGTACACATGGATTGTTAATTTCAACAAGGTGTGGAGATGTGTTACTTACCTCAGGTATCGGGATAGGAGTCGAGTCTTGGGGGGCACTGTCTTCAATATGTTGAGGGTCTTCAGTATCCTCAGTAGAAGAACCGTTTTGAGGGTTGTTTATCGTTGTATCTATTGTTTCAAGCCAACTCAATGTGTCGTCTGTATTATTCATATTCTCCCCCTGACCACTGAGGTTGGTAGTGTAGTAGTATTCTATCTCAAGGAAGTCACAATTCATGGTGGTAAACATGCGTCGGGTTTTTGGATTATAGCACCGGTATCCTTTCTGATTAACTCCATACCCAACAAAGACGCATTTTTCCTCACATGGGTCAAGTTTCAATCTAGTAGATTTAGGTATGTGAACAAATACAGTACAGCCAAAGATACGGGGTTCTAGAGTGAGGATGGGAGGAATGTCGGTATATTCAGTGAAAACTTGCAGCGGTGTTTTAAATTTTAAAATTTGAGTTGGTAGCCGATTTATGAGGTAGGATGCGGTTGTAAGAGCTTCGGGCCAAAAGAAATTTGGGACCTGTGATTCTATTAGGAGTGCCCGAGTAATTTCTAGAAGGATTCGGTTTTTTCGCTCGGCGACACCATTTTGCTCAGGGGTATGAGGACACGAGGTTTGGTGAATTATCCCTTTTTCTTGACAAAACAATTTCATATCGGAGTTAATAAATTCCCCACCATTATCGGATCTAAGGACTTGGATGGTTTTTTAAAATTGGGTTTGGACCATGGTATAGAAACTAGTGAATTTCTCAAAAACTTCATTTTCATTTTTTAATAAGTATACCCATGTCATACGAGTGCAATCATCTATAAATAAGACAAAAAAACGAAAATTTTGACCCCCTGTGATAGGGGTCGGGCCCCACACATCTGAGTGAATTAACGAAAAAGGTAGGTCAACTCGTGTATAATTTGGTTTAAATGTTTTTCGATGACTTTTGGCAAACACACACGTGTCACAATGTGACTTACAGTTTAAAGGAAAAAGTTTTGGAAATAAAGTATGTAAATAATTAATAGATGGGTAACCTAGTCTTCTGTGCCATAACCGTGCCTCTCTTTCGGTCGTTCCATGAGATAACATTGCACTTCCATTTTGTGTAACCTCATCCACATAATACAACCCGTCTTTTTTAGTGCCACGCCCAATTATCGCTCCCGTCCGGATATCCTGTAATATACAAAAGGTTGGTTGCATGAGCACCGAGCAATTTAGTTCTTTTGTGACATGACTAATAGATAAAAGTTTGTGTGAGAATTCTGGAATATAAAGGCACTTAGAGAGCTTGAGAGTTAGAGAGATCTCAATACTCCCTCCCGTTTTAACATGTAATTTTTCGCCGTTTGTCGTTTTTATAAAGTTTTTTGTTGGTTTATTTGTTGTTGTAAAATCGGACAAGTCGTGGGTCATAGTATTCGTGGCCCCATAATCAAATATCCATTATTGTTCTCGTTCTTTAAGATGTTGGACCATATTTACAAAACCACCCCTCGTAACCACATTTTCGTAATTTGTAAAGTTTTCACAATTTTTTAAACTTCTATTAAAATAATTAGTAAATGTGGTGTATTTTAAAAACGTTTCTAGTTTGGGGTCTAAAGTATTTGGTATTAAATGACAAGGGTTATTTTGACAATTTGTAAATTGATAAAGTGTCTTATTAAAAAATTCGGAAGAGTAAAGGAGGGGGTTCAAGTCCATCGTCCTTTTACCCCCTGTACCTGATTCCTCCTCAAAAAAACCTTCATCTTCTTCCCCACTTTTGGCGATGGCAGCTGCAATTTCGCCAAATCCTGAGCTGCTTTTCCGATCAGTGTTATTCCGGTTGGTCAATGGCCTTCCCTTCTCTTGTACGAGATTTTTAGGGTTTTTTTATGGCCATATGTCCACCAATCGGGGTAACCTACGAGCTCGAAGCATTGCTCTTTGGTATGTTTTTTCATACCGCAGTTATCGCACACCAGGTGGGATTTATCTTCTTTAGTGATTGGACGGTTCTTCTTCCCTCCGGTCGCCGGAATCCCTTGGCAGCAAGACCTGCCCAATCTGTTTCTGTAGTTAACAGACCTGAACCGATGCCCTTTATCTCGTGATTAGCTGCTCACAGAATAGTCTGGTGAGCAGCTTCTTTCTGAACAGCGGCGTTGGCTGCTTCCGCAGAAGGTAATGTTTCTAACCGGAGAATTTCTCTCCTAATTGGTTCGTATTTTCGATCAAGAGAATTTAGGAACTGAAACAACTTCTGTTCTGACCTGATTTTTTAATATGTTTTGATGTCTTCTGGACACTTCATGGGATTGAGATCAATTCTATCGATTTCTCCCCAAATCTCTTGGAGTGTGATCCACAGTTCCTCTAACGAGCTTTTGTTTTGTTTGAGTTCGTTTGCCTTGACATGGAGATTGAAGGTTTGAAGCTTGTCTTTTCCACTGCTGTAAGTAACCACAAGAGCATTCCACAAGTTTTTTGCGCTGGGGTACTCGGTTAGGTTTCCAGCAAGAGTCGGCTCAATATTCTGAATAAGCCATAAGAACACAATCAAATCTTCTTGTTCCCATTGCTCGAACGATTCGTCTCCTTGGTCTGGAGGATTTGAGGTTAAATGATTTAGTAAAGCCTTGGATTTTCCGCTTATGGCGACCCGAATAATCCGGGTCCATAATGCATAATTTTGATTGTTGAGTTTGAGGTTTATTTGTAGATTATCGGAAAGTTTGGGTTGTTGTGGCTGAGAACTAAAACCGTTCTTTAACAGATTGGCTAGTTGTAGAGATAACGAGGTTTCCGGGTTATCGTCGGTAGACATGGCAGCCCGTTGAGATCGAGATATTTCTGCAGGTCTACTCGGTAAATGATGAACAAACCCGCTCTGATACCATGATAAAAAGAGGACTGTAAGAATATTGTGTTTCTATTACTATTGTCGTGTGTTTTACATTGCAGGTTAGGATCCATATTTATACACTAAAGAAGCGAATACATAAAGGAAAGAAATAATGAAGATCTTGTAATTGAAGCAGTAGCCGTTAGCTAGTGAGCTGTCGTTGAGGAGGATTAATATTATTTCCTTTTTTATTTATTTGACTCTTTAACAAAAAGGCCAAAATGTCTACACACTAACCATACCTAGAGCTCTTAGGATATTCCAATCGTGTGAGTGAGGGATTTTGAATTCCAAAATATTTAAAGCACACTGTGTGAAATGTTAAATCCACGCTAAAAACAATTTAACGACATCAAAGCTTGCTAAACCACATTTGTGGTGGTGGTGCCAAATAGTTCGGAGCCAAATCTACCACACACTTTAAAGCAATGTTTTTTAAATTGTAATTTTTTTTAAAAAAAGGCAAGTAATATCAACGGAAGCATACTCGCAATATTTCAACGAGCACCCCCAGGTTCGAGCTCCTTTACAGGGCAAACCCAGCCCCCATAGGGATTTCCAGAGAAAAATCCCCCATTCTTGGCATCACAAGAGGTGTTTACATGATTCGAACTCCCAACCTCACACATCATATGAGAGTAAACCATGCATCAATCCAGCTGGGCTAGACATTATTTGCTTTTAAATTATAATTGATTGATGATATTTTTATAGGTTTTAAAATAGATGTTATTAACTAGAGATAATAATTTGGAAATTATAATTAAAATCATATTAAAAAGGGTTTTTGTAATGACAGCCCTTAGGGCTGTCAATAACATGCATTAAAATGTTGTACTTTTATTACCGGATGAGAGATACCTATAATACATGAGGTGGTTATTGATTAATTTACAAGTTTTAATGCGCTTATTGACAGCCCTAAGGGCTGTCATTAGCAAAACCCTATTAAAAATACGAAAAAATCATCCAATGTAATTCGAGATATCCTAAATAACGCCTAAAATAGACTAGATGAGTTAAAGTTAACCAGATTGTGCTTATGGAAAGTCGGTTGAATAAATATAGGGTTTTGATAATGAAAGTCATAAAACTGTCAATAAAAACGGATAAGTATGAGCAGTTTTGTATTTGATTGGAGGATGAATTTAAATATTGTTAGAAAGAAGGAACATAATTTAACTAATAGAGTTAAAAAAAGGTAAATATAAAAATATTCTTTCTATTTTCTGTTTTTATTGACAACCTTTTCATTATCAAACCCATAAATATAAGATAGGAAAGATGAGGACAAAATAAAGCAAATCCTTTTAAGTTTTATCCATTCAAGGAACCGACCGACCACTTTGGAGGAAACCACGTGTAGGGAAGTGCTTGGATGAGTCAAATATTTACGAAGTAGCACGTGTACCAAGCACACATCTTTACAAAATACTTGCTTCCATATGTCCTCTATAACACTCTCCCACACACACTCAAACACACACACAAACTACTCATTCGATAAAATCCTTTTTTGTTCATCAATTGTTTCTCAAGCCGAAATGGAAGGTGTTCAGGTGTTAGCAGACGATAGAATTAGCAACAAACGAGGAAGAGATGATGAGAAATCTAACACCATCGGAATGGGAATCGGGAGACTTGAAAAGAGGCCAAGTGGGATTGTGGTTAATCATGTTATTGATGAGCCTCAGGATTACAATTACGACATCAAGGGAGATGAGATGATTAACGGCGTCAAGTACGAGGAAGAAAAAAACAGTCCTTCACCTAGTCCTAGTCCTAACCCTAACCCTAATCATAGTGATGGGTTGTTTAATCAACTCATTACTAATTTGGTTAATAATAGCCCTAAATCCAATCAACAATTCGAAACTCATGATCATGATGATGCATTTAAAGACAAGAGTGACGACGGTGGTGGTGCTGAGGCGGTGGAGAAGGATGACGGTGGTCAAGTGGTGGGTGACGATGGTGGTCACGATGACAAAGACGGTGGTGGGAACATCATTGATAACATTGTTGCTAAATTGCCTAGAACTCTTTCGGGTATGAATTTTTACATTCACTTTTTTTTTTTTTTTATTAGTACTTTATATATTTATTCTTTTGATGTTTGTGTGGAAAACAGAGGATCATACAACTCCGCCGGCGGATGAGGCTTCGATTCTGATACATTCGATCATCCATGACTAGATACAGATCGAGAGTTTTTACATTTTTAATGTATGCTTTGACTTTTACTTTATGTTTCTTGATTTATAATCTCTTAATTTGATATCGTGTATTACTTAGTAATCTGCATTTTTGTAACGCTTTTTGGTTTCAAAAGGGAAGAAAAATATATAAGTAAGGCCCAAAATGTGGTTAACTACCTTAAATTTTGGTAATCAGATTTTCTATTGCACCAAAGCTGTCAATAGTACCCTGTAGTGGCCACAATTATGCAATGAAAAATCGCCCTGTTTTGATTTGTGCAATTGCTTTGTGTACATGGGTCAAAAAAAGTTATACATAAACTAGCTCAATTGTGACATGCTAAACGTGTAAATATTATTTCAAACAAATTTGATCATATGTAACACATTAAACGGGTTAAAAGGGCTATATGAAAATGGGTCAGATTAGCTAAGCGGGTAAGATTCATTAAATGAGTCAGATTCGTTAAACGAGTGAGATGCTGGTTAAAATTTAAATAGCTTAGTTGAGTTACAGGGGGGTAAAAAGTGATTTACTGAAAAAATGGCAATAATACGATCATTATGTCGTCAAAAAATTTCACTTATACTTAAATCGGATAAGTGGATAACTATAAGTAGTAATAAACTGATCCTTTAAATAACACTTTCTGTATAATCAAATAGATCATTAGCTCTACTTGATTGCTGCAATAACACGAGAGCGTATATAATTAAATGGATCAGTTCCTCTACTCTTGATTGCTGCAGTAGCATGAGAGAAAGCTTCCAACTGCAAGTCCTTAACACCAAGGTGGACATGACTGATAAGAGTTAGGTTAGTATGGAACTCAAATGCTAAATGGGTGGGTTAGCCATCATTAAAGTTTGTTTGAATTGTGAAGCTTTAATAGCGTTAAATAGGAGCTTTCATTCAATCAAATAACATGTTTCGAGTTTTCACATCATATCGGAGCTAGCTCTAAACACAATATCGGTCAGAAAGATTATTCTCTAGCCGTCGGCTAATCACCGATGATTCTGAGGGATCATAATCTTTTATTTTCTTTTTCTTTCATCTCAAGTAGGTTGATTATTATTATTATTATTATTATTATTATTATTATTATTATTATTATTATTATTATTATTATTATTATTATTATTATTATTATTATTATTATTATTATTTTGTTGCCTTTTGTTAGGGTCATTTATGTTGTATTCAATAGTTAGGGGACTAGTTGTGACACATTGTAAGAGTGATAAACTAGTAATTAGTTTTAATCATGATGTTTAGTGAGATAGGTATTTAATTCACTAATTGTAGCTTTCCATTCACATAATTATATCAACCTTTTGAAAGCATTCCATCCATCTTTCTCTCTCAACACACACACACTCAAGAACACACACTTCACCTACTTGAATCTTCATTTCTTCTCAAATCACTATGGATTAGCTAGATTTCTATTGCATTCGATCTAACAAGTGGTATCAGAGCAAAAACTCTCTAAGAGTAGATCCAAATTCGTGGTGGATTCGTTCAGATCTGAGATTTTTTGAAGAAAAGTTGTGTTCGTCACTTGAAATTTAATTGTCAAATTTTTCAGTTCGAATTGATGAATTGATTGAAGATTAACGTTTCTCCAACGATTCTAATAGGAATAGAATCAAATTTCGATCAATTCCATCAACAATTGATCATGATTCAGTGATTTTAGTTAAAAAAGTTGAAAAGTTCAAAAAGCTTCTGAAAATCGAAGAATTAGAGCTGTATTGTTATGGTTGAAGGATATTAGCGGATCAGATCGTTAGAAAATCATTTTCGAGCAGATCGTGATTGGAATCGTTGAATTTGGTCGAGTATTGAGCAAAATCGAATCAAAATGGTGAAGTTTTGAACGAACGTATTCTTCCGTCAAAGTTCTCGGCTTCAAGAACACGAAGAAGGTGTTCGGTTCATCACTGTTCGGCCCGAAGAAGTGCTCGGCCCGAACTTCATCATCTTCGGCCCGAACACAATTGACCCAAGAGTTCGGCCTAACTTCTCATATTGTTCGAACTAAGAGTTCGGCCCGAACTTCTCATATTGTTCGGCTACCATATATGTCCGGCCTATTATTGTCCGGCTACAATATCTTCGGCCCGAGCTTCTCCATCTGTTCGGCTACAAGTCTTCGACCCAATCAATTCATCTGTTCGGCCCATTTTAGTTCGGTCCATACTCTTCGGCCCGAACATATATAATTTGTTCAATCCAAGTCTTCGACCCATAATCTGTTCGGCCCGAAAATATTTTTTGACCAAACACAAGTGTTCGGCCCGAACTAGTTTAAGCCCAATAATGTTTAAGCCCAATACAACATTTAAATCATTTTAAAATGACGTCTAAAGATGCTCTTTCAATCGGAACCGATCTCAAACCTCCGGTTTTATACCGAGGTGAATATGCACAGTGGAAGAAACGATTCCTGCACTTCATTAAAAACCAGTCTTCTTCCTGAGTGGGCTATTGCAATTTGTTGAATGAACTTCGAAGAAATAATCTGAAAAAGGAAAATCTTGAGATCAACATCAAGTTCATCAACAATCTTCTTCCTGAGTGGGCTATGTTTGGAAACAGTGCCATGCAACACAAGGATCTTAGCTCAATTGATGTTCATGAACTTTTTGAGTATTTACTACAAAATGCTCACATGGTGAAAGACATCGTCAAATCCATATAAGAAACCGCCAATACTGATCTTGATATTCTTGCTCTTCTTACAAAACAATATCAGTCTAATTCATCTAGGAAAATGAAAGAACAAACATAAGAACTTGTAATGGATACAAAGGAAGAAATGGAGAAAGAACTGGAACAAGTCTTGCAAGCTATGTCTTTCATCTCAAGATATGAGAAAAAGTACTATTCAAAGCCAACAAACAACAATCAGAGGTTTTCATCCAACTTTAAGTTTGCACCATCTGCTTCGAACACAACTGATAAACCAACAATTACACATTTGGATCCTACAAAGAAATGCTATAATTGTGGAATTGCTGGTCATTTCTCCCGTGATTGCAAGAAACCTAAAGTTCGGGATTCTGAATACTTTAAACGTAAGATGTTAATGGTCAAGCAAATTGAGACAGGCAAGGTGTTATTAGCAAAAGATCTTCAGTGGGTGGAAGACTCAGATCCTGAGGATGAAGAACATTCATCAAATTTATGCTTCATGGCACGTGAAAATGCTGAGATTTCTGATCGTTTAAATGAAGATACTAACAAAGAAATAGAGGTAATTAATTCTTTCTTGTCTAATTCTTCACATTTAATTGATTCTGATAATTGTTTTGTAACGAACCAGATTTCTGAAATTGATTCTTTAAAACAAAACCTTTTGAATGAAAAAGAATTAAATACTAAACTCCTAGAAAGTTTAGCTGATTTAGAAAAAGAAAATGAACAATTTGTTCATCATATTGAACAACTTGTTCATTGTATTAAACAAAATCAACATTTTGAGAAAGAGAATCTGAAGTTACAAAACCACGTATCAGAATTGAAGGTTACATATGAGAATGATATTAAGCATTTGTCTTATACAATTTCTGAAAAAGAAATTGAAATAACCAATCTTCAAAATACACAAAGTTCAACATCAAATGATCAAAATGATAAATATTACAAGTTATACATTGAAACGTTTCATGAATATCAAATAACTAAAAACTGGTTAGAACGTAAACAAAAAGAATTCAATGACAATGAAAAACAGTTTAAATCATTAAACACACAAATAAAAGAATTATCTGAAACCCTACATGAAAACTACATCAAAACATCACGAGAATTAAATAACAAACAGAATGTCATACATCAACTTCAACATGATAAAATTCAACTTTCTTCTCACATCAAACACTTAGAAGAAATAATTACTAAACGAGGACAAACTGATCACACAATTCATTTGAACAAGCCTAAAGATTTCAAATATTTCAATTCAAGAGAAGGACTGGGAGCTAATAATCCAGAATATCTTAAATGGCATGTAACGTGCTTCCAACACTGTATGATTCTAAATACATGGATGTAGATATTTGGCAGAGCTTCATTCGTATGACAGATGAGGAAGAAGAAATTGAAGCTTTCAACAGAGCTAAAAAGGAAAATGTCCAAATTAGTTTTAATTACACTAAATTAAATAAAACATATGAAACTAAAAAGACAAAATTTGAAAATGAAGATTATTTTCCAATAATTACACCCATAGGATTTGAAATTAAGTGTAATGTTGTACTTCAACAAAAAGTAACCCGCAAAATTTACATACCCTCTCTAATTCTAGAAAAGAAAATTTGTCAATTGGAAACCGAAATAGATGAAACTCATAAGGCTTTTGACAAAAAAAAATCAGCTTTACAAACAAAAATTCATGATTTAGAAGATAAAATTGTTGAAATAAAACATGTTCCAAATCAAAGTGCTTCTCCAAAGCCAACATCAGTCAATGATAATGTCTCTACTCCTAAAAATCCAATTATTTTAAAAAGAAATTCTAATTCCACTATTTTAAATTTTTCAGATAGAAATTTAAATTCCAAGCTTAAGAAGCCGATGCAAGGCAGGGTGAAAGAAGTTGAGCAGTCTCAGAAGTCTAAGTCGTCTAAGTCTAGTATGCTTAAGTCTAATGAGCTTAAGAAGTCTAGATCTACCTCTTTTTTAGCTTCTTCTTTTTCTAATTCCAATAAATGTAATAACTCAAAAACATTTATTTCTCCTGCTACACTTTATCAGTCAATGTTAATGCTATCAATTTGATTGTTAAAACAGATAAAACTGGCAAAAAGGTTTATTTTGATAGAAAAACTAATAAACCAATTTCTCAATATGATACACGATATTTTGTTAGAAAAGATGCTCCTTGTGGTCCACGACATGATGTTCTTCATAAAAATAGTTCAATCATTCATTCATGTACAATTTGTTTTCCAGAACCCTGCAAAACAATACTCGCTCGATCTCACACATCACAAACTACACGTTCTTCTCCTAAATCTTCAAAATCAGTTTATCGTGTTGTGTCTGCAAATAAATCTCCAAAATCAGTTAATCGTGTAGTTTCTACACATCAATCGCCAAAATCTGTTTATCGTGTAGTTTCTACACATAAATCGCCAAAATCAATTTATCGCGTAGTGTCTGCACCTAGATCGTCAACATCCGGTTCCTCAACTCCGTCTCACAAGCTAAATAAAAAACCATCCACGTTTGTTAAATATACGTGGATTAAAAATGAACAATCAAACTGGATTTTACATTCTCCTGAGAAATCTTTAAAATGGTCTATCAAATTAACAAACCCAGAACTGCCTCCTTGCAGTTCTCCAAAACTCTAAATTCAATCCACCTTAAATATTCTTCATAAAACATGTTTTACTAATCGAGTAAGACCCATATCCGATTGGGTACCTTTTTGTTTTAATTGTTTTATGTAGAATATATCGTATCTTGATTCTGGTTGTTCATAACACACGACAGGAAACAAGAACTTATTAACGAATTTTAGAGACAAATATTTGGGTACTGTTCATTTTGGGAATGACCATTTAGCTGCTATTATGGGTATTGGAGATATAATTCGTCACAATTTAATCATCCGGAATGTGACCTATGTTGAAGATCTTGCACACAATCTTTTTAGTATTGGTCAATTCTGTGATAAAACTTTGGAAGTAAATTTTCGAACAAAGAAATGTGATGTTCGCACCTATGATGGCGAAGAACTTCTTACTGGATCTCGTGAGACAAATCTATTTACTATCAATCTAGATGACGTAGTTCCACTTGAAGAAGTATGCTTAATGTCAACAGCATCATCAGATGAATCTTGGTTATGGCACCGTCGTCTCTCTCACCTTAATTTCAAAAATATTAACAAATTGGTAAAAGGTGGCCACGTATCTAGTCTTCCAGATGTTAAATTTGTTAAAGATCATCTTTGTTCGTCTTGCGAAATGTGCAAAATGACTAAAAAATCTCATAAGCCCAAACCAGTTCAAAGTACTTCAAAACCGCTTGAATTACTTCATATGGACTTATGTGGCCCCATGAGCGTTCAATCTTTAGCCGGTAAACGGTATGTGTTGGTGATTTTTGATGATTATTCTCGATATACATGGGTTTATGTTTGCTTTCAAAAGATGAAGCAGCTAATATCATCATAGCCTTCATCAAGAAAACACAAATAAATTTGGATTTAAAAGTTCATACCATTCGTACTGATAATGGGACTGAATTCAAAAATCAAACTTTAGATTCTTTTCTTGAATAAGTTGGTATAACCCATCAATTTTCCGCTGCGCGAACACCTCAACAAAATGAGGTTGTTGAACGAAGAAATCGTACCTTGGTTGAAGCTGCTCATACTATGCTTTCATTTTCTAAACTCCCATTATCTCTATGGGCAGAAGCTATTAGTACGACATGTTTCACTCAAAATCGTTCAATCATCAATAAAACCCACAACAAAACTCCATATGAACTGATCAATAACCGAATTCCCAATGTTAAATTTTTTCATATTTTTGGGAGTCGTTGCTTCATTCTGAATGATAAAGATAAATTGAATAAATTTGATGAAAAAGCTGATGAAGGAATTTTTGTTGGATACGCACGTGAATCTGCTTCTTATAGAGTATATAATCGGTCAAAACGGACGATTAGAGAAAGTGTTAATGTTAATTTTGATGAAACTTTTCCTTTAGATTCATTAAGTTCAAATGTTGAAATTCCTTTACCTTCGTCGTCGCCTTCTACATCTGAAAATGACTTAGATATCTTGTTTAAACATTTTTATGATGATTATAATAACATCCGACATACATTACTTGAGGAGGTTGGCGTTCCATTACCATCAGTAGCTGATGTTCAAAGCATTACAGTACCTGAAACGCAAAATTCAAGTTCTAATGATTCTCCATCTCTTACATCTGCTGCTCCAAATAACAACTTTTCTCCTTCAAATTCGGTTTCCCCTTTGCAAACTTAATCATCTCCGGACGATTCCCCACCTTTGCAAAATCAATCATCTCCGGACGATTCCCCACCCACGGATAATCAATCATCTCCGGTCATTTCCACACCTTCTTGTCAAGTTGCTACTACTTTAGATCTTTCTTTAGTTCCAGCACAACCCCCACCTTTGGTGATTGATTTCTCCAAATTCAACATTCAACGTGTCGATCCTCCATATTCTACATCAAATGTTCAAACTACAATAATCCCTCATCCTGAATTTACTGATACCTCAAACATCATTCCAGGGCAACTACCACTTTCACATTCTCTTAACTGGAAAAGAGAGCATCCTTTACATCAGATAATTGGTGATCCTGAATCTTATGTTCAAACCCGTAGAGCCACTGCTGATGAATATCATTTTTCTGCATTTTTAAGCTCTAATGAACCAAAGAAGGTTAGTGAAGCTCTATCCGACCCAGACTGGATTCTTGTTATGCAAGAGGAAATCAATCAATTTGAAAGGTTAAAAATTTGGCGTCTTGTTCCAAAACCACCCGGAAAATCTGTTATAGGTACTAAGTGGATATTCAAAAACAAGAAGGACGAGAATGGGATTGTGATTCGTAATAAAGCATGTTTAGTTGCAAAAGGGTATGCTCAACAGGAGGGCATAGACTTTGAAGAAAATTTTGCTTCTCTTGCACGAATAGAAGCCATTCGAATATTTTTGGCTTATGCAGCACATAAGAATTTTACTATCTATCAAATGGATATCAAAACTGCATTCTTAAATGGCATACTCAACGAAGAAGTGTTCATTCATCAACCCGAAGGTTTTGTAGATCCAAGTTTTCATAATCATGTGTATATTCTCGACAAAGCTTTGTATGGCTTGAAACAAGCTCCTCGTGCGTGGTATGATGTGCACTCTAAATTCTTAGTTGATTCTGGTTTTTCAAAAGGAAAAATCGATACAATTCTTTTCATCAAAAGACAAGGGGAAGATATAGTTCTCATTTAAATTTATGTCGATGATATCATTTTTGGTTCTACAAATCCCAAATACTGCAAAACGTTCTCTGATCTAATGGTCAAATGTTTTGAGATGAGTATGATGGGTGAAATGAATTTCTTTCTTGGTCTTCAAGTTCGCCAATTACCTACCGGGATCTTCATCAATCAATCCAAGTATATCACTGATCTCTTGAAGAAATATCTCATGGATGATTGTAAACCAATTCCGACGCCGATGTCACCTGGTTCTAAATTGCATGTTGATCCTGAAGGCAAACTTGTTGATATTACAAATTATCGGGGGATTTTTGGATCCTTGCTATATCTCACTTCGATTCGACCAGACATTATGTTCTCTACTTGCATATGTGCTCGGTATCAGGCTGCTCCTAAAGAACCACATCTTCAAGCAGTCAAACGTATATTTCATTATCTGAAGGGTACTCGAGATCTTGGTCTTTGGTATCCTAAAGAAACTTCTTTTGACTTGACTGCATTCTCTGATGCTGACCATGCTGGATGTATGCTGGATCGCAAGAGTACATCTGGAAGTGTCCAATTTCTGGGAGATAAATTGGTGAGCTGGTCTTCACGGAAGCAAAATTGCGTATCTCTTTCAACTGCAGAAGCACAATAGGTTGCTGCTGCAAGCTGCTTATCCCATGTAATTTGGATGCAATCACAATTAAAAGATTATGGCTTTTCATACAGCCGTATTCCTTTATATTGTGATTCACGAAGTGCAATTGCAATTTCATGCAATCCTGTTCAACATTCCAAAACTAAACATATTGATCTTAGATATCATTTTATAAAAGACCATGTTGAACACAGTAATGTGGAATTGTACTTCGTTTCAACCGACTATCAATTAGCTGATTTGTTTACCAAGGCTTTAGACGAAAAACATTTTAACTTTCTTGTGTCTAAACTTGGTATGCTAAATCTAAAGGCTTAAACCGTTTAATTTGTTACAATAACAATGGCTTTCACGTACATCAGCTTGTAACCCGCTCATAATCTGTTAATCACATAAATGTAAAAACTCTTTCCCACCTCTCAAAAACTGTACATTTTTCACTATCTTTATTTTGTCGAGGGGGAGAAATATTAATTCTAGGGGGAGAATTAGTATTTACAGGGGGAGAAACTTTCTTATATCAAAACTTTTATACTCGATTGAATTTTTTTAATGATAAATTTTTTTTTCCTCAAAAAACATTACCTTCCCATGGTTTGCCAGAACCGACCTTACCTTCCAAGGGAAATACTTTTTAGCCGATTGGTAAATGTGAGGGTATAAGTCTAGAATATAGATTTAGGTGAGTGCAAGGTGATGTGAAAACATGATAATATCAAGAAAACACACCTTTTAGTGCATCCAAACCGTCTATAAACCGGGCAACCTCACTAAAATGTGTTCATTCATGTGTTGAATGTTTCACCAGACTTAACTGGCCCAGTCAAGCATTTGCACTCCACCAGCAACCACTCAGATTCCTCTCAATAGGAATTTGTTTCAATTCATCAGGGGACGTAGCACATAATCTATCGACTGCTCATTTGGAGTATGTTGGTATTGAAATCATTAACCTCCTGCCCCGGGTTACGACTTTATTCAATGCACAGTATGTCTAGATCTTACCGCCAAATATTTCCAATTTAGGACACGTACACTATTGATAATGAATATCCGTGAATTCATCGGAACACACATAGTGGCATCACAATCTGGTGCTTCAAGAGGATTGAGTGGAAATCCTGCTAGAGCTAAAATTGCTCCAACTCTAACTGCATGTCACACATTTGAATTAACGGTTGTGCAAACGACTACCAATTCATAACGTGTGTTAATGGATACTCTATGTGAGTCCGGGATTACCTTAATTGTTCAAGTTGCTGTGCCTAAATTTGATATCTTAAAGGCAACAACTTATGCCGGAAACACATACATTTCCGATGAAAAATCCATATTATTCATAAAACGTAACATCATATATGCTGATCAATTGCACATGAGCGTTATAGTTCACTCTCAAATAACTCCTATGATATGCCATAACCGGCATGATCTTCCCCAGGAGCCACCTACAATATAGGACATAATGTGAGGGTCCTTAGGTCTAGGTGAGCAGAATCAAGTATCACGGGATCTTGATTGGGGTGCGCTGAGATAAAATTTGAGAGGGGGAATGCCGTATGGGGTGCAGTTCAGCTAAACACATGGTAAAATGAAATGAGGGAGTATTTGAAAATTGAAAAAGTAAGCTTGAGTGATGAGGGTGTGACAGGGTTAAAGAAAACGAAAAACCCTTACCAAATCGATTAAAAGCTGGGTTGCCACGTCTCTATCAGTTTGCATGTGTTGCTCTCTGATATTGAAAAAGACATCATGGACCCAGTGATGCAATGCACAACCCCCCCCCCCCCCCAGCCACTCAAGTATTTCTTAAAAAGTACTTGTTTCATTTTCGCGGAGACAAGCTCATATGCTCTCGACATCTCACTTGGAGATTGTTGATATTGAACAAGAGGACAAGTCTCTCCAGTCCTCGCCTTCATTTGTTCATTAATTGAGTCTAGAACCGAAATACACTTTTAGGACACATGCAAAATACCAAGCTTATCTTTGTGATATAGCCGGAACATTCATAGTGATATCAAAATTATTGATATTCCACGATGATTGAATGGACATCCTACCAGTGCTAACATCTAAGCCAACGCTGAACGTAGGTCACACAGTTTTTGTAACTGTTGTGTTAACGGGCAATCTATGTGATCCCGATTTACCCTGTTCGATTCTGTGTACATTTTTGATGACTGTACTTCATCGCTATCAACAACAGTCGGGATATCAGATTTTAAACAAACAACTGTTCGTTTATGTCATCTTTAACGGTCATTGAGTTTAAACGATACAAGATTTGATCGTATTTCTGAATAATCAACACCGATCTGGTTTATCTGTCAACATATGTTATATATTGATACATTCAACATATGAATATATCAGTATTCAACACATTTTTATCAATGGGCTTCGAAGATTCTTCCTACTTCCACCTCGCTGGGCTTCATATTTTACATGATGATTCAGATATATCTTCTTCATCATGAGGGGGAGAATATGAGGGGAGAATATATTAAGCTCAGTTTACTCCACATTAAAAGACATATGCACCGGTTAAGGGGGAGTAAATAAGAAACCAAAGATCCGTTAAGCATTAATTGTTTGTTTGAGGGGGAGCGTAAACTCTATCAACATTGTACCTTAACAACAATTATCAATAATCACAAATTGACAAAGCCACAACTTCAACAAAAGACTTCCGCTATAAAACAACTCTATCTATGGGTCTACATTTTCGTCGATTTACATTTGTGAAAAAGAAGAAACCAATACATTCACAGAAATGTCAAACCACAAATTCACATCCATTTCCATCCGAAATTTAATCGTTTAAATCATTCTTTCCAAATTCCATAAACAACCATATCCATTCAAAAGCTTAACTGTTCTAATCTGTTGTTACATACCAAATACAAATTATCCACATTCATCAAATCTTAAATGTACATATCATTCTTTCCTACATACAAAACATTCACATTTCAATTCAAATTTTAACCGATACAAATTTTTCTTACCAAAACAAACACACACATCCAAAACTTTAACTGTCAAAATATTCAAAAACATCATTATCATATCCTCACAAAAACCTCTACTACAACATCTCAAAATCTCAGTCAAATCCTTACCTAACTGATGTTTTCATTTCTAGAACCCTCAAATCTTTAATATATCATTTTTAGGCATTTCTTATTCCAACAAACTCAACAATAAAAATTTAGTTCTTTTGAAGGAAGACAGGGATGAGGTTCAAAAAGCTCAAAACGAGAGAGATTGGATGATGATAAAGACATATTAAGTCAAGACTTCATGAAATCTTCTGAGATACTTTATTGGTTGAAAAGCCAATTAAAAGTATTATTTTTTCACTGATCTTCAAAAGCTAAAGCTGATACTACATCAAAACTACTCAACAGATAATTCAGTTTCAAACTTTACTAGAGAAGAAGATTTCAAGAACAGGCTAATCCAAACTATTGATACAAAGGGGGAGATTGTTAGGGTCATTTATGTTGTATTCAATAGTTAGGGGACTAGTTGTGACACATTGTAAAAGTGATAAACTAGTAATTAGTCTTAATCATGATGTTTAGTGAGATAGGTATTTAAGGGAAATTTCACTTCACTAATTGTAAGCTTTCCATTCACATAATTGAATCAACCTTTTGAAAGCGTTCCCTCCATCTTTCTCTGTCAACACAGACACTCAAGAACACACACTTCACCTACTTGAATCTTCATTTCTTCTCAAATCACTATGGATTAGTTAGATTTCTATTGCATTCGATCTAACACCTTTCCATTTAACTCTCTTGTGTAATTCACTGAAATTCTTAGTTTTTCTTTATTAATTATGTATAAATTCCGGAAATACAATAGTAACTAGGCATGTGATCGGTCCCGGAACCGGACCGGTCCGGACCGGAACCGGGAAACCCGGTTACCAAAAAACTGAGAGATTCCAAGACCGAAGACCGGACCGGTTAAACCGGTCCCGGTTCCGGTTCGGGCCCGACTCGGGTCGGTCTTTAAGCGGTTCTGGAACCGGATAAACCCGGTTTAGTGCAGTTTTTCGTAGACTTTTTTTTTGCTGTTTTTCCTTGGTTTTTTTTTGCTGTTTTGCAGTTTTTTTTTGTTGTTTTCCATTGATTTCTATTAATTTCGATGTGTTCTAGACTTGAAGAGTTGAAGAAGATGAATCGAGAGTGGAGATAGGGAAGACCGAATTTTGGAATCGTGATGATGAATCGTGAGTACGTATATTGTGGAAAGATTGTTTTGGAAAGATGATATTATGTAAAAAACCGTCCATATCCCCTCCTTATTTAAAACATATTACAAAAATAAGAGATACCCTTTTCTTAACCGGTTCTAAACCCATAAAATCCGGGACCGATCCGGCCCGGGACCGGTAAACCCGGGTATCAATTTTTGACGAAATATAGGAACCGGGGACCGGACCGCCTAAGCCGGTTCCGGCTCGGCTCGGTTCCGGTCCCGGTTCGGTCCCGGTTCGGTCCCGGTTCGGTCCCGGTTTTTCGGTTCTGCTGCACATCCCTAATAGTAACCGTAGGAGTAACTACGCGGATTGATACATGTAAATATGGAAAACATAAATAATAGTGATTGTCTTAAATGTAAGATTTAAACTGAAATCATGCGAGTATATTTCGGCTACAACTACTCCGCAGTTGTATCCGTAGTTGATCAAATAGAGATATTGTAGCAAATTTGAGAGAGATCTTCAATATAGAAAATGTAGCAACTTGAGACAGAAATACAAATAAAATAAAATAATTTAAGCATATTTACACTATATACAATTACCGTAGCTTAACTTATGCTATGAACAGTAGCTTTTAGGTTTGCTAAAATGCGCTGCATTATAATATATTTACATTATAGTGTCATGCTAAATTGTACGAATTGTGTCGGTAGGTAAATTGGTACACCGCATGGTTTGTTCCCAGCTTTCCCATGGAGGCGTGTTTTTTCATTTTAAGTAATAGTTATGATTTTTATGATTTCAAGAGAAAGAAATGTGGTAATTTTTGGGGTTTCAGTGTACACTAATGTAATTACTTTTATATTCAAATTACATATAATAAGAATAAACTTTCACAAGTTATACAAAAACAACAAATTTAATAAAATCAATCTATATCCAAATAATAAATTTAAACTTTTCTTTTAATTATCTATAATTATAGTGCTGTATTATAACCTAAATCATATAAATTGGTAAAATTTTGAAGAAGCATATAGCTATTATTAAATTATGATGACAAATAATTGTGAAATACAACATATTGTAAATCGAATTGTCAAATATACAAATAATGACAAACACGAAAAGATCGATGGAAATTAAATTAATTTGAAAAAAAGAAAAGAAAAAATAAGTCATATGATTTAGTACTTTTAATGTTTGTATAATAGAAAAGTATATGACCAAATAATAAGAACCTCTAGCAAAATGGGAATGCAACTACATTTAAAACAACTTTTGTAGAGTTCGAAGTAAATTATTTACAAAACTTTTAACACCATAATATGTTTTCTTTATTAAAATGTTGTAACTAATTTATAATTAACTAAAGAATATGAAAAGTGAATTGTGTCAAACTTTATATATTTAGAAAGAAATGAATTCCACTTTCTCCATTCATTTTAACTTAATATTTTGTTTAGGGTTTGGCGAAATTTTGCCGCTCCTAGGGTTCTTTCGTCCGATCGTGCTTCCGGCTATCTCCGGCGACGGGGGTGGGTGGGGGAAGGGTTGGGCTGGCGATGTCGAGATCGTATAATCAAAAAAGTGGGTCGAACAATGTTGGGAATCACAGTTCATGGTATCAGAGAGAAGTTTTGGACCTGAAACATATAGCGAAGTCGTTTTACGTTACAAATTTCCCAAATTTTTGGGACGAGAATGATTTATGGAAGGCAATGCAGGTATTTGGAACAGATGTTGATGCTTTTATTCCCAGAAAATTATCGAAAATTGGCCGTAGATTTGTATTTGTTCGCTATATTAGGGTTGATACTGTCGATTCAGTTGTTGAACGGATGAATGCTACATGGTACGGTTCGTATCACTTGTTTGCATCCATGTCCCGTTTTGATCATAAACCTAGGCAGGAATTGAGACCAGAAACTGATCGGCCTGAAACTGTGACCATGAAAAGCATCGAAACTAATAGAGGTCGGAAGTTTATTGATCTTTTTAAGAATAAACCGGATATTCCGAGACAGGTGGGGAAACGTGAGAACCATAGCCAAAAAGAAATATGTGTTGAGAAGAAAAAACTGGTTATCACGTTGGATAAACAAGATGTTTCGTCCATTAACGACGAAGGGGTAATTTTGCTGGGCAAGGTCAGGGAGCTAACTTTGATCGAAAATATCAAGCTGGTATGTGTGAAAGAGGGTTTTTCTGGTATTGATTTCCAATATATTGGTGGTTCATGGGTTTGGATGAAATTTGATTACAGAAGGGTGTGATGTTTGTGGATGAGGAAAGTGGGGAAGGAGGTACCGGTAAAACATGCATTCGAACAAAGATAGGTAGGAAGATAAGTGAAGAAGTGGAGGTGATGATTGATAGTTGTAAGTATAACGTGTGGGTGTATGAAATTGCACTTTGGCAACCAAATATGAGAAGCGTGGAAGAAGAAAGCAAAGGTGAAGAAGAGGAGGGCCCCATGTCACTAGATGGGAATTCCAAGTCTGAAGAGGAGATTGATTCTAATGCAGATGGAGAGGAGAGAAAAGGTGCGCAAGAAAGTAATGTGGGTGCGAATTTAGAAAAGGTTTTTGACGTCGGGTTTGTAGTAGATGATGAGGGCGAGGCAGCAAATCCGAATGCGAATAGTGTCACGAACAAGGAGAATGATGGTAATGATGTTGTAGCAAGAGAAGAAGTAGTAGTGGAACAACAGTCATTTTTGTCAAACCCCCAGGTTTTGAGAAGATCTTTGATTAGGGAGCAAGATGGTCATAAAGCTAAAAAGGTCACTCAAAATATGTCCAAGGAAAAATCGTGTACATCGACAGGGTTTATGAAAAAGAATGGTAAAAAGGTTTCTTTGATTGATGATTTGAATCAATATATTGACATTGGTCGGGCTATGGGGCATGATATGGAAGGGTGTCAAAGTTCGTTAGAGAGAATGATGAAAAGTATGGGAGAAGAGAAAGGTTGTTTATGAATATTATGTCTATAAACGCATGTGGTATTGGCGATAGTGTTAAGAGGAAACGAATCGGCGGTTTAGGAAATAAATATAATGTGGCGTTTTTAGGAGTTCAAGAAACGAGAATTTCTAAGGTTGATTTATTATTGATTAAGCAAATTTGGGGTAATATGTCGTTTGATTTTGCGTTAAGTAGTGCGGTTGGAGCTTCGGGTGGTATTGTTTCAGTCTGGGATCCGAATTTGTTTATAAGGTCGCATATTGTTAGCGTTCAGAATGTGCTATTTGTGCACGAGGAATGGAAAATTAATAAGATCAAGTGTATTATGGGAAACGTGTATGCTTCTCAAAGTAATAGTGATAAAAGAAGGTTGTGGGAATTTATTAGTAATTATATAGTCTCTAATGAAGGAAATTACATTATGTTTGGTGATTTTAATGCGGTTCGGGAAGAGGGTGAAAGATGGGGGTGTGGAAAAGATGAGAGGGAAATCGATGATTTTAATACTTTTATTGATTCAGCTAGTTTACTAGAAGTGCCTATGGGGGGGGGGGGGGTCCGCGTATACGAGATTAAGTTCGGATGGCAGGAAAATGAGTAAATTGGATCGTTTTTTTGTTACAGAAGGTGTATTAGAGGTCTGTACGGATTTAGTAGCTAACGTTATGAATGATGTAATATCGGATCATAGACCGATTGTGTTAGCTCAAGAATCTGTTGATTATGGTCCTCGTGTTTTTAGATTCTTTAATTCGTGGATGGATGAAGATACATTTGCGGATATGGTGAAGGAGTCATGGGAGACGCAGGTGGAGAGCTCAAGTAGCAACAATTTTATTCGGTTCAAACACAAGTTAAAAGTGTTAAAAGAGAAATGTAAGGCTTGGTGGAGGGTTAAAAACACAGTTTTCGTTGAAAATAGGAAAAAATTGATTGCGCAGGTTGCTGATATAGACAGAAGATGGAGACTGGTCTGACGAGGAGCTAGTAGAGAGGAAAAATGCTAAATTAGAATTATATAAGTTGGACGACAAAGAGTGGAAAGATCTATCTCAGAAAGCAAAAATTAAATGGGGTATTGAAGGGGATGAAAATACAAAGTATTTTCATGGTATTGTTAATAGTAAGAGAAGGCATTCTATTTTCCGGGGCGTGAAGCAAAATGGTGATTGGATCACATCTCCTCCGATGGTGAAAGGCGTTTTTTTAAATTATTTTGAAAAGAAGTTTAAAAGTGTTCCGGTGATTAAAGTGGCGAGACGGAGTGACAAATTCAAAAGTTTGTCCGAAGACAGTTCGAACATGTTGGTTGAGCCGATTACGATGTGTGAGTTGAAGCGGGTAGTTTGGAGCTGCGGAATCGACAAGGCCCCCGGGCCCGACGGTTTTTCTTTCGCATTTATTAAAAAAATTTGGGATTTAATTAAAAATGATATTTTTAATTTTGTTGTTGAGTTTTTTGAAACAGGTTTCATTTCGACAGGGTGCAACTCTTCTTTTATCAATTTGATTTCCAAAGTGATAAACCCGATGGCAGTTTCTGACTACCGCCCAATCAGCCTCATCGGTGTTCAATACAAAATTATAGCTAAATTGTTAGCTATGAGGCTTGCTTTGGTGGTAGATTCGGTGGTTAGTAGTGAACATTCGGCGTTTGTGCAGGGTCGGCATATTCTGGATGGCCCGATGATTGTTAATGAAATTATAGCTTGGTACAAAAAGAAGAAAAATAGTGCTATGGTTCTAAAGATAGATTTTGAAAAAGCTTATGATTCTATAAGTTGGGAGTATTTGGATTGGATGATGGAGTTCATGAATTTCCCGGAGAAGTGGCGAAAGTGGATCAACGCTATTCTTCTGTCTTCCAGGGCCTCGGTTATGTTAAACAACAATGCTTCTAAAGAATTTAAACTTGAAAGAGGTCTTCGTCAAGGTGATCCTCTTTCACCTTTTCTATTTATTATTGCTATGAAAGGGCTTCATGTCGCCATGGAAGACGCGATTTCTCATCAGATATTTAAAGGTATAAAAGTTAAAGAGGATTCGGTTATTATTTCTCATTTATTGTATGCGGATGATGTTATTTTCATGGGTGAATGGTCGCTTAACAATTTACAAAAGCTCCTTGTTATTTTACATTATTTTTATATGGCGTCGGGTTGAAGATTAATTTTCATAAATCTAATCTTTATGGGATCGGGGTTCCGGTTGGAGAAGTGATTGAGATGTCAAACAGAATTGGGGTGTGTAATGGTAAATTACCATTTATGTATCTTGGCCTCCCGTTTGGGGCTTTTATGTCTAAGAAGAAGAATTGGGAGGTGTTGTTTGATAGATTCAAGAAAAATTTGTCGGGGTGGAAGGTAAGCATTTTATCGGTAGGTGGGCGTTCTATGCTTCTAAAATCGGTGTTGGGTGGGATGGGCATATATTATATGTCTATGTTTGTTATGCCCAAAGTTGTTGCTACGGGGTTAGAGAAGTTGAGAGCTTCTTTCTTTTGGGGTGGTACCGAGCAAAAAAGGAAGATTCACTGGGTGAACTGGGATCTGGTTTTGGCCTCTAAACAAAATGGAGGGCTTGCAATTGGTAGTTTATATGCTTTTAACGTTGCCCTTGTGTTAAAGTGGGTTTGGAGATTTGTGAAGAGTGGTGATAGTTTTTGGTCAAATGTGATTAAGTCTATATATGGTGAGAATGGGGCGTTGGATGTTGTTGATAACCGAGTTGCCGGGCCACAACCGTGGGCCCAATTGTTGAAGATGGTTCGGAATTCTCGAGATAGTGGCATGGATCTTTTTGCCCATTTACATAGACGGGTTGGTGATGGGAGATCCACGAAATTTTGGAAGGACAAATGGGTTGGACGTCCGTTGAGATCGGTATTTCCTAGAATTTATTTGCTCGAAGTTGATAAAGATTGTTCGGTATCCGATAGGTTTCGGGACGGTGTGGTCCAGTGGGCGTGGAGTAGGAATATTAGGGGAGGCCGAGAAGATGCTCAAGTCCGAGATTTGACCAGTCTGATAAATGGGGTATCGTTATCTAATGAGCCGGATTCTTGGTTTTGGGACATTGGGGACTAAGGGAGGTATGAAGTGAAGAGTACGTGGATGGATAGTCTTATATTGCCATCTCAAGTTGTTCAGACTTGATGGAACCCGTTAGTTCCCCGGAAAGTGAACATATTATTTTGGAAGATTAATTTAAACCGGTTTCCTTGTAAAATGAATTTGTTACATAAAGGAATCTTGTTTGATGACCTTAAATGTGTTATGTGTGGGGATGGTGTGGAAGATGCGGAGCATATTTTTTGGAAATGCGATGTCACAAAAAATGTGTGGCGTTCTATTGGGAATTGGTTACAAGTTGTTGACACGAACGTAGAAGATTTGGATGAATTTTTGGATAGTGTGGATTCTAATTCGTTGAGTAATAAATCGAAAATTATTATTGAGGCCGTGGTTATGACAGTGATTTGGATTATGTGGCGGCACCGGAATGCGATCACGTTCAATAACGGAGATGCTCGAAGAAATCTGCTTGTTGATGCTATAAAAGAAGTGGCGTTTTTATGGATTTGTAATCGTAGAGCTAAGTATAAAGTTAGTTGGACCGAATGACTTATTTTACCATGTAATTGATATTCGTTTTGTTCGCCTAGTGTTTTGCTAGGTTGTTTAATTAAAGCTGATAAAATAAAATGGAAGAAATGACTATATAAATTTTAAGCTACATCAAAATCAAAACGAACAATATGATTTAAATAAGATTCTACGTAATAAATTTCTCATACGTATTACTTTATTGTTAGTTAAATTATCTAATACTTTTTATTTTAATCAAAATCATAGTTTATCTTAAAGAATGTTAACAATTAGATAAACAAAAATATATCCTTTTAAAATACCGCTGCAACGTGCGGTCCTTATTATACCTTGTAATATACAATTGTATACCGCTGCAACGTGCGGTCCTTATTATACCTTGTAATATACAATTGTATACCGCTGCAACGTGCGGTCCTTATTATACCTTGTAATATACAATTGTCATACAAGATTCACTGTTCATAAAGAAATGAATAAAAATTTGTCACTTTCATTTTATAAACAAGTCTGGGCAGTAAAATTCATAAAGTCATTGCTTGGCCAAGTGGTTGCTTGAAAGTTGGTAAATCCTTTTCTTTGAGGAGACCTTCGTTCCATCCGTGCTATCTACTTCTTTTACAATTTTTTGATTAATTAACTTTTCAATTTTAAATAACAAAACATCCCCACATTTCATGTGGTTTTGGTGGCAATGTGTTGACTTCATAGAAATGTTAGCACCTAAATTCTTGATACGACTTTTTTTTTTCTTTCTTTCTAATTTCACGTTTTAAAACATATGCTCTCTTTATTACTTTAGTAGTTATTTTTTTTTTTTCCATTTAGACTATAACAACATACTATAAACTCATTTAATATTATTTTAATGGCAATACTATATTTTGCCAAGTAAAAATGTTAAGACGATCAAATTAGAAGTTTTCACCTAATTAAAAAATAATTATTTTATAGTTAAGTAAGTTATTTACACTCTAATGAAATTTGAGAAAACTAATTAAGAAGAGATAGATTAACTAGCCAACGTAAGCAAAACTGTTTAACCAGATTTTAAAAAAAAATGTCATAAAATGAATGATTTAAATGTTGGAAAATTTTGGACACATATAATTATATATTTAATTATATATAATTAATGGTTGGTATGTCCAAAATATAATTGTGGTGAATGATATATCGACTATCAAAGTGGGGTGTACGGAAGAAAGAAATCAAACAAATGAACTAGTGAAAACTCGAACCTATCCACACTCGTCTCCCGGGTCTCATGGGGGTTCGTTTTTTGCCACTCGGTTTTTGCCACTTGATTTAGTGGAAGTATTCAAATAATAATATTATTTTTATTTTTAATGTTTGTCATTAAAATTATATTTGAATTAGTGGCTTCATTTCTTTGTAATGAATTGTGTTGAATTGGATTAATGATATTAATGAGTGTCATTAGACCTTGGACCAAATTCTAGTATAAATAGAAGATGTGTGGTTCATTGGAAGACACATTCTTGACAACACAAACACAAATTCATATACTTTCCTACTCACTTACAAGCATCATAATTTGCTCTCTCCAAGTTTAGTAATCCTTAAACACAAAAAACTTCGATAAATATTTTGGCTTGGATTATATTCGGTAGTGTAAAACTACTCGGTTGTTTTACCCTGGGAGATAGACGAAGAATCTATTTTAAGGGGATCGTGAATTTCAGGAGACTCAACCAAAACTTGTTCCTTCTTTGTTTCTACATATTCTTGTTTCAATCTTGTATTTGTTTTCGTCAATTTCCCAATTGTATTGTATTTTATTTAACGAAAATTGGTATTAGCTCCTACAAACTTAAAATAGATTTTTCCTCTCTTGCTAATACCGGTTGGAAAATACATAATTTTTTTTCGTTTTTTGCTTTTTAATTGCATCGATTCGGAAAAAGTTTTGATTGAAATGTTTATGTAAAACAAGATGTTTAGTTAAGTTTATTATAAATTGTTAAATCAAATTTTTGGATTAAAAGTTTATCATATCAAGTTTTTAAAGTTTGATTTTAAATAACTTGGTATATTGTTTAAAACAATTTTGGATTTAAAATTTATAATTGTGAAAATTATTGTTGTTAATTATAAGTTTTGCAATCATAGTTTGTAAGGTTCAAGATAGTCATAGGTTTCTTGAGTTGATTCTCATTAGAGATGATATTTGAAATAAATCTTACAAACATTTGTATATCATTGTGAAATTTATTGATTATTAAAATATCAAAAAATATGTTGGTTTGTAAGTGATTTTGATTTCCATTTTCTTCATCTCAAGGTAGCTTTGGCTTCTTGACATATGGTTTCAATTTGTGAGACTATTTGGAAATTAAATATTTTCGATTTATATTTCATAATATTGTCATTATTCTTTAATTATAAAGAATTTGTTTGAGAAAATACTTTTTAAACTTTTCGTAATTTTCATTTTATACATATCAAGATTACTTTGGTATCTTGAATATAGTCTCATTGTATGAGATATTTGGAAATTAAAAGTTTTTGGATATAAATGTTTTGATTTATTTTGTTTCAAGTATCAAGATAATTTGAGTTTTCTTGACTTTAATCTCATATAGTGAGAAAATGTACTTGAATTTTTGGATTTAAAATTTTTTGGTAACCAAGTTTGCTTTGGTTACTTGATTTTCTCATACTTGTGAAAAGCTATAATTCTTCGGGATTTTTATCTATGGATTGCTTTGGCATCTAGAATTTTGCTTTCAAAATTTTAAAATTATTGGGGGTTTTCTATGAAATTTGTGATTGATGGTTATAGACTTTTCTTGAAGAAAAAAATTAATTTCCATTTTATACATATCAAGATTACCTTGGTTTCTTGAATATAGGCTCATGAGGTGAGATATTTGGAAATTATAAGATTTTGGAAATGAAAGAGTTCTATTGTTTTAGCTTTCAAGTTAACCTTGGTTACTTGAATTTTCTCAAATTTGGTAAAACTTAAATTCTTCGGATTTTATATCTATGGATTGCTTTGGCATCTAGAATTTTACTTTCAAATTGTGAGACTTGGGATAAATGTTGGTTTATATTAGTGAGTAAGATACAAGATAGTCTTTGGCTTCTTGAGTTGATTCTTGATAAGATGATACTTGAAATATATCTTACGACTAATTGGAACATTTGATTGTTAAGGCTAATTGGTCAAATTTGCATTTTTATTTGGAAAAAATGACAAATATTGTGACAATGCCTAACATGGAAATGTACATGAAGGAAGATGTGCATAATGTGGCCATGATTTCCGATTTGTCGGAAGTGAATTTGATGGGAACCAATTGAAGTGGATGGTATGTCCATACGGGTGCTACCCGTCATGTGTGTTTCTATAAAAGTATGTTTATCATTTTCAAAGATGTTGAAAATGAGCAAACACTTTTATTGAAAAGTTGACTACCACATATATAAAAGGTGAAGGAAATGTTATCTTAAGGATGAATTCCGGAAATGATGTTACATTAAGCAATGTTTTGTATGTTCCGGAGATTTGTAAGAATCATGTGTCCAGATGGTTGCTTACTAAGTTTGTTACTCGGGTTGTGATTGTATCCAATTGAATTGTGTTATCAAAATGTGGAATTGTTGTTGGTAAAAATGTTAAAATTAAATGTGACAACTTTTAACCGCGATTTTAGTAATTGCTAATAAAGTTCTTCATTTATTTTGAATTGTTAAATATTTAACATGGTTGATTATGCCATATAAATTTAATTAAATTTGGTTTTAAATAAATTTAATTGCATACCACCAACATTCCATATTGATTCAACTCACAAATGTAACAAATGTAACAAATTCATCATTCCATTTGGTTGAAAGAAATAACCAAACTCCTTGATATGATTCATACAAAAGTGTGTGATTTAAAATCAACTTCTAAAGGTGGTCACAAGTATATCATAATGTATATTGATGATTATACTACATAGTGATATGTACGAATTAAATTATATTGTTAATTTTACTTAATGATAAGTAAAATTGAAGCAATTAATTTACTAAGTTGTACAAATGTGGGGGTATGTCGTGTGTCGACTACTTATCTTCTATATAAGATACCTCGTTAAGGTTAGATGAATCATTGTACGAATTTTGGTTTGAAAGAAAACCGTCTTAAAAATGCATACGAATGTGGGGGTACCTTGCTAAGGTATTCATTCATCTTCATAAAAGTTACATCAATTAAAGAAGATATTCTAAATAATTGATGTATATATTGGTATATATTATTGTCTTACATTTACATTAGTCAAGTGTACAATGTATAATGGTAAGACATAATATGATATGACAACTACTCTCAAGTGAAGTTATCATGATTGACTATAAAAGTTAAGTGATAACATTGTGGATCCGCTTATGAAAATGCTTAAGTAGAGAGTTAGTTATAATGGAATGGGACTAAAGCCCTTGGAATAAAAGTTTGTGCAAAGGAAACCTAACCTAGTTGACTGGAGATCCCAAGATCTAGGTTCAATAGGACAACCTAATTGTATAAACGAAGGGATGTCACTGTGGGGGTAATGGTATTTCTCCAAACATTCTTAAAGGGAGTACATTGTACTACTTCCTAGTCCATTCCTAGTTCAGTGACAATGAGGATAAGCACTATGGCTTTTAATGATTCGTTATAGAGAATCACCTATGTGAAGGAGAAGTGGGGTCGCTTCGAATGGAATTGTTGGGCACAATTCTTAGTAGCTCTCGCGGAACCAGGCAGTGTCCATGACCAAGACGGGCACGATAAGAGGGTATGAACAAGTTAGGGAGAGTCTTGTGAGAATGTATACTGTCGTCTACACAAAAGGCGGATTCAGTTCAAGGACATCGCGTCTACTGACTGCTAGGAGACTAAGTGTGCTTCTCAAGGGAAGGTTCAAAGGCTAACACCTACCTATGCTTTGCAAGACTTGACTGCTGAACATTTATCGAAATTTTGTTGTATTTTCGATCGATCTCTATTCATGTGGGGGATTGTTGGAAAATTTTAGACACATATAATTATATATTTAATTATATATAATTAATGGTTGGTATGTCCAAAATGTAATTGTGGTGAATGAGATATCGACTCTCAAAGTGGGGTGTACGGAAGAAAGAAATCAAACAAATGAACTAGTGAAAACTCGAACCTATCCACACTCGTCTCCCGGGTCTCATGGGGGTTCGTTTTTTGCCACTCGGTTTTTGCCACTTGATTTAGTGGAAGTATTCAAATAATAATATTATTTATATTTTTAATGTTTGTCATTAAAATTATATTTGAATTAGTGGTTTCATTTCTTTGTAATGAATTGTGTTGAATTGGATTAATGACATTAATGAGTGTCATTAGACCTTTGACCAAATTCTAGTATAAATAGAAGATGTGTGGTTCATTGGAAGACACATTCTTGACAACACAAACACAAATTCATATACTTTCCTACTCACTTACAAGCATCATAATTTGCTCTCTCCAAGTTTAGTAATCCTTAAACACAAAAAACTTCGATAATTATTTTGGCTTGGATTATATTCGGTAGTGTAAAACTACTCGGTTGTTTTACCCTGGGAGATAGACGAAGAATCTATTTTAAGGTGAACGTGAATTTCACGAGACTCAACCAAAACTTGTTTCTTCTTTGTTTCTACATATTCTTGTTTCAATCTTGTATTTGTTTTCGTCAATTTCTCAATTGTATTGTATTTTATTTAATGAAAATTGGTATTAACTCCTACATTAAAATCCCGCTGCGGAGGGCGGGCGAAATTTTACTCGTGGTTTAATAAGAAGAAAACAAACAAACAAAAAAGAGAAAGTAAAAAAGGATTATGATCATGATATAAAATAAAAAATAGTGCTGTGACTCTTGAAAAATATTTAGAGTATTTATTTATTTATTTTTTAACATAAAAAGAGATAAATCATTATTAGAAAATGAAAAGAAGATAATGGTGTTAAACAAAAGAGAGTCGTGCCTGTCGACATGAAATAGAAAGAGATCTATAACTCTTGATATAAAACGATTGTTCTTTAAAATTTTCAAGCACGTCACTTTAAAAAAATGAAGTCAAGAAAATATAAGTGACAGATTCGTGACTCTTACAATTATTAAATTAAAACATAAAACGGGTAAAATAAATAAATTATAAAGCCGTGCTCTTAACAGAAAACTCAAAAATAGATGAAATGATATTAGCACCATGTATAATTAGGATTTTTGTTAAAAAATAAAAACGAAAATCAACTAATACATTAACATTAACCCCTTATTTCGAAGCTGAGCAGATTTCGTGGCCCAAAAAGGGCCCAACTGGTGAATCTAAATTCAAATTGGCCCTTATTAAACAAACTCCTTATTTGGAATTTGAAATTCAAACTCCCAACTAAACGTATAGAAATATACTAGCAGGTTACCCGTGCAATATGGTGGCAGGTACCCTGTGACTAAATTTGACGGCGATCAAGTAATGGGCAGTGACGACGGTAGTGATAGTGGTTGCTGGTTGTGGTCGTGCGGATGGTGGGTGATGCTAATTTTAATTTTGTAAAGATTAATAAAGATATCTCATAGGTTTCCTTAAATCCGAAATTGAAGTTTTTTTAAATATAGACCGTTAGCTATGTTGAATATCTCATAAGTTTCCTTAAATCCGAAATTGACGTTTTTTTAAAAATATGAGCCTATAGTTATGTTGAAGTTAAAGGTTATATATATTAGTTGTTGGGATAAAGCAAAATATCAAGTAGATCAATTGATTAACATACAGTCCGTATTCGCAAAACGTCTAGGGTTTGAATCACGTGAGCAATATTTTTTTATTTTTGTGGTGTTTAAGATGTTATCAAAAATAGAAATAAGATTAAATATAGAGTAAATTACACAAATGGTCCTTGTGGTTTACACAATATTTTGGATTTGGTCCCTAAGTCTCAGTAATTACACCCGTGGTCACTGTGGTTTACCCTTTCTATTGGTTTTGGTCCCTATTACTAACAGTCGTTAAAATTTACTGTTAACATTTTTTAATTGACAATTTTACCCTCACCACTCCTTCCTCTTTCCTCTTTCCTCTTTCTTTCATCTCTACATACAAAAACACGCCCAAATTAAAACCCTAACCCTAATTAAAAAATCATCCAAATTTGGATGATAAAGAGCATGTTGTTGAGCTTCATTTGGTTAAGGAGATCTCCTTGCGTTCGAATTCGTTTTTTGAAGCACAAGGTCAGTTAGAAGATTTGAATTTGAAGATTGTTGAGGGATGTAATCGGATCCGTGAATTGAAGGAGACAATTAGGCTTTTGGATGTAGATTTAGTGGATTCCGCTCGTCAAATTCAGTTTTGAATCTTACAAGGAGTGATTTGTTGGCATTGCAGGACAAGCTTAGGCTTATATTATACGTTAATCAATCCCTCGCTTCTCTTAAGTTGGTATTCCTCCTGTTTGTTTTCCTGTGATTTGTCTGTGTTTATTTGAGAATTTTGTTGCTTTCCTGCGATTTAACTTGGTTGATTTTGTTAGAATGAACCACATTGTTAATAAATAGCATTGAACTATTCAAGCTATTTATCCCTTTGAAGTTACGTTAAGCCCTACAGAATTCTATTCTCAAAATTAAGCAAAACTATTAGTACTTATGCCTTTAATCAATATCTGTAGCTTAAACTGTTATCTGTTGTTCACAGAAAGTATGCTATATTTGATGGAATCTATGAAATGAAAAATGATTTGTTTTATAGCTTGTTGCATCTGCTGATTGTGCTGGAGCTCTAGACGTTACAGATGATTTGAAACATTTTCTGGTATACACTTACTCTATTAGTTATAGTTGGTTGTTACATTGAATTCAATGTCTATTTTGATAGTTAAAAAAATCAAAATGATTTGTGTTTCTTAATTCATAATATATTTATATATCTAATTCTCTTTAATAATAGGATGGCGATCAATTAACTGGTGTATTTGGGTTTAGGGTTTTAATTTGGGTGTGTTTTTGTATGTAGAGATGAAGGAAAGAGGAAGGAGTGGTGAGGGTAAAATTGTCAATTAAAAAAAGTTAACAGCAAATTTTAACGGCTGTTAGTATTAGGGACCAAAACCAATACGAAGTCTAAACCACAGTGACCACGTGTGTAATTACTGAGACTTAGGGAACAAATCCAAAACATTGTGTAAACCATAGGGACCATTCGTGTAATTTACTCTTAAATATAAGTTTAAGGACTTGTATACTTAGTAGTCCTAAACCCAGATAAGTGAAATAGCGTCCAACATTACTGAAATTGCGACCAATAGAAGGAGTTCCACTAGACTTCTGATTTCGAATTTGGAAATTGAGTTAGTGGATCGATTTTCGTGGTTGATGGCAATAGCCATTTTGGAAAGCTGAGCAGATTTTGGTGGTCCACAACAGCAACCATTTTGAAGATGTAATTGACTGGTAAAAATAGAAATTGCGTTTTAATTTTTATATTTATGTATTTGAATTGAAACATTTATTTCAAGTCAAACATGTTTTGTTTTAAAACCTTTAATTATTCCGCATTTAAGCCATGAGACAGTTTTATATTTTTATTTATGAGTTGGAACCTTTGAGTTACTTGTACTTTTGGGGGAAAATGTAATATTTTATTGATTAATTTTTTTAAAATTTCCTCTAAATTCTGGGATGTTACAAGTTGGTATTAGAGCTCTGGCTTGAGAGAATTGGGTTCACAAGGGGTGAATTCCAAACTCAAGTCGAAGCATGAGTTTTCAAGATGAGTTTTTCAAATGTTTTTAAAAATGAGTCCAAATCCAAATCGAGAAGCAGCGCATCACGGCGACCTTTTGCCTCTAGTACTTTAATTAAGAGTTATTTAGTTTATTAACAACGTCGCAAGTGACATTGATTATTAAGAGAATAAAAGAGAATTAACTCGAGATGAGCGTGAATTGTGCGACTATATATATATATATATATATATATATATATATATATATATATATATATATATATATATATATATATATATATATATATATATATATATATATATATATATATATATTGTGCTTAGTGTTGTGAACTACTTGTTATGTGGATGGTAAGAGGATGGGAGATCGTGGAATTTTTGAAACTGGCTCGAAACCATGACAGGGGTAAGTTCGGATAATAATAGAGGGCCCTTATTATTATACGCACATGACTCATGCCTATGTTTCGAAAATGATTCAAGGAGACCATTGGTCAAGCATCTAAGTATCATAAACCCTCAATTATTATATATAAGTCGATAATAAAATCACTAAAAGAGATTTATGAGAAAACAGTGCCACCAATTGAATAAGAGAATCATCAAACACGAATTAATAAAAGGGTTATCAAAACATGTCAAGAGAGAGACAATAAATCAAATTTGTTTGAATTTGTTAAATTAATTAGTTAGGTTATTATTACCTCGGGAACGATTGAGCAATCGTTAAAGCAAAATAAACGAGAAAATAAGAAAAGTTGTTAAGTTCAAATATATGAGTAAATGGGATGAAAACACCACTAAATCGAGATTTATGAGAAAATAATAAATAATAAATAAGAGATCAATAATTTAAGTTGATAAGGAGTTATCCAAACAAATCAAGTGAAGGTTGTTAAACCAAATTGAGTGGAAATCACTAATGATAATTGGTTAAATTGAGTAATAAAGGGGTATACTAATTGGTCAAAAACCTAAGATAATAATTAAGTAAGAAGGATTAAGAATAATTTAATTCGTATAATTGAGAAGTCATTGACATGTAGAGAAATTTTATAAAGCAAGAACGATTGAACAATTATCTAAAATGAATCAAATAAAGAGTTTTTAATTATGCATAATCATTAAATTGAGTAAAGGAGAAAACTATGAGTAATCAAATTAATGAATTCATGGGGGGTAATGCAAAATGAGTAAATGAATGAGTTAGTGGCAAAAGAGAATTTACGAGAATTATTCACCACGAATTTAATGAGAATTTTATTTAACGACAAAACTGTTATATGGTAATGATAATACCAAATATGCTATGAGTAACCCAAAATGAGGGTTAATACCCAGTTTTGATCGAGAGATAATCGTGAATGTGTAACACGAAATAACAAATGGTGGTGCTAATATGTGTAATAAGTTTGACTTATGAGGAGTCATAAGATGAAGTAATTATTAATGAGAAATAATTTTTTAACTATTAAAGAATAACGAGTTATGATTGAGGGAATCTAATAAGAGTATAAGAATCCATGAGAATGCTAATGAGAAAGCTAAGACCTAATATGCGCAATGAGTTTTTATAAAGTGATAAAATTTAATGGGTAGGGGTGTGAGAGGGGCGTAAAGAGTATCCGTTGGGACCGACTCACACATGTGCATAAGGGTTTGATTATCGAGTAATCTAATGAGGCCTTTTGGGTGGAAGTGGTCCATACAAAGAACAAAACCGTGCGCCGGTGGGCAAAGCGGACAATATTATGCTACGGGGTTCTGGGATGTTACAAACCGAACTATCGAGTGTTCGGAACGAGTTCTATGAGATTTTGAGTGCCACTTCCAAACTCGGGGACGAGTTTTATCCAAGTGGAGTTGAGTAGGGGTAAATTAACAGAATTATCAAGAGAAAAGTTTTTGTTATGTGTTATTTATTATGAGCATACATGTTCATATAATTGGCTAGAGAGTTTATACGAACAACTTTTAAATCGAGAAACTATTCCATGAGAATATAATGAGAGAATAAGAGATTGTTAAAATAGGAGAATTTATTATGAAATATTCCGAATCGAGTTAAATGGGAAAAAAGTTATTATCAAAAATTATTACATCCAGTCGAGAAAATTGAGGAGCCAAATTATTGTGATGGTATAATTATCAAGTGGTGAGAAATTCATAAATCGAGAGTAATGGTGCAAATGAGAAGGGGCAAGTATATAATCATATAAATAACGAGAAATTGTGAAATTAGAGTAATAAAGATGTTGTTAATAAGTCGGTCATGAGAAGATTGTCATAATAAAATTATGAGGAAAATTTGTTAGTATTGAGAAATTACCGAACTATAAGGAGCTAATGATCAAGTTAAGAGAATAAATTATTAAAATGAACCGAATGCCAAATATTTATTTATGATCAAATATTAAATTTAAACTAAGGGGAATATCGAGTTAAGTTATTAAATTAAATGCCATCAAACATTATACTTTATTGAGTAATTATTAAGCCGATAATAGTTATTAAAATGAGCACACCAGAAAAATATAAGTGTAGCAAGTAATAACATTTTATTAAAATACTATGGGTTCTAAATCGAGAAAACAATAAAAATATAATGTAATGAGGAAACTATATATTGAGAGTGAGGATTAACCGAGTAACGGAGTACACGAGAATTAATGAGGTAAGTAATTAACGAGTTAATTAATTGAGTAAAGAGAAGACATTTAATTGAGGCGTTCAAAATTTAAAATAAAATGAGGTTTATATGTGGACAACTAGTCAATTTGATCAAGAGACAAATTAAATGAGAATTAAGAAAGAAGTTAATTAACAAGATATTTGATAAAATCATCAAAATGAGTTGATGAGTACCATTAAAATGAATCGAGCGAGTAATATTAAAAAGAGCTAACCGGAAATTGCTAACAAGAGAATTAATAACACTGCTTAAAAGAGAAATTATATGTTCTTGTAGCCTAATAATTGAATTTGATCACGCGAGAGATCGAAAGGAGTGAGAAAATGGCCATTTTGTGCGACTTGTGATAAGTTGTTAACCGAGATTTGAGTTAAATTGATAATATAGCTTGAGTTTAGTTAAAAGCAAGTGTGGAAATTTGAGGTGAGTGCATTCTGAGTATATATGCAATTTGAGTAAGAGGCATGAGTTGCCCACTATCCGAGGTGTACGTGTGATGAATACCTTTTATTGTGAAAATGTACTTGTTTGTATATTGTTTGATAGCGGTGTGAACCGCTAAATTGTTTATTTTGTTTTTAAAACAAACTGATGTCCCATAGAGTAGAGGACCTTGAGATGTCATTCTTGGCGGAGATTGATAATATTAAAAAACTTTTGGTGTAAATTCTATAAGAGATCATGTGATAAGAACCGTGCGGGAAGAGATTTCCCATAATGACCTCTTCCGACCCGTGCTTCGCCACTTTGTCCTAGTTTTCTTCGATGATATACTCATTTACAGCCGCAATCGAGACGACCATTATACTCATCTTCGTTACGTTTTTCATAAATTACAACAAAACCAGTTTCATGCCAAAGCGGGTAAATGTATTTTTGGGGTTGAAGACATATCCTTTTTGGGTCATAGAATTTCCGGTCGTGGAGTTTCACCGGAAGTCGATAAGATCGCGGCAATACAACAATGGCCACATCCCACCTCGTTCACCACGATACGAGCGTTTCTTGGTCTTACCGGGTACTACCGACGGTTCGTTCCACATTATGCTCAAATAGCATCTCCATTAACCGATATACTAAAGATGAAAGAATTCAAATGGTCACCTACTGCCAACAATGCTTTCAATGCATTAAAAACCAACATGCAACAATTAACCACATTGGCACTTCCAAATTTTACCAAACCCTTTGATGTTACAACAGATGCTTCCGGAATGGCCATTGGGCAGTTTTGTCACAAGACAACAAACCCATTGCTTTTTTTAGCAAAAAGTTGTGTCACACTATGCAAGGGCAATCAACTTATACCAAAGAATTCTACGCAATCACGGAGGCCGTTAAAAAATGGCGTCAATATTTATTGGGCCGCCGTTTCCGTATCTATACGGATCACCATAGCTTGAAACACATACTTACACAAACAATTCAAACCCCGGAACAACAAAAATGGGTCACTAAACTTTTGGGTTATGATTTTGAGGTATTATACAAACCAGGTAGAGAAAATACGGTTGCCGATGCACTTAGCCGGGTCAATATTCCGTCCATGTTAGCCATCTCGTACCCTACAGCCACATGGCTTACCGATGTTCGTTCTTATTTTACCAATGATACACAAGGCAAGTCGTTCACAGCTAGCATATTGGCCGACCACACTGCTTTTCCCCACCATGCTGTCAGAGACGGTTTAGTATATATCAAAGGGAAATTATTCATACCGCCAATCGCACAAATCCGCTCAAAACTTCTCAAGGAGTTTCATTCCTCATTAATTGGCGGTCACGCGGGTATCAATGCAACAGTTAAGAGACTTTCAAACCACTTCACTTGGTTAGGATTAAAAAAAGACGTTGCTCAATTTGTCCAACAATGCAACGTTTGTCAAGCAATCAAAAATCCTAACCACAAACCGTATGGGCTTCTTCAACCGCTTCCAACACCGTCACAACCTTGGGACGATATTTCGATGGATTTCATTACTCAATTACCATCATCGCATGGCAAAGTCTCCATTTGGGTTATTGTGGATCGTCTTTCAAAGTATGCACATTTTATCCCTTTACCTCCTAATTATACAGCTGTGACATTGGCATCTTCCTTCATGCATGAAATTTATCGTTTACACGGCCTCCCAAAAACTATCATTTCGATCGGGACCCGTTATTTTTAAGCCGATTTTGGAAGGAACTTTTTAAACTCATGGGTACTAAACTTGTGCATTCTAGTGCTTACCATCCACAAACGGATGGCCAAACGGAGGTTGTGAATTGTTGTTTAGAAATGTATCTACGTGCATTTGTGTTTGATGAACCACGTAAATGGGCCAAACTCTTATATTTAGCGGAATTTTGTTACAACACCAATCATCATTCGTCAATCAACATGACGCCTTTCAAAGCATTATACGGGCGTGACGTCACTTCAATCCACCATTATATACCCGGGTCAACTGCTACGGGATCCATCGAGGACTCCCTAATGGAGCATCAACAAATTATGGTGACACTAAAACATTCCATCGAGGTGTCAAAACAGAAAATGGTCACTCAAGCAAATAAACATCGGCTGGAAATTTTTTTTTTGACATAGGTGAATTTGTTTATCTGCGTTTGCACAAATATAGACAAACATCGGTCCAACACCGCACAAACCACAAACTGTCTAGACTTTTTTATGGACCATATAAAATACTTGACCGTATTGGAGAAGTTGCTTACAAACTTGAGCTACCACCGGGATCGAAAATACACCCCGTGTTCCACATATCATTGCTCAAACCAGCTTATGGAACCACCACCGATTTAACAGGCAACTTAGAGGCATTTGATCCCAAAGATGAACTAGCCTTTTTACCGGAAGCGATCATTAATTCACGAACCAACTCCAATGGTGAGCCGGAGGTACTTGTTAAGTGGGAAAAGCAGCCTCGAGAAGAAGCCACGTGGGAAAACTTGTCCTCTCTCAAAATGCAATTTCCGAATATTGATTACATTGAGGACAATGTAAGTTTTGATGAGGAGGGGGATGATGCGGACCAGTCAACGAGCCCATCACAGTCACTAATCCAACTGCAGCCCAGGCCCATTCGAGAGACAAGGAAGCCCGCCAGATTTCGGGAGTGATCTACACGTTGCATACTTCCACGTTCTTTTACTTATTGCATTGTTTTCTTTAATTTGTTGAACAAGTCTACTGCATGTTTTGGTAGTTATTTGCATGATTAGGTTAGTGGCATATAATAAGGAAACATGGATGATGAATCCATTTTCCCTGCATGTTTAAAGTTCAGTTGTTGCATTGTTTTTATTTAGAAAAATATATGAGAAAATTGCTCCAAACTCTTGCTCTTAACTCTCCCTCCTTCATTTCTTCCTACACCGTTACAAGGTGCCATCATTTCTTGTACATTAAACTTAAACCAATAAGGACATAATTCCCCATAGCTACTTGCCTTAACCGAAATATTCCCCTTAACCCTATTTTTTTCTTCCAGCCGTGTTTCTCCCAAAGCAATACCCCATTCTTTTTCGTTACTTCTTTATCTTACGAAGAAGAATATCAATCGGAAGAAGCATTGTAGAAGTTGGCCACGTATTTTGATCAAGCGGTGAGTTATGATTTCACTATACTGTGGATGGTGGCAAGCCACGTATATTAGGCTGTTTAAATGTGGGCATGTATGATGATTCAGCAGCTAGGCGTGGGAGGTTTGGTTGGTCAACATCTAAACAATTCATAGATTCTTGGATACATGTGATTTTTCCGACATCATTTAATTCCAGAAGCAATCCCTTCGTCCATTGTAACAACCGAGCAAAAGAGAGAGTCGAGAGTAATTGTTTCGGTAAGAGTTACATCTTATGCTCATCCTAGAATCGTCTATTGTGTTAAGTTTAATTCTTATGTCTGGTTTTTGGACCATGCGTGATCGAAAGGAAGTAGGAATCAAAGAGAGCAGACGAGTTGAGATCGAGGCAAGCAGTGGTGATAGCATTCTTCCCGAATGAGAGAACAAGAAGCAAACGGTAGTCTTGTTTCTGTTTTCGTTCTCTCTTCGTTTGTAGTTTCGTTTCTTAAACTCCTGCGATCTGATCATGGATTTTTGTGAGGTTTTGGCAGGTGATAATAGAACCATTGAGGGTTCGAGTTTTGTGTTTATTAGTTGGCGAATTGTAATCTGGGTTCCTCGACCATCATTAGAAATCGTTTGCTAATTCGTGTTTTCTTTCCAAACCGTTTAACCGAGTTTAAGATCTTGATGTCAAATCTTTCATTGAAAAATTGTCCTCACTGTTTTGGTGTAATGTTGTAGTCACTGATTTCGTATTGATGTCGGGATGGGTTGGGAAACACCGTTTGATGATTAGCTAAATGTTTTTATAACCGAAAAAAAACGGGGAACCGAACCCGTAGTGTTCTTGGTTCCCTAAATCGAATGGATTTCTTAAATAAAACCAATAAGGTTATGAGAATGTAATCTTCTATGATGAAAAACGATTTTGGGGGTGTTGGGTGTCTCGGGAATAAACGAGTTGTTATCGGGATTCAAATCGGGTTTTTAAATATCAAACTAAAACTTTTACAGAATCTGTCCTCTGAGTTCGGAACTGTTTTCAACACACTTAAAATACGTTTTTAGATTTTTGGCCCATTTAGGTCTCTAGCTTTCTGAGTCCTCTTTCTAATGCCGCTGACGGCTCGTTAATCTGATTCACGGTTTAAAAGTTATCATTGTTTTAGTAAACCATCGCATAATAGTTTTCGGTTCAACTATTCTGTCTTGTGAGCCTGTTTTGAGCCCTTTCTGTTTGGATTTAGCTTCCGAGGTCTTCTGTAAAATTGTATTCCTCTGAGTCATTTAACCACTGTAAAAATTTGAATAATATCTAGTGAGCGGTTTGAGAGTTACGGCTGTTCCCGTGAGAGTGCTGAGTGCTGTTAAGTTTCTGCTGAAACTACTTGCGAGTCAAATTCTAATCCGAGCTTCCTTGTGATATGTAGGACCTTCTAGGACCTGATTAGAGACGCTCTTTGGTGCTAAGGATATCTAGGAGCATACGTCTATTCGAGGTGAGTGATCTCACTATAAACTTGCATTTACATTCACTTCATGATCATGTGCTATATGTCATGAATTGCTTTGAGATGAGCTTGTTATTTGTTGATGTGCTATGTGTTATTTATTTTACTCGTATTCTGAATTGAGATATGGATACTGGGTAACAGAGCTACGTACCATATCATTATGTGAATGATCTGTGTACTTGAGTTTTGATTATGAGTTGTTATACACTTGGGTTGTGCTATGTGGTTATATATCTATGAGATGATATACTTGAGCTTGAGCTGTTAGTTTTATAAGAGTACATGTTGTAATGGGTCAACACGTTAATAAAACTAACAAACTATATTTGAGATTCATGAGGTAGCCAACTCTTCCCGGGGGCCAAGTACAATTCATGACTGTCAGCATGGTACTGCGGGACACTGGTGGGTGTTGGAAGGGGTGCTAGTGACGAGCGCGAGAGCAGGGGCACGCGTTGTGGATTCGTCACGGCACTGGCGAACCAATTGAAATTAAATAAAAGGCCTAATAATCAAGAATTCAGTAGAGTCTTTAAGGTTCACTTTTGTGGTGTGGATTGTTTTTATGTGTATGCTTATTGTGTTGATTATTCACTCAGCGGTGGCGGATCCCAAACACTCTCTCCCATTTTGCAGGTACTAGCAAGGGCAAAGAGAAGGTCAATGGTTGATGAGATGCGTTTCTATTTTTATATTTATGGATTGGGATTAAAACATTTATTTCAAGTCAAACATGTTTTGCTTTAAAAACCTTTAATTATTCCGCATTTAAACCATGAGACGGATTTATATTTTTATTTATGAGTTGGGACATTTGAGTTATTTGTACTTTTGGTGGAAAATGTAATATTTTATTGATTAATTTTTTTAAATTTCCTCTAAATTTTGGGATGTTACACATACGTACGTACGCGCGTGCGCGCACACACACAGACATAGACACACACACATACACACACACATACACACATACACACACACACACACACAGACACACACACACACACACAGCTAAGCATCATTGGCTTGGTCAGACTTTACCTGACCAACTACCTAATACTACGCAGGCTCATCAAACAGAGCTTTGTAGCTTTCTTCAAGATTTGCCCCGAACTGTTCGGCAGATTCCCACGCGTTACGCACGAAGCTACATAATGAAATCTTATTGTCACAACATAAAAGGGATAGGGCTTGCTTGTCTTTCTCTCACACCTCTCAGTCAGAATCCGGGCTAGAAGTCGTCTAATCGGTGGAACCGGTGAACCACGCGAACTGGTTAGATGCGTGGGGCAGAGGGATACATACATTCATACATACATACATAAATACATACATACATACATACATACATACATACATACATACATACATACATACATACATACATACATACATACATACATACATACATACATACATACATACATACATACATACATACATACATACATACATACATACATACATACATACATACATACATACATACATACATACATACATACATACGTACGTACGTACGTACATGCATGCATACATGCATGCCTGCATGCATGCATGCATACATTCATACATGCATGCATCCATGCATACATACATACATACAGACATGCATGCATGCATGCATACACACGCACACACGCACACACGCGCGCACACACAGATACACACTCACACACAGACAGAGACAGACAGACACAGACATACTCAGACAGACACAGACACACAGATACAGACGGGTTTGAACTATTGATTTACGTAATTGGAAGTAACCAATTAGGTTAGGATATACCTATAATTTTGAATTCAAACCTTTTGTTTTTGAAATTATTTAAATCTTCTTGGCCGGGGTTTATAAAATTCATCATCTAAACTACAATAAAGTCGAGCAACTAAAAATATAGTACTGCAACAAAGTTTTTATGAAAACATATACTGGAAAATGAAGGTTAAATACTTTTTTAAGGTTATGGTTAAAGTTTATTATTGTTGTTAAAATACAAATTTTCAAGTATAAACATTTTAAAAATGATTAATTGTTAAATTTAATGTTTAAAATCTTATTGATTTAAGCATATTTTATATCTTAAACATAGCCCTAATATGATTGTCAAAACTTAAAATTACTTCAAATAAAAATCGAGAAAATTATTTATTGTTAAAAAGATAGTAATAGAAGCTATTTTTAATTAATTTAATATGAGACAATTTAGATAAGATATATAATTTTTTTCATTAAAAAAATTAACACTCGCGGGAAGAAAATGGGAAAAATATTACCAGATCATAAAACATGGCGCTTACCACTTGGACAAATTGAATTTCTTGTTTACCTACTCAGTTATAGCTATACTAGGTAGTTTTTTAGGCCATGCTAAGCACGGCCCATAACAAATACGTTTGTAAATCCTCGAAAGGGAATGTTGGCGGGGAATCACTCAGAGCTTGGACCTGTGTCTCCAAAGAAAATATCCAGCTAATCAAAGCAGAAGGATAAAACCATCAAGAAGATTTATTTGAAGTAATACGCTAAGCTATGATAACCGCCTCCTTATTAAGGTTGAGTTCTAATTGATTTTTCCAATAATCAAGACCTTCCTCCCTTTGACTTCCACCAATTAGCTCACCAACCTAACGATCAACAAGATTTATCTGAATCAAATATCCATCGACTCCAATTACACCAACACTGGTTGCATTTTAATGATGACAAGTCAAATGGATAAAACTAAAAAGTTCAACAGAGAAGGTGTTCATAACTTCTTTTATTATAAGTATTATTTAAGATCACTTTTTGGTGTTCTTATTTATTCTTTATTAAGTACATGACATTCAAGATATCAATATAAATGAAATTTAAATGAAATTATTACCCGTGGAACAAGCAAATTCATGGCTGCAACAATTTTTCCATCATCATTTTGTCGCACCCAGAACACCTTGATATCCTGGATGTTTTCAATAAAATGCTCGTTGTAGTCTGTTAAAATAACAGGGCATCCATTAAAAGCCTCTTCAGTTATATAACGTTTGTGCTCAATTTGCAAATCACTTCACCTTTTTCACAAAATTGCTCACCTGCAGCAACAACATTTGCCGATGACATTATTTTTTTTTCATGAAAAACCTTTAAAAAAGACAAACCTAGTATTAGGAAAAAGCCACCTAGCAAAAAAGCAATGAAGAAAAACAACTAATCAAATGTGCAGGTGGACGATTTCCATCACCAATAAAGTGTGTGTTATTATTGGTTATGTGAAAACTCATCTCCATCAATGAATCTTTCTGTATAAAATTAAAATATAATGTAGATAATATGACATGTGACATGTGGAAAAAAATGAAACTTAATTAACCTCATTTGCACCAGTTGTGTCATTCACATAAAATTCCAATTATATGACATCAGTCTTTCCTTGAAGCTGTGTTTGGGACACATCAACTAACGAGATTTCAAATGCTTTTTTTATATTCATTTGAATTTCTCTTTTATTATCCAAAATTTCCATTTCTTCATTTTACAAAAACGGTTCAGGCTTCCTCACCATTGTCATATCAGTAACCCTTTCTTTTCCTTCTTCTTTATTAAATTAAATGATAAGTTTGGTTACTGCAATGTTGATGTAAGACCACAAACATCTTTAGAAGTAATTGGTTTCCTTATTTCAAACATTTGGGACGATTGGTGTAGAATAATTGGGAGCTTTTGTTAACGGGTTGATTGGTTTCTTTACTTTAAGGTTATACAAGCTTATTAACATTTCTTTTAAATTGGACTCTATTTTAGGTACGGGTCGGGTCAAACTAAGTCCATCAAGTGAATCATTTGTTTCAGATCTGGGTATAGGTACAGGTCGGGCCAACTTCCATCCATCAAGTGAATTTTTTGGTTTTTTTCTAATATCAAATACATCAAATGGGAAATCTTTTATGTCAGTTAAGGCTTTAGAAAGATCAAAAGAAATTAAGAATAATTAATCTTTGTCAAAAACGAAAATAAGCTGGTATCACTAAACTCATAAACTAATATGGGATGGATTTTTGGAATTTGAAAATTTGTCTAACTTTTGTTTCTTCTCTTCATGCCCTCAAATTTCTCTGACATTGACTTTTTGAAAGTCAAATATAGCATTTGTTTGTAAATGAATGCAAATATAAGAATATACTTTTTAGCTATACTACTTTAATATTTTTTTAGATTGCTATAGCTTAATGTATATATGCATTCTTTTGTATAAATCTGAAACTATTAACATCATATTTGGAGCTAATATAATACTTTGTTTGACACTCTCTTTTTTTAACGAGGAAATTAAATTGGGGAAGAATTGGTGTGAATATGTTTAGAAACCTGAATTAAGTGGATCCTGATAATCATACTTATCATTTCAAGATTCAGCTTAAACGTCAAATGCCTATATTTTAGGTCAAATAGACTTGCTTTATGAGTTATTGTATTTTCAGTTTTGCAATCTCTACGTGTATATTTTCAGTTTTGCAAGTATAACTCGGTTTGCAGCAAAAATGAAGGTTCAAAAGTTTAAAGAAACTCCTTTATTTATTAATCTGTTCACAAAATTACTCAAAATGTGGTTTGATTTTCCAATAAGAATTCTTTTTTAATTGTTCATTTCCAACAGTCGAATAAACCATCTCATTACTCAAAACAGAATCAGCCTAAAGGAATGTTCTAGAAACTTCATGCTTAATATAACTAACACAGTTTAAATATGTACAATTACAACTTAACCCTTTCTCAACTAATCTTCTAAGAAAGTTTTTTCCTTTAAGATTCGGGTGTGAATCTACTATAACTACCCGAAATTGTCTCCTTAATTCATGAGCATGTAATAAAATCATTTCAATTAAATATGATGAACCAATTGTTAATAAATTTGATGAACCATATCTTAATAAAACATCACCATCAGTCCATCACGAAACTTTGTAACTACGTGTTTGACTATTACTTTACTTTATATTAAAATTGCTAACACCATTTATTATTAACCAAGATATACATTTGTTAACTTCATCATATTTCCTGCTTTGATGTAATTGATGCATAGAGGCTAGAACTTAGTTGTTCTTCACTGTAATTTATTACTTCTATCGAATTTCCTACTTTGTAACTTTCTAGGTGTATGGGCCTTCTTCAATTGAATACAGTCCAGTTATAGTTCAAAATTCACACAAGCACAAACGGTACAGTCAAAAGGTTTTTTTGTAACAATGAATTGGGAGTTTCTGCTTAGGGATTCTGAAGTTGTAAAGTGTACTTCTTCTGTCAGAAGGTGATATTTCAAGGTAATTAGCCATATCTCTTTATTAATGCCCGAAATTCTAGGAATTAGGGTTTTCAATCAAGTCAATGGAGTTATAATCCTACGATTATATAGTAATTGTTCAAATCGATAATCAATGTGATCGATAAACAGAGATGACCGTACCTGAGGGTCGAGACTGCCGACGTATGCGGTGGCTGTGACGTATATGGCTCAAAATTGTGACATCTTGGTTCCTCTCCGCCGAGTGTTGACCTAGAAGATTCGCTCCGACGCCGGAGCTATCCTAAACGTCATCCTATTCTTCTCAGTTTGCTGCTCGAAATCCCTCAAAACTCTTGCGGAACCAAATATATGCGTTAACCCTAGCTTTTCCTGGTAAAGGCATATGATATACTTAAGCAGTAGAGAGATGTTTGAGTCTGATTATGGTGGAACGATGTGATGTCTATGATCGGTTGTTTCTTCACATAGAAGGAGAGAATAGTTGTTTCTTCAAAGAGGAGAGAGGAAGAGGAAGATAAAAAGTGAGATTTGGAATTGATATTCCTTTTTATTTAATCAACTATGGATGGAGGAGGTGGACGTGTGCGAAGATCAGAGAAAGTGAAACATATATACATGTAGCTGATACAAACACCCAGCCAGCTGATACAAGCGAAAACAGAAATAACGGATGATACGAACATGGGCGGGGGAAATATTCTGATTGGAGGTCAGAAGCAGGACATCGACGTGTACAAGAATTCACTCTATTTGCATATAGATAATAGATATTATAAGTTCGGCAGAAATGAGAAAAGCTTAAGAACAGTAGACCTTGTATCATAAATGTATTATAGGTAAAATGAATTCAAGTATATATGTTATAGAAATAATTTTTATAGTTTCTTAGTGTATGAGTAATCATAAAATTAGCGTTTAGTATATTTGAATCACATAATGTTCAACAAAATTACGATAGCCCGTGATTTTTCTCGGATCATAACCTGGATCCCCTATATAAGATGCCTAAGACGGGTGCCAACGGTCACCAACTGGCGGCGTCTCTTTGCCGTGAGTTTGGTGCAGCCCTTGGCACCATTCCGTCACTTTACCGCCAGTTTGCCATGCGCCGGTTTGGAGACAGGGAAGAGAGATGGCGTGAGTTGGGTGGTGGGCTCAAAGGGGTATTTTGTGTGTGTTTATATTTTTTAGTGGTGGGTCCCAAAAAAGTTGAAGGAAATATGTATTGTTAGCATGAGTACGTCAGTTTAGTATTATTTGGAGGGTGAGCTGACATGGCGCGGATTTGGCAACAACTGACGACGTCAGTTTCCACCACTGTCGGGAGCGGTCTAAGTTGTGGGATAGTTTATGAGTTTTATGAGTTTGAGGAAGGCTTTAGTTTTGAGTTATTTTCTAAAGCAAATAAAGGGAGTTATTTTATTATTTTGTAAATTCTTATACTGTATTTAAATTCTAAATATTCATCTTAGTGGCTTCCGCTTCCGCCCATTTAGAAAGAGACCAATATAGTCAACAACTAGGAGTGTTAATGATCCGAGTCGAGTCAAATATCAGGAAATTTGGGCTCGGCTCGAGCTCGACTCGAGCTCGAATAAGCTTTTAAAATTGTGCTCGAGATCGAGCTCGAATATCTATATGGTGTTCGAGCTCGATCGAGCTCGATACTCGTTTATGATCTCATATTTTTTGAAATGAACTAATTTACAAACTCGAAAAGCTCGTTAATTACTCGACTCGTTAACATCCATATAATAATATATGTATATTCTTGTACATATTGTATCAATACTTGCACTTATTATATACTCCCACCGTCCCACAAAAAAGTACCCATTTCTCCCTAAACTTTTGTCCCACAAAAAAGTTCCCATTTCTCAAATGGATGGGGGTCCACTCAATAAAATAATATAATTTTCAAAGACCCTACAACTAACTATCCAATAACTATATTTCTCTCTCCAATCAAACCTTATATTTTAATCAAAAGTAATACCAATACCCCACCACTAACTATTTTCTTAAGACTTGTGCCCATGAGAAATGGGTACTTTTTTGTGGGACGGAGGGAGTACAACACTTGTTCGGCTCGTTAAGATCGGCTCGCTAAGATCGCCTGACTCGTTCGGCTCGAGATTAAACGAGCTATCGAATGAGCCGAGTCGAGTATTAAATTATTAGGTTCGTCTCGTGAGATTAATCGAGTATTGTTTTATGTTCGAGCTTGACTCGAGATCGAATTAGTATAGGCTCGAGCTCGATATAAACGAGCTCGAACTCGAATAGCTCGTTAAAAGCTCGACTCGCTAACAACCCTATCAACAACCACTAAAATGTATTAAGTTGTCGAATGATGTGGGAAAGAGGCCAATAAAGTCAATTCCCTATACATTAAAGATGTCTACCACGAGTATCGGGTTCATAGGCATGGTATGATTGACTTGTATACATGTTTTTAGAAACAAATGCGTATCTTTTGTTGGAATTTGATGACGAAACATAGTAATTAGTATTGGAATTATGTGCACAGTTAGTCAACCTATGATGATACATCCAAACCTACGAAACACTTAAATGTCACACTGGTGAGTGCATGTAATACGGGCAAGATATGTAATGACACTTGGAAGAGGAATGATTCATAATAGTCATTATAAATCAGTTTAGTATTTGAAAGATTTATGTGCACAGTTAGTCAACCTATGATGATACATGCATTCCTACGAAACACATAAGGGTCACACCGGTGAGTGCATGTAATACGAGCAAGATATGCAATGATACTACGAAGAGGAATGATTCATAATAGTCATTATGAATCAGTTAAAGTATTAAGTTAAGTTCAACTTATTACTAGATTAGTTTAACTAACTAATTAATACAGGTATTTGTATATTTACTAGTTGAGTAAATATACAATGTGTTAATTAAAGATTATCCATGATATGATTTAAAGCCATTAAGTCATATAGTGATTGGATAATATTGTTGTATAAATTATATAAAGGTTATTATATAATTAATTATTAAAAGTATAAATACAAGTATGCATAATTCTTGTATATGGGTACCGAATTATTAGTGTATTAATACTAGACATTTAATAGTTAAGTGCAACAATAATAAACTAGTTAAACTATAAGGGATGAAAGTGTTAAAAGGAAGTTTAAATAAAGATCCAATATTAATTAAACTAGAAGGGTTCTAAGCGTAACTTATTTGTACATAAATAAGAGGCTTAGGGTAACCCTTATTCCCTTGCAACCCTACACGAATTCCAACCCCTTTCCCCCTCTCCTATTCGGCCGAACCAAGAACACCATCACTTGGTGTTCTTCGTGTTCTTCAAGTATTGAGGAACACGTTCATTGCTTAGATCAACTAGAAGATCGCTCGATTTGTTCATCAATAGTGGACTAATCTTTAGCAAATAACAAGGTATGTTTTGGGAAAACTTTTTTCTCCCTTCTCCCCTCTTGGACGAATTCGACCAAAGAACCCTAGGGTTCTTTGGTTGATGGTCGAACGAACCACACAAGCAATGCGTGTGTTCGAGTTCTTCGTACAAGGTTTCTTTCTTGTTAATCTAATCAAGATTTCCAACATCCCAATCCTTTAGGGTTTAGGGATTGGGTTTAATCCCACTTCAGCTTTTAGGGATTAAATCAGCTAGTTGGTTTTAACCGGTCAAGAACAAGTTCATGTTCTTGGGCAGTATGGTTCGAACCAAGAATACTAGGAGGTCGGTCCTATGGGTCGATCAGTCTCAAGATGTGAGTGAAACCCTTCAGTGGTATCAGAGCGTTGGTTTAGAGATCTAAACTTGATTAACAAAGTTTGTTTGTTTAATTTTTAAATTAAAGTCTTTCCTTTGGTTCCAATTTTTTCCTTCTTCTTCTTATGTTTTCGAAAAGGGTAAGAACCCTAGGACCAAGAATATTAAACTAGTCTAGTTTAATTAGTCAAGAGGTTTCTAAGAACCCTAGAATTTTCGAAAATAGTAAAAGAACCCTAGGATCAAGAACATTAAACTAGTTTAGTTTAAGTGATCAAAAGACTTCTTTTTCCTAACCCAAGAATTTCGAAAAAGGGGAAGAACCCAAGGATCAAGAATATCAAAGTTCTTGATCAAAAGGATTCTTTCCTTATTGCTTGATCTTCAAAATCTTGGACCAAGTGTGTTAAACCAATTTTTGGTTTAATTGGTCAAAAGGATTCCTTCCTTTGTTCCTCAAAGATTTCGAAATCAAAGGAGGTTACTTGGACACCAATGATGATTAAACTAGCCTAGTTTAATTGGTGGAAAAGTTTCCTAGGCTATAGAATTTTCGAACCCTAGAAGTAATCTAGGATCAAGAAAATTAAATTAGTTTAGTTTAATTAGTTTAAAAAAATTAATTAGGGTAATAATCTAAAACCTAGATAATTAAACAATTTCATGTTTAATAAGTTTAATTATTGTTCTAATAGATTTATTAAAACTAGTTCTTTAAACCTAGAAACTTAGACAAAGTTTTATTGTCCATAAGGTTTAAATTAAAAAAGGCTTTAAATAAATTTATTAAGATTATAATCTATCTTAGAATTTAAACAAAGTTTTCTTGTTTTTGATTGATCAAGAACAAGATTAGGGTTTAACTAATTAATAAGATTAAAAGAAGTGTTAATTTTTAAGTTCTAAAATTAACAAGATGTATTTATTTATTTATATATATATATATATATATTTTTGGAATTTTTAATATTTAAAAGGAAAAATGAATTTTAAAAGAAATAATAAGTTTATACATATTTTAATTAGATTAAGTTAAAATACATACGTATAAATTAGGTGTAATATTCTTATTAGAATGTTACAAATTTATTATAATTAATATATATATACGAGTATATTAAATACAAGATAAAATGGAACAATTAAAAAAGATAATGTTATTTTGATCTTAAAGGATAATAGTATAACTAGTTATTATATAAAGTTATTATGTAATTAAGACTAGAAAGTAGAAAGTTATGATTTCATTATAACTAGAAATTGAACAAGATAAAATTATATGATATATAAAGTTATATTTATTATTATTATTATAAGGTGTATAAAGTTCTAAGTTATTATAACATGATAATTATACAAGTATAATATAAGTATTTTACAAGAATGTAATATACTAGATTAATGATCAAGTGATAAATAACAAGAAAACTTTATAACCTATATTTAACTAGTTCAAGTTAAATGTAAGAAATGTTTAAAACAAACTAAAAATTATTATATATAGACTTTATATAATAAGTTTATTAGTTTCACCAAGTATAGACCGGTGATTGTGTTTGCTTAAGTTCCATCATAATTGTTGGAGCTAGTGGGAGCTACGCAAGAAAATCACAAAGTTTATAAGTGTGTCGTTATGACATAAGTTTGGTCGAATCTAGTAAGTCAAAAAACAAATGTTTTAAATTCACTATTAGACATATGAAAAACTAGGTGTGTTAAACTAGATTTATGTTTCAAGTTTATGAATCATAAAAGAATTAAAAAGGTTTAACATAAGTTTTAAGTTTTTCAAGTAAAATAAAACAAGTAAGTTTTATTATAGATAAGGTTTTTTCACAAAACCTAGTAAATCGTTTTGTACACCTCGTTTTAGGTATACATATAAGTCTCGCAATTCTTGAAACTATATGTTTTTAAAGAATAGTTCTTAAGTTTTAAAAAGGTGTCTTGTAGAATTCTTAAATTCACAAGTCACACATTTTAAACAAAGATTAAGATTGCGATAAAGGTTTAAGTTTAGTTTAAGACTTAAACAAACCTAAGAAAATCTTAGATCGAAGTACTATCCACCTAACGGAACACCTCACTTGTTCAACGATATTCATATTGTAAGGATAAAGAACCTTATATATGGATTCAAATCATTGCGAGTGTCAGGGTGCGTAAGGTTCTGTGATAATCGGGAGTCCCGGTGCAGAGCATCGCACTGTCTTAGATGGTCTGATCTATTTTGGTGATAATCGGGAGTCCCGACCCAAAAAGTACTTGAGTAGAATAAACATACTAGACTTTATTACTAACTTAGAAATGTACAAGGTTGTAATAAATTATAAGTCTAAAGATATTTCTGCGACCCCTAGGAATCGTGTCAAGTCTTGATACGATCGGTAAGGATGTTACCTACCAGAAACAACATGTCTCGTTGGGAAGTGCCCAAACCTTGCGGCGAGAATGTGATATATGAATCCTAGACCCTAAAATATTAATTGGGTTTATAATATATTTTAGAGAATGTTTATTGATGATTACTAATTAAACTGTGTTTGATTTGTAGATGGCAGTAACAACCACGACGACAAGTACCAACAATCTCTCACTTCGCTCAATCCTCGAAAAAGACAAGTTGACTGGGTCAAACTTTCTCAATTGGGAGCGCAATATTTGCATTGTGCTCAGGCATGAGAGAAAGTGGTATGTCTTGGAGAGAGCAATACCAAATGTCCCTGCCATTAATGCTAGAGCTGAAACGAGGCAAGCTTATGATAAGCATGTTAGTGATGCACTCGATGTGAGCTGTCTAATGCTCGCCACTATGAGTCCCGAGTTACAAGCGGGACTTATGGATGTGCCTGCATTTGAGATTATCCAGCAACTTAGGGATTCATTTCAAGAGCAAGGTCGCACTGAGAGGTTCGACATCAATCAAGCCTTCAACTCTTGCAAGATGGTCAAAGGAACGCCGGTGAGTGCCCACGTCATGAAAATGAAAGGGCACATGGATCACCTCGCTAGACTTGGTCACCCCATACCGTTGCATATGGCAACAGATACTATACTCAACTCGTTGTCTGATGACTACAAGTCTTTTGTGGTCAACTACAACATGCATAATATGGAGAAATCCATTGCTGAGCTACATTCTATGCTCAAGACAGCCGAGTTGAGTTTGGGGACCAAATCTAAGGACGTTCTTATGATCGGTAATGGTATGGTGGTAAAGGAAAGGGTAAAACCTATCCTAGCCAAGGAGTGCCAAATGGTAAAGGTGTCAAACAAAAGGTCAAGAAGGTTAAGCCTAACACAGCGAGGACCGAGAATCGGTGCTTCAAGTGTGGTGAGGCTGGGCATTGGAAAAAGAATTGTCCAGGGTGCAAGTGGTGGTGGAGGAAACACAAGTTCCTCAGGTAACACAACCGCACTTCTTAATCACTTTAAGATACTTGTAAAGTACATTACAAGTTTTTCTTTGGTTTTAATTAATTTCGAATCCATGGTTGAATTATATTGTGTGCATGTGTGATAATTACACTAGTCAAGGTTTATGAGTAGATTGTAAGTAAAGTTTTTGATTTATTTTATATTTCATGTTTTTATACTTGTTTGATTGTTGTATGAATGAATAATATCTTGATAGCTTAAGGTACTTAGATACTAATAATTAGAAAGTTTTTCTAATGAAAGTATTTAAGAGTTTTATGGAAACATAAGGTTCAAAAGTTATAGAACTTAGTTAAAACATCTTAAGTAATAGTCATTACTTATGATAGTAAGTTTTAAAGTATTAGTATTAATATAGTATGATTATATTGGATATAATCAAGATAGACTTTAAGAGTATTATTGCAAGTCTTTCATACTTGTAATAAAGAATTTGATGAAGTCATAATTCCCTAATAGGAACAATTGGATATTCGTAAAATCCAAGAGAAATGACTTAGACATTAAATGAACTCTTAAAAGGGAAAAACTATATTAAAGTATTTAAGAATTAAAAGGTATTATTTCAAGTCTTTTATACTTGTAATAAATACATTATTTAATCAAGTCATAATTCCCTTATAGGAATAATGGATATTTGAGAAATCCAAGAAATGACTTTGGCATTAAATAAAGTTCTTAAAAAATTACTAATATATTTAAGAAATGGAAGTATCGTTTTCAAGTGTATTATACTTGTTAGGTACTGTAATCAATGAAGGTCATAATTCCCTAAACAGGAATAGTGGATATTCGCAAATCCAAAGGATGATCTTAGCTATTGATAGAATTCTTAAAAGCTTGAACTACAAGTTATTGACTAGGTCAAAGTAGTAGTTTAAGTGATGCTTAAGTTACATAAAAGATAGTGGGAGCTATGACTAACATAATTCATTAAAGATGTTAATGAATTTAGTGAGTTAGTAAGACATTAACAACAAGGTTTTACCAAGTCGTTAGCCAAAGAGTTAAGAGAAATAATAAATGATCATTAATTAGATTATTGCAAACCTAATAGTGTGATCACAAGTCTTGTGATTAATTATTGCATATCTAATAGGTTATTCACACTCCAGTGGATAACATAATCATTTAAGGAAATTTCTTTAACTAGTAAGGATATATCTACAAATCAAGTAACTAAAAGAGGCTTTAGTTACAAGGAGAATTTTATGAATTCAAGAAACTAAGGAGTTAATTTCCAATCCTCCTATGTTTACCGAATCGAATAAAAGACAAGACTGGAATATGTTCTAGATTGTTGCAAGAACAAAATCTAGCAAAGGCAAAAGATATAGTATTTCTCAAATACTTGTCTTATGTCTTTAGTTTAATAGAAATGACTGGTTTAGTGACAAAGTTGCAATTAAGGTTGTAAAAGTCATTAAGTTATCAACACAAACAAAAGGATAAGTAATGATCCAGTAATAATTTAGTATCTATGTCCAATAAGGAATAATACATGAGTTAGTATCATTTTTATTCAGACTTTGTATGTTTTACAACATCCATGAATAGAAATCTTTTTATTCAAAAGATATAAATCCGTGACTACTCGTCTTGGTGGGAACCTTGATGGTATGTTAACTTCATCGCGATATTTGGTGGTAGATTCGAAGTTCTTCGAAGATAGCTACACAAGTTTTGTGTAAACCAAATATCGGTAATATTCTGTTGGAGGCTCAACGAATATTGGATTGACCACCGTGACAATACTTCATGGTTGAAAAGTTCAAAAGTATTGTTCACTAGGATTGTCCTTAAGCCTGAGGTATTTGGTTTAGGATACAATAACTAATGTGTTTTGGTTCGTCTTAGACAATTCTGAAAAATGTTTGTCATACGAGGCGATACTAGGTACAAAGGAAGTTGTATTTTGAATCGAAATATAGCAAGATGGTAATAGCACCTCCTTTTTAGGAGATATATTTATGGGTCCTTTGACATGATGAGATAACTGGAAAGTGCATGGCCGTGCCCAAACGAACTGATTTGTTCTTTGTCGTTTATCACAACAGTTTGAATCAAGAAGTCATGAAATGATTTCGAATACAGGAGTTGATAATTTCTACCATGCTCGTATTCGTTATCACAAATATCGTGCTGCAAGGGATAAGCCTAACATAGTTGCCCAAGAAGTAGAGACAAAGTGTTCTTTACTAGGAGACGCTATTAAAGAGTTTTTCATAAACTATACCTGGGTTACATAAGCTGTTTTTATGGGGTTGGTTACCTACATGGCCATCTAGAAGGCCACTGTATCTCGTATCATTAAGACAAAGGTTACGAACTTGCACAAGTGGGAGTCTGAAGGATTTATGTGCACAGTTAGTCAACCTATGATGATACATCCATGCCAATGAAACACTTAAGGGTCACACCGGTGAATGCATGTAATACGAGCAAGATATGCAATGATACTACGAAGATGAATGATTCATAATAGTCATTATGAATCAGTTAAAGTATTAAGTTAAGTTCTACTTATTACTAGATTAGTTTAACTATCTAATTAACACAAGTATTTGTACATTTACTAGTTGAGTAAATATACAATGTGTTAATTAAAGATTATCCATGATATGATTTAAAGCCATTAAGTCATATAGTGATTGGATAATATTGTTGTATAAATTTTATAAAGGTTATTATATAATTAATTATTAAAATGATAAATACAAGTATGTATAATTCGTATATATGGGTACCGAATTATTAGTGTATTAATACTAGACATTTAATAGTTAAGTGCAACAATAATAAACTAGTTAAACTATATGGGATGGAAGTGTTAAAAGGAAGTTTAATTAAAGATCCAATATTAATTAAACTAGAAGGGTTCTAAGCGTAACTTATTTGTATATAAACAAGAGGCTTAGGGTAACCCTTATTCCCTTACAACCCTACACGAATTCCAACCCCTCTCCCCTTCTCCTATTCAGCCGAACCAAGAACACCATCACTTGGTGTTCTTCGTTCTTCGTGTTCTTCAAGTATTGAAGAACAAGTTCATTGCTTAGATCAACTAGAAGATCGCTCGATTTGTTCATCATCAGTGGACTAATCTTAAGCAAACAACAAGGTATGTTTTGGGAAAACTCTTTTCTCCCTTCTCCCCTCTTGGACGAATTCGACCAAAGAACCCTAGGGTTCTTTGGTTGATGGTCGAACGAACCACACAAGCAATGTGTGTGTTTGAGTTCTTCGTACAAGGTTTCTTTCTTGTTAATCTAATCTACATTTCCAGCATCCCAATCCTTTTGGGTTTAAGGATTAGGTTTAATCCCACTTCCACTTTTAGGGATTAAATCAGCTAGTTGGTTTTAACCGGTCAAGAACAAGTTCATGTTCTTGGTCAGTATGGTTCGAACCAAGCATACTAGGAGGTCGGTCCTATGGGTCGATCAGTCTCAAGATGTGAGTGAAACCCTTCAGTATTAAGTTAAGTCTAACTTATTACTGGATTAGTTTAACTAAATAATTAATACAAGTATTTGTACATTTACTAGTTGAGTAAATATACAATGTGTTAATTAAAGATTGTCCATAATATGATTTAAAGCTATTAAATCATATAGTGTTTGGATAATATTATTGTCTAAGATTATATAGAAGTTATTATATAATTGATTACTAAAAGTATAAAACACAAGTATATATTTCGTGTATGTATATACCGAAATATATAAGTGTATACTACTAAGACATTTGATAATTAAGCGTGACAATAATAACTAGTAAAACTATGAGGGTTGAATGTGTAAAAGGATAAGTTTAATTAAGAAGGTAATCTTAATTAAACTAGAAGGGTTTTAAGTGTAAGATCTTCTATTATATATAGAAGGCTTAAGGGTTAACCTAATGCTTGATCTCTTGCCTCCTTCACACGAAATCACCCTCCTCCCTCTCTCTTGATTTCGGGCGAACCCAACACAAGAACACAAGCTTGTGTTCTTCGTGTTCTTCGTGTTCTTCGTGTTCTTCGTTCGTTCTTCGTGTTCTTCAAGTATTGAAGAAGAAGTTTATTGCAAGGATCAACTAGAAGGTCGCTCGTTGTGTTCATCATCAGTGGACTTTCTTAAGCAAACATTAAGATATGCTTTTGGGAAACCCTTTTCCCCTCTCCCCTTTTGTTCGATGGGGCGAACCAAGAACCCTAGGGTTCTTGGTCAGTGTTCGACGAACACACACAAGCTGTGTGTGTGTGTTCGAGTTCTTCGTACAAGGTTTCTTTTCTTGTTAATCAAGTTTGATTTCCAAGTTCCTATAATCCTTTAGGGTTTAAGGATTAGGTTTAATCTCAGTTTCGCTTTTAGGGATTAAACTGGCTAGTTGGTTTAACCTGCAAGAACACCTTCATCTTCTTGTCAGTATGGTCGAACCAAGCACACTAGGTGGTCGACCCAATGGGTTGATCAGTGTTATGAAACCCTTCAATTAGTAAATAGAATAATTAGTGAAATAATTGGATTTAGGATAAAATAATAAAGAAAGGTGTCACCGGCCAACAAGTGAATCGTCACCAATTTGAATATGTAAATTTGGAATCAGTAAAAAAAATTTGTTCTTGTTCCCTGTTTTGTTACATCGCCAAAGCATTTTAGGAAAACCGCTTCTCCACGAAATCGATCAAACACTTAGATAGAAATTTCCGATTCATGGTATTAGAGCCCAAGTCTAATTTGATTGTGAAAAGAAGCGAGTGGTTGACGAGTAGAGAAGAACACAAGAAAAGAAGGGACTTACATGGTCGGAGAAGACTACCGTCATAACATCAAACAACATCAAACAAAAACCACAATCTGAAATTAGGGCACAATTGACGCCCAGAAGCGACTATGAAGGCGGACCAGCCGGATCCATCATCGTTTCAACAAGGGTTCTAAAAGTCGCCTTATGGTGGCTTTAAGACGCGATGTGTGGCACCCACATTAGGAAATGGACCATGGTGGTTGTGTAAGGCGTGTCGTAAGATAAGACACGCCTTATGATGAGTTTTTTTGAAGCTCAGTATGAAAACAGATCTAACACGTTTTCTAAATTTTATATTGAATTATCATATAAATCAATTGATCTATTAGACTGTATGTAACGCACAGGTCACGACCTCCATCGAACAATACGTGGCACTCTTTGGGACGCGTCCCAACCGTTACGAGCAAAACCCTGCGACACGTCGGTCGAGCTTAATGGTCGTCAAGACGGCCCTTGTGGGTCGTCTGATTTTCAAAGGGGGTTGGTTTTTTTAAAGGGGAATAGTTTGGTCGCCTGGTTACGTGGGTTTGGTTGGGATTTTTTATGTGTTTGGTCGAGCTGATGTGGCGCTGATGTGTCAGGGGTGAGCATTGAGATATCGGTCATGGGTTACGCATATTCTTATTATCATGTGAACTTAATATACATATATCTATAAATTATTTAAAAATTGTTCTACCTTAAGTCACGCCTCGAAAATGTCATGACTCGACATGGCTTGAAGCTTGATGGTGCTGCCACTCCATGATATACTATCCCCGGAAAAAGGACGCGTTTTGTTTTCACAAAGTGAAAAAGCACACCTTGTCTTGTTTTCCGAAAACTAAAAAAACACACTGTTGCTTTTTTTTTTTTATTTATCTAAGGGTGAGTACGTGGCAGTTTGTAGCGGTTTTTAACTAAAACCAAACCCCGAACCGCAAACTTCAGTTTTTAAGAATCGGAAAATTGTTTGGTTTATTCGGTTTCGGTTTCGGTTTTTACTAATAAATCTGTTAAATTAAAATTTATGATCCAAAATTTAGTATTTATACAGTTACAACACTTGGAAATATTGGAATAAAACCTCTGAAAATTAAAAATGATATACTCAAAACTTTCTTTTATATAGTTAAAAAATCAAATCTGTCAAAGTACATAATTACCCTTTTCATTTAATTTATTACCAAAATTACAATTTAATTTAGGGCAAAATGCATAGAAGGGTAACCTACTTTCCATTAAATAGTCACGTGGGAAACAAATGGAAGAATTGATTACCGGTAACCAGTTTCACAAGTCACATTTTACCTTTTTATATACTTTTATGAAAGTAGGTTACCCTTTAGTGATCAAAACAAAAGTACATACCCTTAAATAAACTTTGATGGAAAGTAGGTTACCCTTTAGTGATCAAAACAAAAGTACATACCCTTGAATAAACTTTGATAGAAAGTAGGTTACCCTTTTATGCATTTTGCCCTTTAATTTATATAAAGAAATGTCATAACAATCTTAACCATTGATCTTAAAATCCAATGGCCTAGATTAAGTTATGACGGTTCCGTAGCCTTAATTGGTTCTGATTTTAATTCTACACTATATATATATATATATATATATATATATATATATATATATATATATATATATATATATATATATATATATATATATATAGAAGTGAGTTCCATTGAGAATTAATATATTAGGTGAGAATGTGAGAATAGATCTCAGCCTCTCATCTCCAAAAATCCCTCACACGCGCTTTTTAAATGATCAGGGGTAAGATGGTAATTTGTCTTGCCGGAGATACTCTGGTAGTTGCGTCAAAGATTCATTATCGCTCTTCTGAATCATAAATCGATCTCTGAACACAAATCTCTCTCTGAATCATAAATCGCTCTCTTAATCAAGGATTCATAATCAAGTTTTTTTTTCGTCTGAATCATAAATCGTTCAAGTAAACTTAATCAAAATCTATTCTATTCTTCTAATTTAGTTGTCGTTTTCATAGTTTTAGCCGGATCAAATCAACGCAATCTATTATTGCGATGTATCAAATCAACGTAATTGATCATTGCGATGTATCAAATCATCGCAATGTATCAAATTGTCTAATCTTATTTCGTTTGTTTTTAGGTTTTTTTTGCTGTTAAAACTATTTTAGTTGATCAGTTATCGCAAATCAACTCAATTGATCATTGTTGCAGTTTAACTTAATTTTGTTTTTTGAAATGGCATCTTCATCAAGTTTTGTGAATGCTTCTGAATTCAGTTCTTTTCACAATTTTGAGAATTCAACAGAAAATTCGAATGTTGTTCAAGGTATTATACATTCAGTTTTGATTAACGTTTTTAATCTCTTATTTGATTAACCTAGTATGTGGTTACGATGTTTTCTTAAGATCATCAGATGGTGTGTTTAATCATGGATGATTAAAGTATTATGTGTAATCATTTTATGATAAAAAGTGCATTTGTTAGTGTTTTGTTTTGAAGTAAAATCATAGTTTAGTTTAATCATTCGTGATTAAACATACATATGATGATCTTACACAGCTTTGTAAACACTTTAGTCAGTTTGATCATATATCATTAAACAGTTTCTTTACATCATAGTGTTTAATCATGCATGATTAGTATTCATTGTGAAATATTTTTTGTAAATTCAACAAATGATGTGTTTAATCATAGATGATTAAACAAACTGTTTAATATTCGGAAACGGTTTAATTAGGTTAATCATGTATGATTAAACATGTTTTTTTGTTTTTAATCATAGATGATTAGACGTCATTCTGAAATATTTTTGTAAAATCAACAAATGATGTGCAATGTTTAATCATTAACGATTAACTTTTTGAAATTGGTTTTAATTTTCGATGACTAAACTCTTTTTTGTGTGTTTAATCATCGATGATTAATAAGACAATTTTGTTTTTAAAATCAAAGATGATGTTTAATCATCGATGATTAACCTTGTCTCCGTTTTTAGAATCTTAATTCTCTATAAGATGTTGTTAAATTATCGATGATTAATCTTATCAATTAAACTTGAGGTTGGGTTTAATCATCGATGATTAAACTTGAGGTTGGGTTTAATCATCTATGATTAAACAAACTGTTTAATATTCGGAAATAGTTTAATCATATCTTTTGTTTTTTTTAATCATATCTGATTTAACTTTATTAGTTTTATAATTTTTTATCCCCATGTTTATTAGATGAAGTTTCAAATTCTACAACTGAATCACATGGAAGCAATTTTATTGGAGAGTCCTCTTATGGCCTGATGTAGATGTAGATTTTATTCCTGTCATTCTTTCCACCTTCCCAACGCTAGATCTTGGCATAAAAAATACAGTGATTATGCAGAGATTGCTGGTTTTGGGATTCGGTTGAGTACTCAATCCAAGTTTCGTGATAACCATATAAAAGAAAAGCATGTTTTATGTAATAAGGCTGGTATTAGTGTATCTAAGGATAAGCCTTGTGATAAATTGGTTTCTGGTTCTGTTAGAAGAAAGAAGTATTCTAATAGGACAGTTACTGGTTGCAAAGCAAAGATTATATTTGAAGTTGTACTTGATTGTAGCTCTTATAGAGTTAAGAAGTTTGTAGATGTCCATAACCATCCTTTAGAAAATATGGAAGATAAATGTTATTCTAAGAAAGCACGAATGATGTTATTTACTGAAAAAGAGTATGTAGTTCGTATGTCAACATCAAAAATGGGTCCAACATTGGCTCATAAACTAAGAGCAAGTATGAGTGGTGGTTATAGGTATATGCGTTCAAAAGTAAATGATTATAAAAATCTTAAGAGAGGTTTAAATAGGATTTTAGCCTACAAGGATGCCCAAATAACAATTAATAAGTTGGAAGATCGAAGACAGAATTGCCCAAATTATTCTTTCGAATATATTTCTGAAGGAAGAGTTTTATCTGCTATGTTTTGGGCAGATGAAAGAGAGAAGGCATATTATTCCGAATTTGGTGATGTCATATCATTTGATGCCACTTTTAGAACAAATAAGTAAGTTGATAAATATATTTTATCTTCTTTTTTATTTATATTTTTTTATTTGTTTTGTATTCTAATTTTTTCTAGTTATGATTACATAGGTATAAAATGGTATTTATTCCATTCACTGCCATTGATCATCATACAAATTCAGTTACTGTTGGAGTAGGGATGCTCAGTAATGAGAGCATTGATTCTTATTGCTGGTTGTTGAGAGCTTTTCTTAAAGCACATGGTAAAGAACCAGTTATTGTTTTAACTGACAAAGATCCAGCAATAAAACAAGCTGTTCAGATTGTATTTCCTAATTCAAGACACAGATTATGCATGTGGCATATAATGAAAAAATTACAGGCAAAGGTATTATTTTTTGTTTGAACAGATTAATCATACATAATTAAATACCAAGTTTAATCATTTTTTATGATTAAACAGCATCTTTGATTTTAATCAAAATAGTTTATTCATGAATGATTAATTGCAAGTTTAATCATTTATGATCAAACAACATCTGTGATTTTAAACAAAATAGTTTATTCATGAATGATTAATTCCAAGTTTAATAATTTTATGATTTTTGAAGCATCTTATGACACCACTCAACATAAAAAACATTAGTTTAATTATTCATGATTAAAACTGCATTTGTGATTTTACACATAACAGTTTAATTATCGATAATTAAATATCAAAGTTTATACATTCATGTTTAACCAGTATCTTATAATTCATTTAATGCCAAATAAAATTCAATTGCATTACACTGTTTTCTTTATTTTTTTTATCATAGGTTAGTGTAGATGTGTTACAGAACACAGATTTTAGGAAAAGATTTAACAAGCTTGTTTGGGACACGGATGTTTCACCTGCTGATTTTGAAATGAAGTGGGAAATAATTATTAATGAATTTGGGCTTGAAGAAAAGAGATGGTTTAAAGATATGTTTGAATTACGTAATTCATGGATACCTGCGTATTTCAATGACATTCCTATATGTGCATTGATGAAGACAACTTCAAGGTCTAAAAGTCAGAATTCTTTCTTCAACGCATATTCTCAAACTGAAAATTTGCTTTTAAATTTCATAATGAATTATGACAATGCCATTCAAAAGCAAAGAAATACACAACAACACTTTGACCGTTTAACAAAGACTGCACAATATATTTTTAGAACTCCTCGAGATATAGAAAAACATGCTGCAAAAGTTTATACAAGGACTATGTTTGGTAAAGTCCAAACTGAAATATACAAAGGATCTCTTTTCTGTCACTATGCTCTTGTTGGTACTGAAAATGGATGGGACGTTTACAATGTGGACCATTTGAACAAAAATAATGAAATTGTATATTCAGTAAAGGTAAGTTAATTACTTTTTAAATTTTATTCATTAATATTCTATTATATTTTTAACAATGTCTATAATTTTATATTTAACCCCAAGTGTAATCATTAATGATTAATCAGCATTTTATAAAAATTATAGACTAATTAAACATCAACTTATGTTTTTTTACACAGACCTGTTTAATCATTGATGTTTTTAAACAGAATGTTTAATTATTTTTTTTGTTTGATCAGGTTCAAATTAAAGTTGTAGAAAAAGAAATATCATGCAGCTGTGAAAATTTCAAGCGTATTGGTTATTTATGCAGACATCCTTTTGCTATATTGATGAGATGCGGTTTTAAAGAAATTCCTGAACAATATATTTTAAATCGTTGGAGAAAGTATGTTATATCAAGACATTACAACTTTAGCAGGCTAGATCATAATACATTGGCCAATGACAAGGCCAAATTAATAAATGAAGCATATTACAATTTTGAATCATGTTTGGATCTTGTAAGAGAGGACAATGAAAAATTGGCAGCTTTTGTCAACATAACATCAAGCATGCTGAAGGATTATGAAAATGATCCTTCATATACATTTTCGACAAATAGGACTGATGCTGCTAGTGCAAGCAAACTTATGGATGTTTCTATTCCAACAGATGTTGAAGTTGAAGTTGAAGTTCCTAGTATTCTACGTAACAAAGGTTGTGGTCAATACAAAAGAATTCCTAGTGCTGCTGAAATTGCTTAGAAGAAAAAAGGACACGAAAAGCACAGATTATGTAGCGGATGTAATCAAAGGGAACCTCACAATGTACGGACATGTCCCGTTGCACTTGAGAAAGCAAAAGCAAAAAGATTAGAGAAAGCAGCAGCGGCACTAGAAAAGAATCAAGTTTATTATTTAGTTAGCAAAAAAAATTTCTCATTCTTTTTTATATTTTTTAATTGAATAAACAGTTAATAAACGACTTACTTTGAAACATGAATTAATGATATTTTTTCATAAATGTACTTAAAAGATCAATGGGTTCTTTAATCATGTTTTGATTAAACAAGTTGTTAAATCATTGATGATTTAACTTTTCAGATTATTTTTAATCATCGATGATTAAACTCTGTGTTGTGTTTAATCATTGATGATAAATTAAAAAATTCTGTATTTAAAATCAAAGATGCTATTTAATCATCGATGATTAACCTTGTCTCCGGTTTTTAGATTCTCAATTCTCTATAAAATGTTGTTTAATCATCGATGATTACTCTTGGCTATATTTTTAATCATCGATGATTAAACTTTGAGGTTGGGTTTAATCATCGATGATTGATCTAGTCTGAATTTTTTATTAAATGCTCTTTAAATACTAATGATTAATCTATGACATTTTCTTTTAATCATCGATGATTGAAATGATTAATCATCGATGATTACTCTTGACTATATGTTTAATCATCGACGATTAAACTTTGAGGTTTGGTTTAATCATCGATGATTGAACTAGTCTGAATTTTTTATTAAATGCTCTTTAATTACTAATGATTAATCTTTGACATTTTCTTTTAATGATCGATGATTAAACAGTTTAATCATCGATGATTAACCTTGTCTCCATTTTTTAGATTCACAATTCTCTATAAGATGCTGTTTAATCATCGATGATTACTCTTGACTATATGTTTAATCATCGATGATTAAAATTTGAGGTTGGGTTTAATCATCGATGATTGAACTAGTCTGAATTTTTTATTAAATGCTCTTTAATTACTAATGATTAATCTTTGACATTTTCTTTTAATCATCGATGATTAAACAGTTTAATCATCAATGATTAACCTTGTCTCCGTTTTTTAGATTCTCAATTTCTCTATAAGATGCTGTTTAATCATCGATGATTAGTCTTGACTATATGTTTAATCATCGATGATTAAACTTTGATGTTGGGTTTAACCTTGTCTCCGTTTTTTAAATCGTTCGAAAAAGAAAGGGACTATTTTAATCTTGTCATTAAACATCCTATGCAAAAGAAGTATATAAAAGTCATTAAACATCCTAGAAAAATACAAAATTCATGAAGGGTGTAAAAGTCATTAAACATGCTATTCAAATATGATATATTCCTGAATGGTAAAAATTACAGCTACTCTTACAGCTACTTTTTAATACTTATCTTCATTTTCTATCTAAAACGACAAATATGATATGCAGTATCATGAAGGGTACAAAATTACAGCTAGTCTTACAGGCTTACAGCTACTTTTTTAATACTTTTTACTCGATGCATTTAATTTACGCGCTTAAATTTCAACTGACGATTGATTTTCCCTCTTTAATTTGGCATTTATTGGCTGCATCTTTCGAGGCCCTTGGTTATTATATAAAGTTAACAATATTTTCTAAAATGGTAACCTTTTATCACAAGAATATTATTATCAAAAAACTTTACTTGTTATTAAACATGAGTTCCCAAAGCGATAACAATTATCCTGCTGAATATATTGAAATCGACTCTTCAACTGACGATGAGATAAACAACTATCAAAGTGAAGATCCTATAGATAAAAACCATTTCTTTACTGTGAAATGCATTTCTCAGATAGTTGATCGTTCTGAAATAGTATGCATATATATATATATATATATTTGTGTACTTTTATTCTTTTTTCTTTTTTATAATGATTAAATGTAATTTGTTTTCATCTCTAAATTTCAGACTATACCAGCAAAGGTGGTTGATGATCACATGCTCTACAACTACGGCCCTGGTTGTGTCTTCTAGAGAGGAGAAATGAAAGAAAGGTTCGTGATTAATGATCCCTTTCAAGCTCGAAAGAAAAAAATTTGAAGAAAGACCCTATGGACCGATGTACATTCGTGGGAATTAAGAAAGGTTGAGATTGAACTGGGATATCAGATGGAACCAAAGGGTTGTTTTCACAATTGATCTCGAGAAAATGAACCCTTCTGGAGGACGACTTTATTTGAAAGTTACTTTGATTTAATTAGTTTGTTTGTTTTTTTATTTTGTGACATTTTAATTTTTCGATGTAGTATATGAACTTTTGTAATATAATTTTAGTATTTTTAGTTAATCATCTATCTTCAAAGTGTCGAGTAAAAAAAATAAAATTGATATAATTTCAAATTTAGAATGTCTAATTTCAAATAATTAATAGATTAATAGTAATATTTAAGTTGATTAACTTATAATATTTTTAACAAATTTAATCTGAAATCATTAAAACATTTTATGATGCTGTTTTAATCATCGATGATTAACCTTGTCTCCGTTTTTTAGATTCGCAATTCTCTATAAGATGCTGTTTAATCATCGATGATTACTCTTGACTATATGTTTAATCATTGATGATTAAACTTTGAAGTTTGGTTTAATCATCGATGATTGAACTAGTCTGAATTTTTTATTAAATGCTCTTTAATTACTAATGATTAATCTTTGACATTTTCTTTTAATGATCGATGATTAAACAGTTTAATCATCGATGATTAACCTTGTCTCCGTTTTTTAGATTCTCAATTCTCTATAAGATGTTGTTTAATCATCGATGATTACTCTTGACTATATTGTTAATCATCGATGATTAAACTTTGAGGTTGGCTTTAATCATCGATGATTGAACTAGTCTGAATTTTTTGTTAAATACTCTTTACTTACTAATGATTATCTTTGACATTTTCTTTTAATCATCGATGATTAAACAGTTCAATCATCGATGATTAACCTTGTCTCCATTTTTAAGATTCTCAATTCTGTATAAGATGCTGTTTAATCATCGATGATTACTCTTGACTATATGTTTAATCATCGATGATTAAACTTTGAGTTTTGGTTTAATCATCGATGATTGAACTAGTCTGAATTTTTTATTAAATGCTCTTTTAATTACTAATGATTAATCTTTGACATTTTTTTAATCATCGGTGATTAAACACTTTAATCATCGATGATTAACCTTGCCTCCGGTTTTTAGTTTCTCAATTCTCTATAAGATGCTGTTTAATCATCGATGATTAGTCTTGACTATATGTTTAATCATCGATGATTTAACTTTGAGGTTGGGTTTAATCATCGATGATTGAACAATTCTGATTTTTTTATTAAATGCTCTTCTAATTACAAATGATTAATCTTTGACATTTTTTTTAATCATCGATGATTAAATAGTTTAATCATCGATGATTAACCTTGTCTCCGTTTTTTAGATTCTCAATTCTCTATAAGATGCTGTTTAATCATCGATGATTACTCTTGACTATATGTTTAATCATCGATGATTAAACTTTGAGTTTTGGTTTAATCATCGATGATTGAACTAGTCTGAATTTTTTATTAAATGCTCTTTAGTTACAAATGATTAATCTATGACATTTTCTTTTAATCGTCGATGGTTAAAATGATTAATCGTCGATGATTAACCTTGTCTCCGTTTTTTAGATTCTCAATTCTCTATAAGATGCTGTTTAATCATCGATGATTAGTCTTGACTATATATGTTTAATCATCGATGATTAAACTTTGAGGTTGGGTTTAATCATCGATGATTGAACTAGTTTGAATTTTTTTATTAAATGCTCTTTTAATTACAAATGATTAATCTTTGACATTTTTTTTAATCATCGATGATTAAACAGTTTAATCATCGATGATTAAAACCGATTGTTTTTGTGTTTAATCATCAATGATTATTAAAACGTTTTTTGTTTTAAAATTCACGGATGTTGTTATCATCGATGATAAAACTGGTGTGCATAAAAAATTAAAGCATAAATGATTAAACAACATATAGTTTTAATCATAAGCGATTAATTTCAATGTTTCCATGTTAAGACTACTATGATTAATTCTAATTTATCCTGAACTACAACACAAAAACTTAAATATTTTCCACTTCCATAACAACTTCATCTTTATCAGCAGTTTCATTAACTAATTTGAGAATACTTTCTTTTCCAGCTTTAAATGTTTCATTATTTGGGTACTTTGAAACAACATCATTCAAAAGCTTATTGGATCTTTCATTAAGACTGTCCATTTTTTCAATCAATTTTTTTATTTTTCTTTCAATTTCCTGCAAAATAATATTTTTATTAAAATGTTTATACTTCCTATTTGGTAACTCTGCGAACTTTCCATGATAGTTTATTTTTAAAGAAAACATTTTCTTTAAGCCCGCTATTGAATTAAGAAAATGACATTATTAGGGCATGTTTGGAAAGCTTATTTAAGGGGCTTTTAAGCTTATTAGCTTATTAAGATCCAAAATTGCACTAATTTTCGAGCTTAATAAGCTAATAAGCTTTAAAGCCTCTTAAATAAGTTTTCCCAAACATGCGCTAATTTTAAAGTAGCTATGAAATTAAAGGAAATCACAGATATGAATTTACCGTATATTTCATCTGTATCAAACTCAATATCTTCGTTTCTAAAAATAAATTTTTCATACATTTTTCTGAGAGAAATTGATTGACGGAGGAAATATCTTAATTTGCAGAGAACGAATCGTTTTTTCTGCGTGTTTGATTTTTCTAGGTCAAACAAGCATTGTGAAAAACAAATCAATAAATAAGAAAAAAATCAATAAATAAGTACAGTACTAGAATCCGTTCAAAAAAAGTACAGTACTAGAATTTTTTATTGAACTGTCTCACATTAAATTAATAAGTGTCAACATTAATTTAAGTGTCTCAGGCTTGGGGGTGATTTACTAAGAGACGAAAAATCATTTTTAATTTAATTTGTATATGTGCTTTCAAAAAGATCATCATTATGTCTATTTACATTTGAGCCTAAAAACCTCTACAACTCTCTTCGTCTTCAAAAAAGATCATCATCGATGATTAAAGTTTGCTTTTGTATTTTAATCATCAATGATTTATCTTTGATGTTATGATTTAATCATAGATGATTTTTCTTGGGTGTGGAAAATCTTAAGATGTTTGATCATCAATGATTAAAATATGTTCTTTTTTGTTTAATCATCGATGATTACACAGCATCTTTGATTTTAAATATAGAATTAGTTTTATTAATCATCGATGATTAAACACAACACCAAGTTTAATCATTGATGATTAAAGAGCAACTTATAAAAAATTCAGACTAATTTAGTCATTAATGATTAAAATTCTTTCTATTTTTTCAAAGACCTAAATAATCGATGATTAAACCCAAAGACAAGTTTGATCGTTAATGATTAAACATATCATCTTTGTTTTAATCATATATGATTAAACATCATCGATGATAAAGCTTGATGCTTAATCATAGATGATTATACTTGGCTGATTAAACCATAAGACGGTTAATCATCAATGATTAAACCCGGACTTATTGTTTAATCATCCATGATTAAACTGGTTTGAAAAAAAATTAAATCATAAATGATTAAACAACACTTTTTTAATCATAAGTGATTAATTTCAATGTTTCCATGTTAAGACTACTATGAAGAATTTCTAGTTTATCCTGAACTACAACACAAAAACTTAAATATTTTCCACTTCCATAACAACTTCATCTTTATCAGCAGCTTCATTAACTAATTTGAGAATACTTTCTTTTCCAGCTTTTAAATGTTTCATTATTTGGGTACTTTGAAACAACATCATTCAAAAGCTTATTGGATCTTTCATTAAGACTGTCCATTTTTTCAATCAATTTTTTTATTTTTCTTTCAATTTCCTGCAAAATAATATTTTTATTAAAATGTTTATACTTCCTATTTGGTAACTCTGCGAACTTTCCATGATAGTTTATTTTTAAAGAAAACATTTTCTTTAAGCCCGCTATTGAATTAAGAAAATGACATTATTAGGGCATGTTTGGAAAGCTTATTTAAGGGGCTTTTAAGCTTATTAGCTTATTAAGATCCAAAATTGCACTAATTTTCGAGCTTAATAAGCTAATAAGCTTTAAAGCCTCTTAAATAAGTTTTCCCAAACATGCGCTAATTTTAAAGTAGCTATGAAATTAAAGGAAATCACAGATATGAATTTACCGTATATTTCATCTGTATCAAACTCAATATCTTCGTTTCTAAAAATAAATTTTTCATACATTTTTCTGAGAGAAATTGATTGACGGAGGAAATATCTTAATTTGCAGAGAACGAATCGTTTTTTCTGCGTGTTTGATTTTTCTAGGTCAAACAAGCATTGTGAAAAACAAATCAATAAATAAGAAAAAAATCAATAAATAAGTACAGTACTAGAATCCGTTCAAAAAAAGTACAGTACTAGAATTTTTTATTGAACTGTCTCACATTAAATTAATAAGTGTCAACATTAATTTAAGTGTCTCAGGCTTGGGGGTGATTTACTAAGAGACGAAAAATCATTTTTAATTTAATTTGTATATGTGCTTTCAAAAAGATCATCATTATGTCTATTTACATTTGAGCCTAAAAACCTCTACAACTCTCTTCGTCTTCAAAAAAGATCATCATCGATGATTAAAGTTTGCTTTTGTATTTTAATCATCAATGATTTATCTTTGATGTTATGATTTAATCATAGATGATTTTTCTTGGGTGTGGAAAATCTTAAGATGTTTGATCATCAATGATTAAAATATGTTCTTTTTTGTTTAATCATCGATGATTACACAGCATCTTTGATTTTAAATATAGAATTAGTTTTATTAATCATCGATGATTAAACACAACACCAAGTTTAATCATTGATGATTAAAGAGCAACTTATAAAAAATTCAGACTAATTTAGTCATTAATGATTAAAATTCTTTCTATTTTTTCAAAGACCTAAATAATCGATGATTAAACCCAAAGACAAGTTTGATCGTTAATGATTAAACATATCATCTTTGTTTTAATCATATATGATTAAACATCATCGATGATAAAGCTTGATGCTTAATCATAGATGATTATACTTGGCTGATTAAACCATAAGACGGTTAATCATCAATGATTAAACCCGGACTTATTGTTTAATCATCCATGATTAAACTGGTTTGAAAAAAAATTAAATCATAAATGATTAAACAACACTTTTTTAATCATAAGTGATTAATTTCAATGTTTCCATGTTAAGACTACTATGAAGAATTTCTAGTTTATCCTGAACTACAACACAAAAACTTAAATATTTTACACTTCCATAACAACTTCATCTTTATCAGCAGCTTCATTAACTAATTTGAGAATACTTTGTTTTCCACCTTTTAAATGTTTCATTATTTGGGTACTTTGAAACAGCATCATTCAAAAGCTTATTGGATCTTATATTAAGACTGTCCATTTTTTCAATCAAATCTTTTATTTTTCTTCCAATTTCCTGCAAAATAATATATTTATAAAAATGTATAGATCTAAATTTTATGTAAATATTATATGAATAACTAATATTACAATTATTACCTTCTCAGATTCATCACTAACATATCGTTTATTTAAGTCACCGTCACCTATGCATTTTGCTAATATCTCTGTGTTCTCTACAACTTTAATTTCTCAGATGTCCAATGACATATAACTGGACGTTCTCTAGAAGCTTCTAAATAATCAATTTTCATATGATCAACATACATTAACTGCATATAAAATTAAATATTACATAAGTTAATTTAATCAAAATTGAAAAACATGAATTTTATGTTATATAATAATATACTAAATATTAAAAATATATATTACTTACAACTAGATATGCTAATGGACCGTAGAAGAAAGAACTTTCTGAATTTGGGTTGTATTTATTTTTTGTTGTGACAAGACAGTCGAGAAGATAAGCACACCAATCTATTGTTCTAGGATCTGTATTCTTTTCAATTCTGTACAAAGGATAAAGATTGCATTTTCCCATCGGTGTATTCTGACATAAAGTATTTATAAACAATGCAAGAAAGTTCATTTTGAAATTAAAATCTGCTTCATTTGTTTGTAAAATCTTCTGTTTCAGTTCAGTCAATCTTAAATCCTCAACCTTTTCAAATTGTTCACTCCATTCAGACATGTAACACCCTAAAATTTACAAGATTTTAAAAATTTTTGTGTGCAAGATTATAATAAAAAAGGTCCCATAAATAATCTCCAAAATAATTGTTTGATATAAAAATGTATTTAATGCGGAAAAGTCTTAAATAAAATTAGGAGTTTTAAAATAATAAAAACGTTTCACATCAACACTCAGAAGTAGTACAGCAGTCAACCGTCCACCTTCTCTTTTCCTTTGCTGGTACCTGAAAATGGGAGGGAGATTTTTGGGTCAGCGGGGAAGCTGAGTGAATAAACTCAAAATGTAAACAACTACAACATACAATACATGAGGGCACACAAGTGAACTCCTACTCATTTACTACTCAGTTAATTTCTCAGTTTTCATATCTTTTAAATTTATATAGCGCGCTTGTGCAAATCGAGTCGAGAGATCAACCTCGCCTCTCCTTGCACTAAAATGCCACTCAGGCTACCACACAGAAATGCCACTTAGGCCACCACACAGATTACCACTCAGATTTATTAATTATTTTTATGTTTTCAACTCATAACATAAACCACACAGAAAGTAAAAACAGATCAAAACAGTTAACCACATAAGTCATGCACGTATCGTTATAACTGAATACACGGTGAGAATACTCACCTCGAATAATCGTAAGCTCCTAAATATCCTCGGTACTGAAGAACGTCTCTAACCGGTCCTAGAAGGTCCTAGAATGTACAAGGAAGCTCGGGTTAGGATTACACTCAAAGGTAGTTTCAGCAGAAACTAAACAGCACTCAGCACTTTTGCGGGAACGGCTATAACCCTCAAACCGCTCACTAGATTTTATTCAAATTTTTACAGTAGTTAAGTGACTCAGAGGACTACAATTTTACAGAAGACTTCGGAAGCTAGATCCAAACGGAAAAGGCTCAAAACAGACTCACGAGACAGAATAGCTGAACCGAAAACTATTCAGCGAAGGTTTGCTAAAACCGCAATAACTTTAAAACCGTGAATCAGATTAACGAGCTGTCAACGTCGTTAGAAAGAGGACTCAGAAACCTAGAGTCCCCCACAGGCCAAAAATCCAAAAACGTATTTTAAGTGTGGTAAAAACAGTCCCGAAGTCAGCAAACAGATTCTGTTAAAATTCAGCATATTAAATTAGAACCCGTTTTAAATCCGGACAACAACCCTTTTATTCCCGAGGTACCCGACATCACCGAAAACTTAGTTAACTCAGAAAATGTGTATAATTCATTTAGTCTCTTCTTTTAAATTTCTTTCTCGGTTTAGGAAACCAAGAACCCTATGGGTTCGGTTTCTAGTTTTTCGTTTGTTAAAACATGTAGCAGAAACGACAACGGTTTTTAACCCAACCCGAAACCTATAAAAATCAGTAGCCAATATGAAAATAATCAGAACTACAATACCCGCAAGATCAAGGACCCAAAACAGAATATTCTAGGCTCATTTAACAACTGAAAACAGAACAATAACTTTTAGACGATATGAGGAACGAACTAACAATTTAACATACAACAATGCACTAACCCGAGCACTCAATGGCTCAGGACTTTTCTGCCAAATCCCTACGGCAATTCACAAGTTAGCCACGGTTTCATTCCCGAAGGAACAAGGAAACGAAGATAATACTAAGAAAGAAATAAGAAAAACGAATAATGGTTTGGAATACTACCGAATGGAGGAAAGTCCCTACGATCTCATTCTTGGTTCGATAAAGCTACAACCCGCAATTCACCAAGTCTCTACCCTTCCCTGCTCGAGTCTCACTTCACGATGGAAACAACCAACTTGGTTCACTGCTTGATGCGATTTCTCAATCCTGATGGCCACAATAATTAACACCGATTCATATTACAACTCAGGTATCATGAATGATTAAACAAATGAAAAAGGAAATGGAATTACAACCGGATACCCGCAACAGAATCTAAGTGCCTGACTTCTTGTTGCTCTTGCGTCTCGAAAGAAAGATGAACATCTTCACCGAAGAACACCCTACACAAACCTGCTCGGAACTTCCACGACATCTGCTCACTCGAATCAATACTACTCGGTCCTGATTTCTTCTAGCAGTCCTCACAATTTCTTGCCAATGACCCAGCAACAATTGAAGGTATTCGACAATTTTGAGGAACTTATTCCTCTGCTCGACATACACTGATTCACGAAAGGGCTGCACAACTGAGAGCCCACTAGAAAACACATGGTGGATTAATTAAAATGAGACCACGTAGGGCTGAACGAACAAATAGAAAAGAAAGTAGCAGACTATTACCTTTGATTTCTCCCAAATACAACCACCATTGAATTTAAAATTATTATTTGCATGAACAATGAAAATCAACACCTCTTGTGTTGATTTATTTGAATGCCGAATATCAAGAAGTCACCAACTAAAATTCCAAGTTATCTTTATTTCTTTTGCCATTTGAATCGCACATGGCAGCACCTCACTTCTGCCGGTCAACAAGAAAACGAGAAGAGAGGGGGAAGATGGACGAATGAAGAAAAAGAGGGTTTAAGGGTTATTTAGGTTTAGGATATAAAATATGATAATTTTCTAAGCCCATAATACAAAAGCCCGAGGGCCTTGGCCTTTGGCCGGCTCAACTCAAGAATAACACTCAATTCTCACGATTAACTAGATGATCCAAATAATCACAACCTCTAACTAAAACGAACCGTCTAATTACGGGTCGTCTGGATAATTACATTAATGACAAATAATAGCTATACTAAAATGTATACTTCATTTTTCTACTAATTAAAATTAATTAAATAATAACCAAAATGTCCGGGCGTTATAACTCAACTCCACTTGAAATAGACTTCGTCCCCGAAGTCATGGCTTGGAAGAAGCTCGGGGTAGCGGTCCCGCTCCTCGGACTAGGACCCTCCAACGACACACATCTTCAAACGAGAAAAACACGAAAAGCTAAGAATGAAAAGGAAAGCTCCCCAGGGTGGTCCGCTCGATTAGGATAAACTCCGACTCATGCTTACATAACTCTTCCGTCTCTAATGGCGCAAAATGATAAGGCTCGAAATTGGAATGTCTCTTAGGAACTCGGTTTAACTCAACAAGAAAAGGATGGTGATAGAAGTACAAAATTATCCACGATACTCTGTTGAAGGCGTCTTCTTGCTCTCGTAGTCGAACACAGTTGCTGCGCTAAGCGATTAACGTTGCGTTGAATCTCCGATTCAACTCCACTTGGAGTTTTGTTACGGTTTGGTTTGTGGCGGCAGAAGATCTCGGCGTGATACCCGGTCGTCCAATGCGTGCTCAAAATCACACTCGGCCCCCTCATGGCGATAAAATAAGTTTTTAGGGAAAAACGTTCTCGCACAGTTCTAACAAATTTTTACTTTTACATTATATCAACATATAAAATCTTATTATTGACAATCTCTACCAATAAGCACCGTCTCAAGGTCCTCTACTCTATAGGACATTAGTTTGTTTTAAGCATAAGAACAATTTAGTGGTTCACACCACTATTAAACAATACCTAACAAGTATAAAAATTCACATAAATGTATTTCATCACACAAAATCTCAGATAGTAGGCAACTCATGCCTCTTACTCAAGCTGCATATACTCAAATGCACACACCTCAAATCTCCACAACTTGTTTTTCCCATTGGTATTCCTAACATTTCATGAACAGATTGCAATAACCATCTTATTTCCTTTTAATTCAATAATACTTCCTTTTTTTAATTCAATAACCATCTTATCACTATTGAACTTGCTTAAAACAAAATAAGCAAGTTTTAGAGGTATATAAGTCATTTTAATTTTTAAAATGCTTCCAAATCCCATCTCTTTGACTGCTTTTTTTTTGTTCTCTACTTAATAAGTTTACAATTGTAAACATTGATTCAGGAGAACATCGATTTTTTAATGTGGCATATTCTACTACCTGATTTTTTGTGTCTTTTGATGTTTTATTTTTCTTACTACTTTCCTATTTTTCAGTTTTAGTTATAATTCGTTTTTTAGTAGCTAACATTTTGACTCTTGATCTAGTGTCTTTTTAAACAGTTTCCTGCTCTGTTTCTTCAGTTTTTATATCTGCATAAATTAACAAAAATTTAATTTTTTTATTATATGTATTCATGTGATGATTTAACACAACTCTGCAAACAAAAGACTTGATTAATCATACACAACTTCAAAAACACACAAGTAGTTTTTATTAATGCATGAATTAAACAAAATTTTCTGATACGAACAATTTTTATGCGTTATTCAACATAATACGAGTATTACAACTGCAAAAACATCTTTAAACTTTTCAGGTGTTACCTTTTGTTGTTGATGGGTCTTGATTTTTTGCTTTATCCGAACATATTTTCGTCTTAGATGAACTGACATCAGCAAAATTCTCCTCATCAACTTCATTCTTTGAACTATCATCAACTACATTATCCGTATTCAATTTTTCGTCTAACTCTTGAATCTCAAAGGTATAAGTGAAAGGTTGGATTCGATGCTTAATTTTAGTTTTCCCAATCTCAACAAAAACTTCAATTAGCTTATAAGTTTCAACTAATTTTATTAGGTTTCTAATGTCATCATCACAACCCAAGGGATTCAATCCGTAGTCAAGATTCTTATTAGGGATTCTATAGTTGCAATACATAATATCACTTCTGAAATAACCCAATTCCACCAAATAATGATACATTTCGTGTACACAAAACTCATCGACATCAATGTAATCAACGTATGAAACTTTACCTCCAATATACTTTCTATTTGGGAATTCTGTGAAGTGTCCACCATAGTTTATTTTCATAGAAAACATGTTCTTTAAGCCCGCTGTTAAATTAACAAAATGACATTAAATTTAGATTATATATATAAAATTAAAGGAAATCACAGATAAGAAATTACCGTATACTTCATTTGCATCAAACTCAATATCTTCGTTTCTAAAAATAATTTTGTTATACATCTTGCTCAGTTTAGTTGATTTGAAGGAGTAAATATCGCAATTTGTATAGAGATAGCGAGAGAGAGAGAGAGAGATAGAACGAATGGTTTTTCTCTGTGTGTTTGATTTTTGTAAGTGACACAAGGATTGTGAAAAATCGCGCTCCGTTGTGGAATAATAATCATCTTTTTATTTTATTTATTTAATTTTTGAAGTTTATAAGAATCAAATCAATATAAAATTATTTTTTGTTAAATACATTTTTTATTGATTTTAAATATTTAACCTTTAAAATCATTTCTGTTAAATACATGTTTTAATGTTTTAATATTTGTGTGTTTTGTTTTAATTACGTAAAAATGGTGCATATACAAAAAGTAAGCATGGATAAAAATTTGTGTTTAAACTCTAAGATTAGTAAAATTAATTAGTTTTATGACAATAATAATACGTATTAATAAGCATTCTTCCGATTTTAAACGGATCATTTATATCAATATATTTTATGGGTGAATTTAATTATGAGTGTGAGAAGTGTTATCATTGAGTGGGTGTGTTTTTCTAGTGGACGAAAGATTATTTTTTACAATTACTTTGTATATGTGCAATTTTCAAAAAGGTCATCAATGCGTCTATTTTACAGTTGAGCCTAAAACCTCTGCAACACTCTTCGTATTCAAAACAGATAATCATTATCCCCTAAACCAATTTTTTTTCCTAATATAAATATAGAATATTAAGTTGAAAGTTTTTCAAGTACACTCGAAAGAAAAAAATTTAAATATCGATTTTTTAGTCCGTCGAGGTCCACTAAATCAAGCAAGGTATATTTTTCATAATGATTTCCATATGCTTTAATCTTTATATTTTTTCGTTTGTTTACAGGAAATAATATCCCCAATGACGTCCTACAAAAGACGAGATCTTTGTCGAAGTTATGTGCTCGAAGTTACTGGTCGTGAAGATACTGTGTGCTATTAATTATCGATGATTAACTGCTGTTAATCATCTATGATTAACAACCTGTTTGACCTTCTTTGTACCCCATGATCCAGAGTCTGTTTCTTCTTTCTTTTTCCAACCTTCTTTTGCACCCCATGCTTTCATCCATTTTTGTAAGAAGTTGAAATTATTGAGAGTTTAAGATCAAGATTTTATAAAACCTAGATTCTCATGAAGTAGAAGTAATTGATTTGCAACGCCTAACTGTAGATCATTTACTTCAACTTCAAGAGAATCTAAATTTTGTAAAATCCTGATCTTGAACTCTTGATAATTTCAACTTCTAACAAAATCAGATGCACCATGCAGTTCAAAGAATAAAAAATAAGAACCAAAAAGTCGAAACAGGGTCTGGGTCATGGCGTGGGAAGAAGGTCAAACAAGTTATTAATCATTCTTTTATTAATCAGCTTAGTGTGTTTTTGAAGTAGATGTTTTATTAAACATCTTTTGTTTTGAAGTTATAAGATGTTGTGTTTAATCACCGATGTATATCTCGGATGTGTTTTTGAATTGTTTTGACGTTTATTAATCGATGATTATCTTGTCTGTGTAAATTTATAAAATCATGGTTAATTACCATTTATTAACAAATAATCTATATTTAACCACTTGTTTAATCATAAATGATTTAATCTTATCAAATAATGCATTATTAACAAAACTTTAAAAACTAAGACAAGTTTAATCATAAGTGATAAGACTTTTTTAATCAAAATAAATTGTTGGTTAATCATCGATGACTAATAGTTTGGTATTTGTATTTAATCATCAATGATTAAACTTGATGTTTTAAATTAATCATACATGATTACATTTGGGTGTGTAAAATATATGTAATTAACTCGTGCAACACTTTTCGTCTTAAAAACAGATCATCATCGATGATTAAAGAAATTATTGGTTAATCAAATGAAATTGTTGTTTAATCATCAACGATTAAATTTTGTTTTTGTATTTAATCATCAATGATTAATCTTAATGTTTTAGTTTAATCATGGATTATTTTTCTTGGGTGTTTAGAATCATAATATAGTTAATCATCAATGATTAATCATGTTCTTTTTATTTAATAATCGATGATTAAACTGTTGTGCATAAAAAATTAAAGCATACATAATTAAACAACACATAGTTTAATCATAAGTCATTAAAAAATAAAGCATACATAATTAAACAACATATAGTTTAATCATAAGAGATTAAAAATGAGTTCACATAAAATAGAAACAAACACAAATAGACTACATAATTATGCTTCAATATAATTAAAGCATATATAATCAAAACACAAACATTTTCTGAAATTAGACTACTTCAAAATCAAAAACTTTTTTCATCAAAAACTTTGATTATAATCTTTGATACCATAAGTCTCATTCTTTGATAGTAACCCAACGACTATCAACCCAATCTTGATGAACTCTTAAGAGACTTAAAGGGTAAGAAATCTTGTCTTTAACAAAATCAAAATACACAGTATATTTTGAACCTTTTTTCTTGATTATTTTGCCAACCCACCGTCCATCCCTGTCGTATGCATCAACCACATCTCCAACCGAAAATCGATTCACCGAAATATCAGTAGGAACCAGCTGAATTTGTGGACCAAAAACTAGCTCTCTCAAGAGCGCTGAACCGTCTTCTGTTATAAGGGTTTTGTACTGCACAAGATAGTAATCGTCAGTAAGTTTTGAGAATATGTTTGCTGTGTAATATGAACCCTCGAATCCTCTTCTTTGTTCATAACTTCGACACGATCGCCTCTTTTGAATGACCTCATTGGGGATATTATTGTCTGAAATTAAAAGGAAAAATATAATAAGAAATGAGATGAAACAAAAGTAAACTACTGAAATAAAAAAATTAAAGCATCACGAAATATATATCAATATATAGTTAATCAAAATTCTACGTTTGTTTTTGAAGAACTTCCGACTTCCATCTTTTTTTTTCTAGAGAGAGAGATAAGTAATTGATTTTAGATACGAACGATGATTTGTTGTTTTGAAGGGGAAGAGTGTTGCAGAGTTTTTCTAGGCTGAAATGTTTTCAGAGAAGTAATGATGACCACTTTTGAAAATTGCACATATACAAACTAATTGTAAAATGACCTCTTTGTCCTTATAATAAAATGCCTTGTATGTTTATCAGATGTCTTCTAATTGTATTATGAAAATGTATTATTATTATTATTATTATTATTATTATTATTATTATTATTATTATTATTAAATTAAATATTATTTAATCATCTATGATTAAAAAAAATATATATTTTTTTTTATCTATAATGCAATGTGTTTTAAATAAATAGGAAGTCACCGATGGGTTATTAATCATCGTTTGATTAAACAAATTTTTGTGTTTTCTGAAGTTATATTGTGTTTTGTCGCATTATCGCATACTGATTAATCATCGATGATTAAGGGGTGTTATTTTTAATAAAACTCAACAGTTATTTTAATTTGAAAATATGATATGTTTTTTAGACGCAGGTAACTCCCAAAACTCATTCACTCACAAAAACACATACACACACAAAAACTACTCATTCACCCCTCTCTCTCTCTTTTTAAAATTTCGATGGTTAATCATCAATGATTAAAGATGTTCTTTTGTTATATCATCGATGAGTAAACTAGTCTGAATATTTTTAAAAAATGTTCTTTAATCATAGATAATTAAACCTTTGTTTTTGTGTTTAATTACTTTTAATCATCAATGATTAATAAAACAATTCTGTTTTTAAAATCAAAGATGCCGTTTAATCATCGATGATTAACCTTGTCTCCATTTTTTAAATTATTAATTCTAAATAAGATGGTGTTTAATCATCAATGATTAATATTGACGATGTGTTTAATCATCGATGATTAAACTTGAGGTTTGGTTCAATCATTGATGATTAAACTCGTCCAATTTTTTTTTTAAATTTTCTTTAATCATATAGTTAAGAATACAAATCATATTAGACTAAAACTGATGTTTTAGTCTAATCATAGATGATTGTACTTGGCTGTGTAAATCATAAGATGGTTAATCATCAATGATTCTACGATGTTTTTTGGTTAAACATCGATGATTAAACCAAACATTCATTCAAGATATTTTATGAATGTAGCTACTTTTTGTTATTAAGTGCTAAAATGTACAGAGAAGTAGGGGTGAGCAGAAAAAAAAGGGTAACCTTGAACATGTGGATACTCTGGAACTCTTAACCTATTAGGAGGTTCTGGTTCCGGTTCCTAAAATCATGGAACCGCCCTAAGAGGTTTTGGTTCATATTCTTAAAATTAAGGAACCTGGAACATGTGGATACCCTGGAACCGGCGGATACCCTGGAATGTGCAGTTTTTAGGGCTACTTCACACATTTACTATGTTTTTATCATTATTGATAATTTATTTCTATTTTGAACAATATTTTTAATTGTTCAACTATATTTTTAAACTATTAAACGATATATGTAATCGTTAGTTCGTGTGATTTATTGTCTTTTTTATATAGTTAGTAATGTTAAAAAATTTTGAATTTAGAAACAGGGTAATCGGAACATGCCTTGGAACAGGTAGTTCCTGTTCCGATTCCGAAAATTTAAGAACCTGTCTTCTAGGTTCGATTTCTAGTTCCTATATTGTTAGGAACCTACGGTTCTGGTTCCGGTTTCGGTTCCAATCGGAACCCGCGGGTATCCTGTTATGGTCACCCCTATAGAGAAGCAATGATGACTATGGAAATAAATGAATTATATTCAACAAAATTTATTAGGGGTGTTATTTTAATAAAACTCAACGGTTATTAAAGAATAAAATTGAAAATATAATATAATTTTTAGACGCGGGTAACTTCAAAAACACACACAGACACTATATGCTGCACAGTAGCCCCAAAAACTGCACATTCCACTCTCTCTCTCAAAAATTCCAATCATCTCTTCTAAAGCCTAACTTTCCGTCCTTTTAATTGCTCGTTAACACACACTCACAACAAAATGTCTACGGATGAACAAATCAATATAGAAATGTCTACAGTTGATTCCACGGAAGGTAATACTTGTAACTATATAATGATATTGCGATTAGAATACTTGTTATTTTGTTTAAAATCTCTGCTGAAACTATTGTTTGTGAAATCAACTCTGAAATAAACTATATATCACTTTTCCTTTTATTTTAATGTATTTTAATTTTAAATTCTATGATTACAGAGTTTGTATTTTTAGGAGTATGTGTTGATTAATCATATATGATGCAACGATCAGTTAAATATGAACATACGTCACATTGTGATATGTTGTTATTATCACAGATGATTAAATGAGCTTTTGATTTACAACAGATCATGTTTAATCATCTATGATACAGTAATTTAGTCGACACTCAATATTACATGATTAAAACGTATCAAAATAATGTTAAAGATTATTAATTATATGCGTTTTGATTTTATCAAGTTTTAAATTTATTAATTGTTGATTAAAATGTATAATACTTTTTAGATAATATAATAGTGTCATTTTTTGGCAGATTTAGATGAAGTAGAAATAATAAAAGAAAGGAAGAGAAAAACATCAAAAACTAAAAAAATAATACAGAAAAACGGAGAAAAACATCAGAAGAATCAACAAAAAAGGAAAAGAAGCGGAACAAATATCCATCGATGAAAAGCAGATGTTCTCCAGAATAATTGATTGATATTGTAAAAGGTTTTAACAAGCAGCAGAAAGAAACAATAATAGAAATGGGTTTTGGAAGATTGTTAAAACTAAAAGTTAGTGAATTAACTCTTAGATTAGGTTTTTATCTTCTCAATAAGTTCAGTAGTAACAATATGACTATTGAACTTAATAAGGGAAATATTGAAGTTAATACACAATCTGTTCATGATATTCTAGGAATATCAAATGGAGGAGTCAAAATTGATGAGCTAGATATTGTTTATCATGATAAAAAAGAATGTAGTTTGTATAATTTAAAACAAAAGGTTTCAAAAATTGAAGACATTAGATTGACAGAGGTTAAGCAGCAAATTTTACTCTCAACGGAAACAGATTTTGAGTTCAAAATAAACTTTCTCTTGTTGTTCGTGAATACTTTATGCGAGAATACACCAAATGGGAAATGCAATTTAACACCTTTGTATAGAATCCAAAGGAATACAGATATTAGAAATATAGATTGGTGTAGTTATGTTGTTGATTGTCTAAAAAGAACAAAAGCGAGATACACTACATACTCTTATTTCTTTGGTCCTGCAGCCTATTTGATTGTAAGTGACGTAGCATATATATTTATTTTTATGTAAAAATATATAGTTCATATATGATTACACTTTCACTTAACGTTTAAAATAATAATTATTGTATATGCAGTTACTGTATGTTGATAGAGCAAAAATCAATTATATTCAAGTGCCAAGAAACCGTCCAGTTATTTGTGAATGGACATCTGAAAAACTTAAATTGGTAAAGAACATGGAAATTAATTTAGGGTGTTTAGGTGAATCAGAACTACATCAAGATGATATCCAATATGTAGTAGATGAGGTAACAATTATAAAAGTGATTTTTGATATATAATATATCTATTTTTTTATATATGTAAATTTTTGCAGGTTGTTGAAACAAAATTGGAAAAAATGTTTGTAAAGTTTACTAGTAATCAAAACAAGGCAAGAATGATTTTGAATGAATCAATTTCAGAATTCTGTGATCATGAAAGTGTCAAAACGTGGGAAATAAAGTTTTTCCTATCATCAAAAGAAAATACAAAAAATAATAACGAAAATGAAAAACAACCTTCTCAAGATGAAGATAGAGTAGAAGAGGAAAAATCTGATGAATTAAAGAAAAAGATAAAGAAAAAGAAGCTGATGTACTAAATCAAGAATATGTTGAAGAAGAAGGTGGTAAGAATATATTTAATTGCAGATTTATTTTAATTCTTTAATCATTAGTGATTAGAATCAGAGCTTAATCAATTGGTATTCATATATATACTAACATGTTGTAGGTTCTGAGGAAGTATTGAACGCTGACAGAGATATTGGTGATAAAGAAGGTAATTTATTTGATGTTTAGTAATCGATGATTAATCTTGAGTATATGTTTCATCATCGATGATTAATCTTGACTATATGTTTAATCATCGATGATTACTCTTGACTATATGTTTAATCATCGATGATTAAACTTTGAGGTTGGGTTTAATCATCATTTCTATTAATCATTGATGATTAATAAAACAATTCGTTTCTTAAAATCAAAGATGCTGTTTAGTAATCGATGATTAATCTTGACTATATGTTTAATCATCGATGATTAAACTTTTGAGGTTGGGTTTAATCATCATTTCTCATTAATCATCGATGATTAATAAAAAAATTCTGTTCTTAAAATCAAAGATGATGTTTAATCATCGATGATTAATCTTGACTATATGTTTAATCATCGATGATTAAACTTTGAGGTTGGGTTTAATCATCATTTCTATTAATCATCGATGATTAATAAAATAATTCTGTTTTTAAAAGCAAAGATGCTGTTTAATCATCGATGATTAATCTTGACTATATGTTTAATCATCGATGATTAAACTTTTGAAGTTGGGTTTAATCATCATTTCTCATTAATCATCGATGATTAATAAAAAAATTATGTTCTTAAAATCAAAGATGCTGTTTAATCATCGATGATTAATCTTGACTATATGTTTAATCATCGATGATTAAACTTTGTGGTTGGGTTTAATCATCATTTCTATTAATCATCGATGATTAATAAAACAATTTTGTTTTTAAAAGCAAAGATGCTGTTTAATCATCGATGATTAATCTTGACTATATGTTTAATCATCGATGATTAAACTTTTGAGGTTGGGTTTAATCATCATTTCTCATTAATCATCGATGATTAATAAAAAAATTCTGTTCTTAAAATCAAAGATGTTGTTTAATCATCGATGATTAATCTTGACTATATGTTTAATCATTGATGATTAAACTTTGAGGTTGGGTTTAATCATCATTTCTATTAATCATCGATGATTATTAAAACAATTCTTTTTATAAAATGAAAGATGTTGTTTAATCATCGGTAATTAATCTTGACTATATGTTTAATCATCGATGATTAAACTTTGAGGTGGGGTTTAATCACATTTCTATTAATCATCGATGATTGTTAAAAAAATTATTTTTTTTAAACTCAAAGATGCTGTTTAATCATCGATGATTAATCATGACTATATGTTTAATGGTCGATGATTAAACTTTGAGGTTGGGTTTAATCATCATTTCTATTAATCATCGATGATTAATAAAACAATTCGTTTCTTAATATCAAAGATGCTGTTTAATAATCGATGATTAATCTTGAGTATATGTTTAATCATCGATGATTAATCTTGACTATATGTTTAATCATCGATGATTAAACTTGACTATATGTTCAATTATCGATGATTAAACTTTCAGGTTGGGTTTAATCATTATTTCTATTAATCATCGATGATTATTAAAAAAAAAATTTGTTTTAAAATCAAAGATGGTGTTTAATAATCGATGATTTATCTTGACTATATGTTTAATCATCGGTGATTAAACTTTGAGGTTGGGTTTAATCATCATTACTATTAATCATCGATGATTAATCTTGACTATATGTTTAATCATCGATGATTAATCTTGACTATATGTTCAATCATCGATGATTAAACTTTGAGGTTGGGCTTAATCATCATTTCTATTAATCATCGATGATTATTAAAAAATTCTTTTTTTTAAAATCAAAGATGCTGTTTAATAATCGATGATTTATCTTGACTATATGTTTAATCGTCGGTGATTAAACTTTGAGGTTGGGTTTAATTATCATTACTATTAATCATCGATGATTAATAAAACAATTATGTTTTTAAAATCAAAGATTTTGTTTAATCATTGATGATTAATCTTGACTATATGTTTATTCATCGATGATTAAACTTTTGAGGTTGGGTTTCATCATCATTTCTATTTAATCATCGATGATTAATAAATCAATTATGTTCTTAAAATCAAAGATGCTGTTTAATCATCGATGATTATTCTTGACTATATGTTTAATCATCGAGGATTAAACTTTGAGGTTGGGTTTAATCATCATTTCTATTAATCATCGATGATTATTAAAAAAATTCTTTTTTTTTTAAATCAAAGATGCTGTTTAATCATCGATGATTTATCTTGGCTATATGTTTAATCATCGATGATTAAACTTTGAAGTTTGGTTTAATCATCATTACTATTAATCATCGATGATTAATAAAACGATTCATTTCTTAAAATCAAAGATGCTGTTTAGTAATCGATGATTAATCTTGAGTATATATTTAATCATCGATGATTAATCTTGACTATAAGTTTAATCATCGATGATTAATCTTGACTATATGTTCAATCATCGATGATTAAACTTTGAGGTTGGGTTTAATCATCATTTCTATTAATCATCGATGATTATTAAAAAAAATCTTTTTTTTTTTTAAATCAAAGATGCTGTTTAATAATCGATGATTTATCTTGACTATATGTTTAATCATCGGTGATTAAACTTTGAGGTTGGGTTTAATCATCATTACTATTAATCATCGATGATTAATAAAACAATTATGTTTTTAAAAGCAAAGATATTGTTTAATCATCGATGATTAATCTTGACTATATGTTTATTCATCGATGATTAAACTTTTGAGGTTGGGTTTAATCATCATTTCTATTTAATCATCGATGATTAATAAATCAATTATGTTCTTAAAATCAAAGATGCTGTTTAATAATCGATGATTACTCTTTACTATATGGTTAATCATCGATGATTAAACTTTGAGGTTGGGTTTAATCATCATTTCTATTAATCATCGATGATTATTAAAAAAATTCTTTTTTTTTAAATCAAAGATGCTGTTTAATCATCGATGATTTATCTTGGCTATATGTTTAATCATCGATGATTAAACTTTGAAGTTTGGTTTAATCATCATTACTATTAATCATCGATGATTAATAAAACAATTCATTTCTTAAAATCAAAGATGCTGTTTAGTAATCGATGATTAATCTTGAGTATATATTTAATCATCGATGATTAATCTTGACTATATGTTTAATCATCGATGATTAATCTTGACTATATGTTCAATCATCGATGATTAAACTTTGAGGTTGGGTTTAATCATCATTTCTATTAATCATCGATGATTATTAAAACAATTCTTTTTATAAAATGAAAGATGTTGTTTAATCATCGGTAATTAATCTTGACTACATGTTTAATCATCGATGATTAAACCTTGAGGTGGGGTTTAATCACATTTCTATTAATCATCGATGATTATTAAAAAAATTCTTTTTTTTTAAAATCAAAGATGCTGTTTAATCATCGATGATTAATCATGACTATATGTTTAATGATCGATGATTAAACTTTGAGGTTGGGTTTAATCATCATTTCTATTAATCATCGATGATTAATAAAACATTTCGTTTCTTAATATCAAAGATGCTGTTTAATAATCGATGATTAATCTTGAGTATATGTTTAATCATCGATGATTAATCTTGACTATATGTTTAATCATCGATGATTAATCTTGACTATATGTTCAATTATCGATGATTAAACTTTCAGGTTGGGTTTAATCATTATTTCTATTAATCATCGATGATTATTAAAAAAATTCTTTTTTTTAAATCAAAGATGGTGTTTAATAATCGATGATTTATCTAGACTATATGTTTAATCATCGGTGATTAAACTTTGACTTTGGGTTTAATCATCATTTCTATTAATCTTGACTATATGTTCAATTATCGATGATTAAACTTTCAGGTTGGGTTTAATCATTATTTCTATTAATCATCGATGATTATTAAAAAAATTCTTTTTTTTAAATCAAAGATGGTGTTTAATAATCGATGATTTATCTTGACTATATGTTTAATCATCGGTGATTAAACTTTGACGTTGGGTTTAATCATCATTACTATTAATCATCGATGATTAATAAAACAATTATGTTCTTAAAATCAAAGATGCTGTTTAATCATCGATGATTATTCTTGACTATATGTTTAATCATCGATGATTAAACTTTGAGGTTGGGTTTAATCATCATTTCTATTAATCATCGATGATTATTAATTTTTTTTTTTAAATCAAAGATGCTGTTTAATCATCGATGATTTATCTTGACTATATGTTTAATCATCGATGATTAAACTTTGAGGTTTGGTTTAATCATCATTACTATTAATCATCGATGATTAATAAAACAATTCTATTCTTAAAATCAAAGACGCTGTTTAATCATCGATGATTACTCTTGACTATATGTTTAATCATCGATGATTAAACTTTGAGGTTGGGTTTAATCATCATTTCTATTAATCATTGATGATTAATAAAATAATTCGTTTCTTAAAATCAAAGATGCTGTTTAGTAATCGATGATTAATCTTGAGTGTATGTTTAATCATCGATGATTAATCATGACTATATGTTTAATCATCGATGATTAATCTTGACTATATGTTCAATCATCGATGATTAAACTTTGAGGTTGGGTTTAATCATCATTTCTATTAATCATCGATGATTATTAAAAAAATTCTTTTTTTTTTTTAAATCAAAGATGCTGTTTAATAATCGATGATTCATCTTGACTATATGTTTAATCATCGGTGATTAAACTTTGAGGTTGGGTTTAATCATCATTACTATTAATCATCGATGATTAATAAAACAATTATGTTTTTAAAAGCAAAGATGTTGTTTAATCATCGATGATTAATCTTGACTATATGTTTATTCATCGATGATTAAACTTTTGAGGTTGGGTTTAATCATCATTTCTATTTAATCATCGATGATTAATAAATCAATTATGTTCTTAAAATCGAAGATGCTGTTTAATCATCGATGATTATTCTTGACTATATGTTTAATCATCGAGGATTAAACTTTGAGGTTGGGTTTAATCAGCATTTCTATTAATCATCGATGATTATTAAAAAAATTCTTTTTTTTAAATCAAAGATGATGTTTAATCATCGATGATTTATCTTGGCTATATGTTTAATCATCGATGATTAAACTTTGAGGTTTGGTTTAATCATCATTACTATTAGTCATCGATGATTAATAAAACAATTCGTTTCTTAAAATCAAAGATGTTGTTTAGTAATCGATGATTAATCTTGAGTATATATTTAATCATCGATGATTAATCTTGACTATATGTTTTATCATCGATGATTAATCTTGACTATATGTTCAATCATCGATGATTAAACTTTGAGGTTGGGTTTAATCATCATTTCTATTAATCATCGATGATTATTAAAAAAATTCTTTTTTTTAAATCAAAGATGTTGTTTAATAATCGATGATTTATCTTGACTATATGTTTAATCATCGGTGATTGAACTTTGAGGTTGGGTTTAATCATCATTACTATTAATCATCGATGATTAATAAAACAATTATGTTTTTAAAGCAAAGATATTGTTTAATCATCGATGATTAATCTTAACTATATGTTTATTCATCGATGATTAAACTTTTGAGGTTGGGTTTAATCATCATTTCTATTTAATCATCGATGATTAATAAATCAATTATGTTCTTAAAATCAAAGATGCTGTTTAATAATCGATGATTACTCTTTACTATATGTTTAATCATCGATGATTAAACTTTGAGGTTGGGTTTAATCATCATTTCTATTAATCATCGATGATTAATAGAACAATTCTTTTTATAAAATGAAAGATGTTGTTTAATCATCGGTAAATAATCTTGACTACATGTTTAATCATCGATGATTAAACTTTGAGGTTGGGTTTAATCACATTTCTAGTAATCATCGATGATTATTAAAAAAATTCTTTTTTTAAATCAAAGATGTTGTTTAATCATCGATGATTAATCATGACTATATGTTTAATGATCGATGATTAAACTTTGAGGTTGGGTTTAATCATCATTTCTATTAATCATCGATGATTAATAAAACAATTCGTTTCTTAATATCAAAGATGCTGTTTAATCTTGAGTATATGTTTAATCATCGATGATTAATTTTGACTATATGTTTAAACATCGATGATTAATCTTGACTATATGTTCAATTATCGATGATTAAACTTTCAGTTTGGGTTTAATCATTATTTCTATTAATCATCGATGATTATTAAAAAAATTCTTTTTTTTAAAATCAAAGATGGTGTTTAATAATCGATGATTTATCTTGACTATATGTTTAATCATCGGTGATTAAACTTTGAGGTTGGGTTTAATCATCATTACTATTAATCATCGATGATTAATAAAACAATTCTGTTCTTAAAATCAAAGATGCTGTTTAATCATCGATGATTATTCTTGACTATATGTTTAATCATCGATGATTAAACTTTGAGGTTGGGTTTAATCATCATTTCTATTAATCATCGATGATTATTAATTTTTTTTTTTAAATGAAAGATGCTGTTTAATCATCGGTAATTAATCTTGACTATATGTTTAATCATCGATGATTAAACTTTGAGGTTGGGTTTAATCATCATTTCTATTAATCATCGATGATTATTAAAAAAATTCTTTTTTTTTAAATCAAAGATGCTGTTCAATCATCGATGATTAATCTTGACTATATGTTTATTCATCGATGATTAAACTTTTGAGGTTGAGTTTAATCATCATTTCTATTTAATCATCGATGATTAATAAAACAATTCTGTTCTTAAAATCAAAGATGCTGTTTAATCATCGATGATTACTCATGACTATATGTTTAATGATCGATGATTAAACTTTGAGGTTGGGTTTAATCATCATTTCTATTAATCATCGATGATTATTAAATTTTTTTTTTTTTTAAATCAAAGATGTTGTTTAATCATCGATGATTTATCTTGACTATATGTTTAATCATCGATGATTAAACTTTGAGGTTTGGTTTAATCATCATTACTATTAATCATCGATGATTAATAAAACAATTCTATTCTTAAAATCAAAGTCGCAGTTTAATCATCGATGATTAATCTTGACTATATGTTTAATCATCGATGATTAAACTTTTGAGGTTGGGTTTAATCATCATTTCTCATTAGTCATCGATGATTAATAACAAAATTATGTTCTTAAAATCAAAGATACTTTTTAATCATCGATGATTAATCTTGAGTATATGTTTAATCATCGATGATTAATCTTTGAGGTTGGGTTTAATCATAATTTCTATTAATTATCGATGATTAATAAAACAATTCTGTTTTTAAAAGCAAAGATATTGTTTAATCATCGATGATTAATCTTGACTATATGTTTAATCATCGATGATTAAACATTGAGGTTTGGTTTAATCATCATTACTATTAATCATCGATGATTAATAAAACAATTCTGTTTTTAAAAGCAAAGATGCTGTTTAATCATCGATGATTAATCTTGACTATATGTTTATTCATCGATGATTAAACTTTTGAGGTTGGGTTTAATCATCATTTTATTTAATCATCGATGATTAATAAAACAATTCTGTTCTTAAAATCAAAGATGTTGTTTAATCATCGATGATTATTCTTGACTATATGTTTAATCATCGATGATTAAACTTTCAGGTTGGGTTTAATTATCATTTCTATTAATCATCGATGATTAATAAAACAATTCATTTCTTAAAATCAAAGATGCTGTTTAATCATCGATGATTAATCTTTGACTATATGTTTAATCATCGATGATTAATCTTGACTATATGTTTAATCATTAATGATTAAACTTTGAGGTTCGGTTTAATCATCATTTCTATTAATCATCGATGATTAATAAAATAATTCGTTTCTTAAAATCAAAGATGTTGTTTAATCATCGATGATTAATCTTGAGTATATGTTTAATCATCGATGATTAATCTTGACTATATGTATAATCATCGACGATTAATCTTGACTATATGTTCAACCATTGATGATTAAACTTTGAGGTTGGGTTTAATCATCATTTCTATTAATCATCGATGATTATTAAAAAAATTCTTTTTTTTTTTTTTAAAATCAAAGATGCTGTTTAATAATGGATGATTTATCTTGACTATATGTTTAATCATCGGTGATTAAACTTTGTGGTTGGGTTTAATCATCATTACTATTAATCATCGATGGTTAATAAAACAATTCTGTTTTTAAAAGCAAAGATGTTGTTTAATCATCGATTATTAATCTTGATTATAAGTTTAATCATCGATGATTAAACTTTTGAGGTTGGGTTTAATCATCATTTCTCATTAATCATCGATGATTAATAAAACAATTATGTTCTTAAAAATCAAAGATGCGGTTTAATCATCGATGATTAATCTTGACTATATGTTTAATCATCGATGATTAAACTTTGAGGTTGGGTTTAGTCATCATTTCTCATTAATTATCGATAAGTAATAAAACAATTCGTTTCTTAAAATCAAAGATGCTGGTTAATCATCGATGATTAATCTTGACTATATGTTTAATCATCGATGATTAAACTTTGAGGTTAGGTTTAATCATCATTTCTATTAATCATCGATGATTATTAAAACAATTCTTTTTATAAAATGAAAGATGCTGTTTAATCATCGGTAATTAATCTTGACTATATGTTTAATCATCGATGATTAAACTTTGAGGTTGGGTTTAATCATCATTTCTATTAATCATCGATGATTATTAAAAAAATTCTTTTTTTTTTTAAATCAAAGATGCTGTTCAATCATCGATGATTAATCTTGACTATATGTTTATTCATCGATGATTAAACTTTTGAGGTTGAGTTTAATCATCATTTCTATTTAATCATCGATGATTAATAAAACAATTCTGTTCTTAAAATCAAAGATGCTGTTTAATCATCGATGATTACTCATGACTATATGTTTAATGATCGATGATTAAACTTTGAGGTTGGGTTTAATCATCATTTCTATTAATCATCGATGATTAATAAAACAATTCGTTTCTTAATATCAAAGATACTGTTTAATAATCGATGATTAATCTTGAGTATATGTTTAATCATCGATGATTAATCTTGACTATATGTTTAATCATCGATGATTAATCTTGACTATATGTTCAATTATCGATGATTAAACTTTCAGGTTGGGTTTAATCATTATTTCTATTAATCATCGATGATTATTAAAAAAAATTCTTTTTTTTAAAATCAAAGATGGTGTTTAATAATCGATGATTTATCTTGACTATATGTTTAATCATCGGTGATTAAACTTTGAGGTTGGGTTTAATCATCATTACTATTAATCATCGATGATTAATAAAACAATTATGTTCTTAAAATCAAAGATGTTGTTTAATCATCGATGATTATTCTTGACTATATGTTTAATCATCGATGATTAAACTTTGAGGTTGGGTTTAATCATCATTTCTATTAATCTTCGATGATTATTAAATTTTTTTTTTTTTAAATCAAAGATGCTGTTTAATCATCGATGATTTATCTTGACTATATGTTTAATCATCGATGATTAAACTTTGAGGTTTGGTTTAATCATCATTACTATTAATCATCGATGATTAATAAAACAATTCTATTCTTAAAATCAAAGACGCAGTTTAATCATCGATGATTAATCTTGACTATATGTTTAATCATCGATGATTAAACTTTTGAGGTTGGGTTTAATCATCATTTCTCATTAGTCATCGATGATTAATAACAAAATTATGTTCTTAAAATCAAAGATACTGTTTAATCATCGATGATTAATCTTGAGTATATGTTTAATCATCGATGATTAATCTTTGAGGTTGGGTTTAAACATCATTTCTATTAATCATCGATGATTAATAAAGCAATTCTGTTTTTAAAAGCAAAGATATTGTTTATTCATCGATGATTAATCTTGACTATATGTTTAATCATCGATGATTAAACTTTTGAGGTTGGGTTTAATCATCATTTCTCATTAATCATCGATGATTAATAAAAAAATTATGTTCTTAAAATCAAAGATGCTGTTTAATCATCGATGATTATTCTTAACTATATGTTTAATCATCGATGATTAAACTTTGAGGTTGGGTTTAATCATCATTTCTATTAATCATCGATGATTATTAAAATAATTCTTTTTATAAAATGAAAGATGTTGTTTAATCATCGGTAATTAATCTTGACTACATGTTTAATCATCGATGATTAAACTTTGAGGTGGGGTTTAATCACATTTCTATTAATCATCGATGATTATTAAAAAAATTCTTTTTTTTAAATCAAAGATGTTGTTTAATCATCGGTGATTAATCATGACTATATGTTTAATGATCGATGATTAAACTTTGAGGTTGGGTTTAATCATCATTTCTATTAATCATCGATGATTAATAAAACAATTCGTTTCTTAATATCAAAGATGCTGTTTAATCTTGAGTATATGTTTAATCATCGATGATTAATTTTGACTATATGTTTAAACATCGATGATTAATCTTGACTATATGTTCAATTATCGATGATTAAACTTTCAGGTTGGGTTTAATCATTATTTCTATTAATCATCGATGATTATTAAAAAAATTCTTTTTTTTTAAAATCAAAGATGGTGTTTAATAATCGATGATTTATCTTGACTATATGTTTAATCATCGGTGATTAAACTTTGAGGTTGGGTTTAATCATCATTACTATTAATCATCGATGATTAATAAAACAATTCTGTTCTTAAAATCAAAGATGCTGTTTAATCATCGATGATTATTCTTGACTATATGTTTAATCATCGATGATTAAACTTTGAGGTTGGGTTTAATCATCATTTCTATTAATCATCGATGATTATTAATTTTTTTTTTTAAATGAAAGATGCTGTTTAATCATCGGTAATTAATCTTGACTATATGTTTAATCATCGATGATTAAACTTTGAGGTTGGGTTTAATCATCATTTCTCATAAATCATCGATGATTAATAAAAAAATTATGTTCTTAAAATCAAAGATGTTGTTTAATCATCGATGATTATTCTTAACTATATGTTTAATCATCGATGATTAAACTTTGAGGTTGGGTTTAATCATCATTTCTATTAATCATCGATGAATATTAAAAAAATTCTTTTTTTAAAATCAAAGATGCTGTTTAATCATCGATGATTTATCTTGACTATATGTTTAATCATCGATGATTAAACATTGAGGTTTGGGTTAATCATCATTACTATTAATCATCGATGATTAATAAAACAATTCTGTTTTTAAAAGCAAAGATGCTGTTTAATCATCGATGATTAATCTTGACTATATGTTTATTCATCGATGATTAAACTTTTGAGGTTGGGTTTAATCATCATTTTATTTAATCATCGATGATTAATAAAACAATTCTGTTCTTAAAATCAAAGATGCTGTTTAATCATCGATGATTATTCTTGACTATATGTTTAATCATCGATGATTAAACTTTCAGGTTGGGTTTAATCATCATTTCTATTAATCATCGATGATTAATAAAACAATTCGTTTCTTAAAATCAAAGATGCTGTTCAATCATCGATGATTAATCTTGACTATATGTTTAATCATCGATGATTAAACTTTGAGGTTGGATTTAGTCATCATTTCTCATTAATTATCGATGAGTAATAAAACAATTCGTTTCTTAAAATCAAAGATGCTGGTTAATCATCGATGATTAATCTTGACTATATGTTTAATCATCGATGATTAAACTTTGAGGTTGGGTTTAATCATCATTTCTATTAATCATCGATGATTATTAAAACAATTCTTTTTATAAAATGAAAGATGCTGTTTAATCATCGTTAATTAATCTTGACTATATGTTTAATCATCGATGATTAAACTTTGAGGTTGGGTTTAATCATCATTTCTATTAATCATCGATGATTATTAAAAAAATTTTTTTTTTTTAAAATCAAAGATGCTGTTCAATCATCGATGATTTATCTTTACTATATGTTTAATCATCGATAATTAAACTTTGAGGTTTGGTTTAATCATCATTACTATTAATCATCGATGATTATTAAAACAATTCTGTTTTTAAAAGCAAAGATGCTGTTTAATCATCGATGATTAATCTTGACTATATGTTTATCCATCGATGATTAAACTTTTGAGGTTGAGTTTAATCATCATTTCTATTTAATCATCGATGATTAATAAAACAATTATGTTCTTAAAATCAAAGATGTTGTTTAATCATCGATGATTACTCTTGACTATATGTTTAATCATCGATGATTAAACTTTGAGGTTGGGTTTAATCATCATTTCTATTAATCATCGATGATTAATAAAACAATTCGTTTCTTAAAATCAAAGATGTTGTTTTATCATCGATGATTAATCTTTGACTATATGTTTAATCATCGATGATTAATCATGACTATATGTTTAATCATCGATGATTAAACTTTGAGGTTGGGTTTAATAATCATTTCTATTAATCATCGATGATTAATAAAACAATTCGTTTCTTAAAATCAAAGATGCTGTTTAATAATCGATGATTAATCTTGAGTATATGTTTAATCATCGATGATTAATCTTGACTATATGTTTAATCATCGATGATTAAACTTTGAGGTTGGGTTTAATCATCATTTCTATTAATCATCGATGATTATTAAAACAATTCTTTTTATAAAATGAAAGATGCTGTTTAATCATCGTTAATTAATCTTGACTATATGTTTAATCATCGATGATTAAACTTTGAGGTTGGGTTTAATCATCATTTCTATTAATCATCGATGATTATTAAAAAAATTTTTTTTTTTTAAAATCAAAGATGCTGTTCAATCATCGATGATTTATCTTTACTATATGTTTAATCATCGATAATTAAACTTTGAGGTTTGGTTTAATCATCATTACTATTAATCATCGATGATTAATAAAACAATTCTGTTTTTAAAAGCAAAGATGCTGTTTAATCATCGATGATTAATCTTGACTATATGTTTATTCATCGATGATTAAACTTTTGAGGTTGAGTTTAATCATCATTTCTATTTAATCATCGATGATTAATAAAACAATTCTGTTCTTAAAATCAAAGATGATGTTTAATCATCGATGATTACTCTTGACTATATGTTTAATCATTGATGATTAAACTTTGAGGTTGGGTTTAATCATCATTTCTATTAATCATCGATGATTAATAAAACAATTCGTTTCTTAAAATCAAAGATGTTGTTTTATCATCGATGATTAATCTTTGACTATATGTTTAATCATTGATGATTAATCATGACTATATGTTTAATCATCGATGATTAAACTTTGAGGTTGGGTTTAATCATCATTTCTATTAATCATCGATGATTAATAAAACAATTCGTTTCTTAAAATCAAAGATGCTGTTTAATAATTGATGATTAATCTTGAGTATATGTTTAATCATCGATGATTAATCTTGACTATATGTTTAACCATCGATGATTAATCTTGACTATATGTTCAATCATCGATGATTAAACTTAGAGGTTGGGGTTAATCATCATTTCTATTAATCATCAATGATTATTAAAAAAATTCTTTTTTTTTTAATCAAAGATGTTGGTTAATAATCGAGTATTTATCTTGACTATATGTTTAATCATCGGTGATTAAACTTTGAGGTTGGGTTTAATCATCATTACTATTAATCATCGATTATTAATAAAACAATTCTGTTTTTAAAAGCAAAGATGTTGTTTAATCATCGATGATTAATCTTGACTATATGTTTAATCATCGATGATTAAACTTTTGAGGTTGGGTTTAATCATCATTTTATTTAATCATCGATGATTAATAAAACAATTCTGTTCTTAAAATCAAAGATGCTGTTTAATCATCGATGATTATTCTTGACTATATGTTTAATCATCGATGATTAAACTTTCAGGTTGGGTTTAATCATCATTTCTATTAATCATCGATGATTAATAAAACAATTCGTTTCTTAAAATCAAAGATGATGTTCAATCATCGATGATTAATCTTGACTATATGTTTAATCATCGATGATTAAACTTTGAGGTTGGATTTAGTCATCATTTCTCATTAATTATCGATGAGTAATAAAACAATTCGTTTCTTAAAATCAAAGATGCTGGTTAATCATCGATGATTAATCTTGACTATATGTTTAATCATCGATGATTAAACTTTGAGGTTGGGTTTAATCATCATTTCTATTAATCATCGATGATTATTAAAACAATTCTTTTTATAAAATGAAAGATGCTGTTTAATCATCGGTAATTAATCTTGACTATATGTTTAATCATCGATGATTAAACTTTGAGGTTGGGTTTAATCATCATTTCTATTAATCATCGATGATTATTAAAAAAATTATTTTTTTTTTAAAATCAAAGATGCTGTTCAATCATCGATGATTTATCTTTACTATATGTTTAATCATCGATAATTAAACTTTGAGGTTTGGTTTAATCATCATTACTATTCATCATCGATGATTAATAAAACAATTCTGTTTTTAAAAGCAAAGATGCTGTTTAATCATCGATGATTAATCTTGACTATATGTTTATCCATCGATGATTAAACTTTTGAGGTTGAGTTTAATCATCATTTCTATTTAATCATCGATGATTAATAAAACAATTATGTTCTTAAAATCAAAGATGTTGTTTAATCATCGATGATTACTCTTGACTATATGTTTAATCATCGATGATTAAACTTTGAGGTTGGGTTTAATCATCATTTCTATTAATCATCGATGATTAATAAAACAATTCGTTTCTTAAAATCAAAGATGTTGTTTTATCATCGATGATTAATCTTTGACTATATGTTTAATCATCGATGATTAATCATGACTATATGTTTAATCATCGATGATTAAACTTTGAGGTTGGGTTTAATAATCATTTCTATTAATCATCGATGATTAATAAAACAATTCGTTTCTTAAAATCAAAGATGCTGTTTAATAATCGATGATTAATCTTGAGTATATGTTTAATCGTCGATGATTAATCTTGACTATATGTTTAATCATCGATGATTAAACTTTGAGGTTGGGTTTAATCATCATTTCTATTAATCATCGATGATTATTAAACAATTCTTTTTATAAAATGAAAGATGCTATTTAATCATCGGTAATTAATCTTGACTATATGTTTAATCATCGATGATTAAACTTTGAGGTTGGGTTTAATCATCATTTCTATTAATCATCGATGATTATTAAAAAATTTTTTTTTTTAAAAATCAAAGATGCTGTTCAATCGTCGATGATTTATCTTTACTATATGTTTAATCATCGATAATTAAAACTTTGAGGTTTGGTTTAATCATCATTACTATTAATCATCGATGATTAATAAAACAATTCTGTTTTTAAAAGCAAAGATGCTGTTTAATCATCGATGATTAATCTTGACTATATGTTTATTCATCGATGATTAAACTTTTGAGGTTGAGTTTAATCATCATTTCTATTTAATCATCGATGATTAATAAAACAATTCTGTTCTTAAAATCAAAGATGATGTTTAATCATCGATGATTACTCTTGACTATATGTTTAATCATTGATGATTAAACTTTGAGGTTGGGTTTAATCATCATTTCTATTAATCATCGATGATTAATAAAACAATTCGTTTCTTAAAATCAAAGATGTTGTTTTATCATCGATGATTAATCTTTGACTATATGTTTAATCATTGATGATTAATCATGACTATATGTTTAATCATCGATGATTAAACTTTGAGGTTGGGTTTAATCATCATTTCTATTAATCATCGATGATTAATAAAACAATTCGTTTCTTAAAATCAAAGATGCTGTTTAATAATTGATGATTAATCTTGAGTATATGTTTAATCATCGATGATTAATCTTGACTATATGTTTAATCATCGATGATTAATCTTGACTATATGTTCAATCATCGATGATTAAACTTAGAGGTTGGGGTTAATCATCATTTCTATTAATCATCAATGATTATTAAAAAAATTCTTTTTTTTTTAATCAAAGATGTTGGTTAATAATCGAGTATTTATCTTGACTATATGTTTAATCATCGGTGATTAAACTTTGAGGTTGGGTTTAATCATCATTACTATTAATCATCGATTATTAATAAAACAATTCTGTTTTTAAAAGCAAAGATGTTGTTTAATCATCGATGATTAATCTTGACTATATGTTTAATCATCGATGATTAAACTTTTGAGGTTGGGTTTAATCATCATTTCTATTTAATCATCGATGATTAATAAAACAATTCTGTTCTTAAAATCAAAGATGCTGTTTAATCATCGATGATTAATCTTGACTATATGTTTAATCATCGATGATTAAACAATGAGGTTGGGTTTAATCATCATTTCTATTAATCATCGATGATTAATAAAACAATTCTGTTCTTAAAATCAAAGATGTTGTTTAATCATCGATGATTAATCTTGATACATAGACTTTAATACATCAACTTTAATAACATAGCATATTTTAATACTTCCTCCGATTCAAAATAATTGATACACTTTTAATGACTAGACTATTATGTTTTTGATGTATGATTCTGTTTTGTTCATTGCATAATCTGTTTCTTGTCTTTTGGCTTCTATCTCCTTCTCTGAATCCAACCTTTCAAGTCTTTGCATGTGGAGTTAAGCAGACCAAGTCTTTTGGCTTCTATCTCCTTCCCCAAATCCAATCTTTTTCAAGTCTTGGAAAGGACGGTTTTCTTCTAATTGGTAACATATGTGGGCCCGGATTGCACCGTTGTTACACCTTGAGATCATATATGCGGGGGAGGGGTCCAGATTTCACCGCTTGCCCTAGGTACCATATGCGGTTGCGGGGCCCAAATTCCACCCGTGGTTATGGGTTGGGTTGGAGCACGGGTTTCATTGCTTATTCTTGGATTTGTAACAGATATGTCAATGCGGTTGATAACAATTGGTAGGAGATTAGAGGGGGTGATAGGTGTATTAGATGGCGGTCTGAATGTGGTGGTAGATTTGCAGGATAATTCAAGATCTTCAACAACTTCTGTTAGAGTTTAAGAGTTAGGATAATAAAATAAAGATCCATTATGAAAACAATATACCTTGTTTGATGAATGATTCTTCTGATAGATTGCATGATAGGCTCATTATCTGTAATGAAGTAAGTGTTCTACTTAAAGCCTTATGCCTCTGATTGTTCATTGCATAATCTTTTTTCAAAACTGCGACGTTTCTTTGTCTTTTGGCTTCTATCTCCTTCTCCAAATACAACCTCTCAAGTCTTGAAAAGTGATCTATACAAACATCACCTGAACAAGTCCAATCTTTGTCTATTATTTTGCAAAACTTGTAAATCTGATGATCTAATTTTCTTCTTTCAATAAGATTAACTTCTAGATTTTTAATCACTACTCTTGAGTACATGGTTTTATTAACCTATAATGCAAACATCCCCAAAATTAATATATAATAACATCGAAAATACAAAATAAGTACTATATGAAATAGACTTATTTTGTAAAAAAAACTTACACTAATTTGATAATGTAAATGATCAGAAATGATAGAGATGGCGTGATGATCTGTATTTTGGGGAAGATTATTTGTAGAGATTTTTAGGGGGCACTAAGAAGACGTGCATTTATGAATTGATGACGTTAAATGACGCATATACATAAGAAAAATATCTTTGATTATTTTTATTATTATTACTCCTAAGTTTTTAATTTTAAAAATAGTACCATGTATTATTTTTAAATAGTAGCATGTATAATCTTCGATGATTATACGATTTGTTAATTATCAGTGTGTTAACTAGTGAGTGTTTTTAAATTTTTGTGATCAAAAGGTACCGTTTAAATCATAGATGAATAAAGTTATTATTCATTTATATAAACGTATAATCCTGATTATAATAATAAAATAATTCTGGTATATATAATTAGTAATATTATTAGCTATGAAAATTTAAACCTCGGATTAAAACGTTAAAAGGACAGGGACAGATTTTAAATCCAAAACATTATGAATAATTTTATTATACTGAGTTCTTTTAAAGAATAAACGCTACTAAAGACAATGAAGTATTCATTTATTTCTATTTCAATTTTTAACTTCAAATAAAAAACAATTAATTTAAAACAATGGCTTTTTAATTTAACAATTTCCAAGGCAAATGAAAGTATTCATTTATTTTTATTTCAATTTTCAACTCTATTGCGTGTGTTTGGTTTAGTAGGGGGGAAGAAATATGATAGAAAAGATGATTTTTTTTTTCGGCGAAGATTTTTTGCAGAGATTTTTTAGTGGGCACTTTAGAAGACGTGCACGCATGAACTGATGACATTAAATGACACATATACATAAGAAAAATATCTTTCATTATTTTAAATCTTATTAGTATTACTCCTTTGTTTTTAATTTTAAAAATAGTAGCATGTATAATAATCCATGATTATACGATTTTTGTTAATCATTGATGCATTTAACTAATGTGTGTTTTTAAATTTTTGTGATCAAAAGGTACCGTATAATCATAGATGTATACAACTATTTATTAATTACTCTACTATAAACATATACTAGTGATTATTTCTATTTTCAATTTTGAAATTCCTTCCTGTATAAAATATTTATTTTAAAAATAATGGCTTTTTAAATTTAACAAATTCCAAGGCAATGAAGTATTCATTTATTTGTATTTCGATTTTCAACTCTCAGGCGTGGGTTTGGTTTTCTAGGGGACGAAATGTGATAATGAAGATGACTTTTTTTTTTGTGAAGATTATTTGCAGAGATTTTCAGGCGGCGCTGAACATAACTGCAATTATGACCTCTTTTTTGAAAATGACTCATATTTAATGCAGTAATAATTAATGTGTATTATTATTATTGTTAATATTATTACTATTAATATTGTTAAATAGGCAATTTTTTAAACCGTTTCTGTTATTTTGAATATACGCTATTTTTTACGTCATAATTTATTCACCGCTAATAAAATATTTTGTTTTTAAATTCGGTGATGCTTTTTTAATCTATAATGATTAATATAGTCTCAATTTTTAAAATTATGTTGTTTAATCATCGATGATTAAACTTTTGATGATATGTTCAGTTCTATTGGTGTTTAATTATCAATGATTATACTTGTTAAAATCAAAGTTTAATCATCGATGATTAATCTTGACTATATGTTTAATCATCGATGATTAAACTTTGAGGTTGGGTTTAATCATCATTACTATTAATCATCGATGATTAATAAAACAATTCTGTTTTTAAAATAAATAAGGTTGTTTAATCATCGATAATTTATCTTGACTATATGTTTAATCATCGATGATTAAACTTTGGGTTTGGTTTAATCATCAATACAATTAATCATCGATGATTAATAAAACAATTCTGTTTTTAAAATCAAAGATGCTGTTTAATCATCGTTGATTAATCTTGACTATATGTTTAATCATCGATGATTAAACTTTGAGGTTGGGTTTAATCATCATTTCTATTAATCATCGATGATTAATAAAACAATTATGTTCTTAAAATCAAAGATGTTGTTTAATCATCAATGATTAATCTTGACTATATGTTTAATCATCGATTATTTAAACTTTGAGGTTGAGTTTAATCATCAGTACTATTAATCATTGATGATTAATAAAGCAATTCTGTTTTTAAAATCAAAGATGATGTTTAATCATCGATGATTAATCTTGACTATATGTTTAATCATCTATTATTTAAACTTTGAGGTTGAGTTTAATCATCATTACTATTAATCATTGATGATTAATAAAGCAATTCTGTTTTTAAAATCAAAGATGATGTTTAATCATCGATGATTAATCTTGACTATATGTTTAATCATCGATGATTAAACTTTGAGGTTGGGTTTAATCATCATCACAATTAATCGATGATTAATAAAACAATTCTGTTTTTAAAATAGAAAATATTGTTTAATCATCGATGATTAATCTTCACTATATGTTTAATCATCGATGATTAAACTTTGATGTTTGGTTTAATCATCATTACTATTAATCATCGAGGATTAATAAAAAAATTCTGTTTTTTAAAATAGAAAATGTTGTTTAATCATCGATGATTAATCTTGACTATATTTTTAATCATCGATGATTAAACTTTGAGTTTGGTTTAAATCATCATTACTATTAATCATCGATGATTAATAAAACAATTCTGTTTTTAAATCAAAAATGCTGATTAATCATCGATGATTAAACAACATCTTATAAAAACCAACTACAAACATTAATTAATAAACATCAAAGTGAACTTATATATAGAAGTTAATATTACAAATAACATATAAAATGTTCAAAAACTTGAAATTATTTATACGTATTTAAACATAAATTCATCACCGACCAACACGATTAATCAAAAGCAAATATATTAGCAAATCTATAACGCACAATATCCCACATACCAAGATCATCCATCCCCCAATCTAAAAACTGATAAGGCTCAAAGTTAGATAAATTAATACTTAACAATTTGTTCCGTCTAGACATCAAGATATCATAAACTTTCCTCCAGCGGTCAGCCAAATTCCATGGTCCCTTTGATTCTTTGAACTCCTCATGTAGAATGTTTAAAACTTCTTGCTTCTTCTTCTGCGACATCAACAACATCCCCTTGACAAAAATTGCATCTTTTTGCCCCAATGAAACAGCGTTTTCCAATAGCAACATTCCTTCTTCTCGGTTCTCAAAAAAGTATTTGTCCTAATTAAACACATAAATCAAATTTTAATCAACAAAATTAAACATTGTCCAACTCATGAATGATTAAGCAATATGATTATACGTTTTTTGATTAAACTCAAGGTTTAATGATTAATAACTAATGAATAAACGTATTTTTTATTTTGATTTAGTCTAATATCATCAGGGTTTTAAAAAGGTAATAATATAAATAATTATCATAAACTAATGAAGCATTAAACTACATAAATTAATCAATTTTTTGCAAAATGACATGAAAATAAAATTTTCGACTTAATTAGTTATACATATGAAAATTACATGCAAATGAAATTATATTTTCTTGAAACAATGCATAAAATATAAGAGTACCATGCCATCTCTGAACATCAGGTTTGGGTTTCCAGCATCTTTGCATCTTTGGATGATTTTCAAATATTCAGGATTTAATCTTTCTCTTGCAATAAGATCAAGTTCTAGTTTTTTGAACACTGATCTTGAGTATACTGCTTCATTCATGGTTTTACACCTATCATTCAATTATTCCAAAAATTAGAAACTAATAACGTCGAAAATACAAAATAAGAATATGAAAATTGACTGATTGAAAAATAAACTTACACTAATGTGCATTTGAAAACTTGTTTCGCAGATTCAGCCGCAACAAACGATAGAATGTGTTCTAACAACGGAGTAGTTATGTCAAGCATACGTGTAGAGAAAGATGAAGAACCTCCTGTTTCCATCTTGTTTCTTTTGAGTGTTTTTGAAGAACTTCCGACTTCCATCTTCTTTTTGCTTTATGAGAATGATAAAAATCTATTTTTTTTAAAGGTTAAAGTTTATTTTTTTAAGCACCGAATGATGACCAGTTTTTGAGAGTTTAGAGTTGATATTTTAGACCCGAATAATGATCAGTATTTTGAACAGACGCGCAATGATGACTTTTCTTTTGAAAATTGTGCATATTCACTACGAATAAATGATGACTTTTTTTTTTTAAATTGTGCATAATTATTCGATTTATTATTGTTATAATAATTTATTTTTATTTAATATTAGAGTTTAATCACAAATATTTAACCCATGAATACTTATTTATATAAGAATCATCTACACGTCATAATTTATTATCTAACGATGATTGAACTTTTTACTAGTATGTTTTAAATCATTCATTATTCAACTTTGAGATTGTTTTCAATCATGGAAGATTAAACGTGGTGTTGTTTTAGAATTAATGATCAAACTTTGAGATTATTTTTTATCAGCGATGATTAAAATTTGGTGTTGTGTTTTAATCATCGATGATTTCATTTTGTTTTTTAAAAATAAAAAATGTTGTTTAATCATTGATGCCTTATCTCCGTTTTTTACATTCTCAATTCTCTATAAGATGTTGTTTAATCATCGATGATTAATCTTGACTATATGTTTAATCATCGATGATTATACAACTTTGAGGTTGGGTTTAATCATCATTACTATTAATCATCGATGATTAATAAAACAATTATGTTCATAAAATCAAAGATGCTGTTTAATCATCGATGATTAATCTTGACTATATGTTTAATCATCGATGATTAAACTTTGAGGTTGGGTTTAATCATCATTACTATTAATCATCGATGATTAATAAAACAATTCTGTTCATAAAATCAAAGATTCTGTTTAATCATCGATGATTAATCTTGACTAATATGTTTAATCATCGATGATTAAACTTTGAGGTTGGGTTTAATCATCATTACTATTAATCATCGATGATTAATAATACAATTCTGTTCTTAAAATCAAAGATGTTGTTTAATCATCGATGATTAAACAACATCTTACAAAAACCAACTACAATCATTAATTAATAAGCATCAAAGTGAACTTATATATAGAAGTTAATATTACAAATAACATATAAAATGTTCAAAAGCTTGAAATTATTTATACGTCTTGAAACATACATTCATCACCCGACAAACACGATTAATCAAAAGCAAATATATTAGCAAATCTACAGAACACCAATTCCCAAATACTAACATCATCCAACCCCCAATCTAACAACAGATAAGGCTCAAAGTCAGAGAAATTAATACCTAACAATTCGTGTCGTCTAGACATCAAGATATGATAAACTTTCCTCCAGCTGTCAATAAAATGTTTTGCTTCTTTGAACTCCTCATTTAGAATGTTTAAAGCTTCTTGCTTCTTCTCCTGCGACATCAACAACATCCCCTTCACAAAAATGGCATCTTTTTGCCCCAATGAAACAGCGTTTTCCAATAGCAACATTCCTTCTTCTCGGTTCTCAAAAAAGTATTTGTCCTAATTAAACACATAAATCAAATTTTAATCAACAAAATTAAACATTGTACAACTCATGAAGGATTAAGCAATATGATTATACATTTTTTTTATTAAACTCAAGGTTTAATGATTAATAAATAATGAATAAACTTATTTTTTATTTTGATTTTAGTATAATATCATCAGGGTTTTAGAAGGTAATAATATAAATAATTATCACAAACTAATAAAGTATTAAACTACATAAATTAATCATTTTTTGCAAAATGACATGAAAATAAAATTTTCCACATAATTAGTTATACATATGAAAATTACATGCAAATGAAATTATATTTTCTTGAAAAAATGCATAAAACATAAGAGTACCATGCCATCTCTGAACATCAGGTTTGGGTTTCCAGCATCTTTGCATCTTTGGATGATTTTCAAATATTCAGGATTTAATCTTTCTCTTCCAATAAGATCAAGTTCTAGTTTTTTAAACACTAATGTTGAGTATACTGCTTCATTCATTGTTTTACACCTATCATTCAATCATTCCAAAAATTAGAAACTAATAACGTCGAAAATACAAAATAGGTATATGAAAATTGACTGATTGAAAAATAAACTTACACTAATGTGCATTTGAAAACTTGTTTCGCAGATTCAGCCGCAACAAACGATAGAATGTGTTCTAACAACGGAGTAGTTATGTCAAGCATACGTGTAGAGAAAGATGAAGAACCTCCTGTTTCCATGTTGTTTCTTTTGAGTGTTTTTGAAGAACTTCCGACTTCCATCTTCTTTTTGCTTTATGAGAATGATAAAAATATGTTTTTTTAAGGGTTAAAGTTTATTTTTTTAAGCACCGAATGATGATCAGTTTTTGAGAGTTTAGAGTTGATATTTTAGACTCGAATAATGATCTGTTTTTTGAACAGACGAACAATGATGACTTTTTTTTTTTTGAAAATTGTTGATATTCACTACGAATAAATATTAATTCATTTTATTATTGTTATAATAATTTATTTTTATTTAATATTAGAGTTTAATAACAAATACTTAACCCATGAATACTTATTTCTATAAAATCATCTACACGTCATAATTTTTATTTTAACGATGATTGAACTTCTTACTCTTTTATTTTAAATCATTCATTATTCAACTATTGAGATTGTTTTTAATCATGGATGATTAAGCGTGGTGTTGTTTTAGCATTAATGATCAAACTTTGAGATTATTTTTAATCAGCGATGATTAAACTTTGGTGTTTATGTTTTAATCATCGATGATTTAATTCTGTTTTTAAAATAAAAAATGTTGTTTAATCATCGATGCCTTATCTCCGTAAATTTTAGATTCTAAAATCTCAATTTTCTATAAGATGTTGTTTAATCATCGATGATTATTCTTGACTATATGTTTAATCATCGATGATTAAACTTGAGGTTGGGTTTAATCATCGATTGAACTAGACTGAATTTTTTATTAAATGCTCTTTAATTATAAATGATTAATCTATGACATTTTCTTTTAATCATCGATGATTAAAATTTTTAATCATCGATGATTAACCTTGTCTCCGTTTTTTAGATTATCAATTTTCTATAAGATGCGGTTTAATCATCGATGATTAATCATGACTATATATTTAAACATCGATGATTAACCTTGAGGTTGGGTTTAATCATTGATGATTGAACTAGTCTGAATTTTTTATTAAATGCTCTTTAATCATACATCATTAAACTAGTTTTGTCGAAAAATCATAAAACTGTTCAAAAAAATTCAAATACATTAATTAGTAAACATCAAAGTTTTCTAATATATAAAAGCATAAAACTGTTCAAAAATCTGCATATTTGTTATACGTATTCAAAGGTTCTTGATCATCCATCACATATGACACATAATTGTAACCAAAAATATCAGCAAATCTAGAGAAAAACACATCCCACATACAAACTTCACACTTCACTTCCAACGCCCAATCTATCATCTGATCTAAACTCATCTTGGGGAGATAGCCATGAATCATACATTCATGCTCAAAGTAACCAATGTACAAAATAAACAAAGCGCCCCATCTAGACATCAAAATATCATACACTTTCTCCCAACATTCTCTCACATTCCATGATCCTTTTGATCGTTTGAACTCTTCATTCAGAAAGTTTAAACCTTCTTCTTTTTTATCATGCTACATCAACAACATGCCCTTTACAAAAATAGCATTTTTTTGTCCCAATGAAACAACCTCTTCCAACAGATGCATCCCTTCTTCTTAGTCCTCAAAAAAGTACTTGTCCTAATTAAACACATAAAACAAATGAAAAATTAATCATGAAAAATTAATCATGAATAATTAATCATGAAAAAATAAATTACATAATTGAATCATTTTTATCAAAATGTCATGAAAATCATATTTCCACAAATTACTTATAGACATGAAAAACAATTTAGATTTTGGAAAAATGCATAAAACAGAGGAGTACCATGCCATCTAAGAATATCAGGTTTGGGTTTCCAGCATCTTTGCAACTTTGGATAATTTTGTGAAATTCAGGATTTAATCTTTCTCTTCCAATAAGATCAAGTTCTTGTTTTTTAAACACTGATGTTGAGTATACTGCTTTATTCATAGTTTTACACCTACGACGCAATCATTCCAAAAATTAGAAACTAATAACGTAGAAAATACAAAATAGTTATATCAAATAGACTGATTTGTACAACAAACTTACACTAATGTGCAATTGAAAACTTGTTTGGCAGATTTAGACCCAACAAACGATAAAATTTGTTCCAACAACGGAGTAGGTAAGTCATCCATATGTGCAGAGGAGTATGGAAAACTTTTTGTTTCCATCTTGGTTCTTTTGAGTGTTTTTGAAGAACTTCTGACTTCCATCTTTTTAATGATAAGAATCTGTTTTTGAGGAGTTAAAGTTTTATTTTCTTAGAACCGAATGATGATTAGTTTTTTAGAAGGTTAGATTTGATGATTAGTTTTTGGGCGGTTAGGGTGAACTGAAAAGACGAGTAATGATGACTTCTTTAGAAAATTGTGCATAATTACTATGAGTAAATATTAAATGATATTATTTTTGTCATAATAATTTATTTTTATTAATATTAGAGTTTAATCTCAAAAATTTAACCAATGCATACTTATTTGTATAAGCAGCACTTTCTTATAACATGCTCTTTAATCATAGATTATTAAACTTATTTGTTGTGTTTAATCATAAATGATTAAACTTTTGAGATTATGTTTTAAACATCGATGATTAATCTTGGCGTTTTGTTTAATCATCAATGACTTAAAATTGAAGTTGGTGTTTAATCATAAATGATTAAACTAGTCTGAATTTTTTTCAAAAATGCTCTTTAATAATAGATGATTAAACATTATTTTGTGTTTTAGCCATTAATTATTAAACTTTAAGATTGTTTTCGATGATCTATTTTTAAGGTCATGTTTAGTTTATAAATGATTAAAGTTTGAGATTATATTTAATCATTAATGATTAAACTAGTTGAGATTCTTTTTAATCATCGATGATTAAACAGCATTTTGTAAAAACCAACTACATGACATTATTTAATAAATATCAAACTGTAGATATATATAGCAGTTAATTTTACAAAAACAAAAAGTTGTTCAAAAACCAGAAAATATTTATACATATTTAAACATTCATACATCACACGTCCCACACAATTAATCAGAACCAAATATCTTAGCAAATCTATGGAACATCAGATCCCACATACAATCTTCCAATCCCCAATCTAACATCTGATAACGCTCAAAGTCAGAGAAATTAATACTTAAGATTTCGTTCCATCTAGACATCAAAATATCATTTACTTTTTCCCAGGAATAACTCACAATCCATTTTCCCTTTGATCGGTCGAACTCTTCATACAGAAGGTTTAAAGCTTCTTCCCTTTTCTCTTTCGACAATAACAACATCCCGTTCACAAAAATTGCATCCTTTTGTCCCAATGAAACAACTTCTTCCAATAACAACATTCCTTCTTCTCGGTCCTCAAAAAAATATTTGTCCTAATAATACACATAAATCAAATTTTAATCAACAAAATGAATATTTAAAACTCGTGAAGTATTAAGCAATATGATTTATCCATTTTTTTATTAAACTAAAGGATTAATGTATGATTATCACAACTAATGAAGTATTAAACTACATAATTTAATCATTTTTGTCAAAATGTCGTGAAAATCATATTTTCGACAAATTTCTTATGACATACAAAATAATTTATATTTTTATTAAAAAAATGTATAAAAAAGAAGAATACCATGCCATCTATGAACATCAGGTTTGGGTTCCTCGCATCTTTGCATCTTTGAAAAATGCTGTTATATTCAGAACTGAATCTTTGTCTTCGAATAAGATCTAGTTCTAGTATTTTATACACATCTCTTGAGTGTACTGCTTCCTTCATGATTTTACACCTATGACGCAATCATTCAAAAAAAATTCAAACTAATAACGTCAAAAATTCAAAATAGGTATATGATATAGACTGACTGTAAAACAAACTTACACTACTGTACATTTGAAAACTTGTTTTGCAGATTCAGCCCCAATAAACGATAAAATGTATTCTAACAACGAAATACTTAAGTCAACAATACGTGTAGAGGAGGATGAACAACCGCCTGCTTCCATCTTGTTTCTTTTTAGTGTTTTTGAAGAATTTCCTAATTCCATCTTCTTTTACTTTCGAGAATGATAAAAATGTGTTTTTAAATTGTTAAAGTTGATTTTTATAAGCACCAAATGATGATCAGTTTTTGAGAGGTTAGAGTTGATAATTTAGAGTCGAATGATGATCAGTTTTTTGGCTGTTAGACTTTTAGTGGCACTGAGCAGACGAGCACTGATAACTTTCTTTTGAAAATTGTGCATATTTACTTCGATTAAATATTAATTCGTATTATTATTTTTATAATAATTTATCTTTATTAATATTAAAGTTTAATCACAAATATTTAACTCATTTTCATGTCATAATTTTATCCTAACTATCATTAAACTTTTTATCATCGATGATTAAACAGTTTAATCATCGATGATTAACCTTGTCTCCGTTTTTTAGATTCTCAATTCTCTATAAGATGCTGTTTAATCATCGATGATTACTCTTGACTATATATTTAATCATCGATGATTAAACTTTGAGGTTGGGTTTAATCATCGATGATTGAACTAGTCTGAATTTTCTATTAAATGCTCTTTAATTACTAATGATTCATCTTTGACATTTTCTTTTAATCGTCAATGATTAAACAGTTTAATCATCGATGATTAACCTTGTCTTCGTTTTTTAGATTCTCAATTCTCTACAAGATGTTGTTTAATCATCGATGATTACTCTTGACCATATTTTAATCATCGATGATTAAACTTTGAGGTTGGGTTTAATCATCGATGATTGAACTAGTCTGAATTTTTTATTAAATGCTCTTTAATTACTAATGATTAATCTTTGACATTTTCTTTTAATCATCGATGATTAAACAGTTTAATCATCGATGATTAACCTTGTCTCCGTTTTTTAGATTCTCAATTCTCTATGAGATGTTGTTTAATCATCGATGATTAATCTTGACTATATGTTTAATCATCGATGATTAAACTTTGAGGTTGGGTTTAATCATCGATGATTGAACTAGTCTGAATTCTTTATTAAATGCTCTTTAATTACTAATGATTAATCTTTGACATTTTCTTTTAATCATCGATGATTAAATAGTTTAATCATCGATGATTAACCTTGTCTCTATTTTTTAGATTCTCAGTTCTCTATGAGATAATGTTTAATCATCGATGATTACTCTTGACTATATGTTAATCATCGATGATTAAACATTGAGGTTGGGTTTAATCATCGATGATTGAACTAGACTGAATTTTTTATTAAATGCTCTTTAATTATAAATGATTAATCTATGACATTTTCTTTTAATCATCGATGATTAAAATGTTTAATCATCGATGATTAACCTTTTCTCCGTTTTTTAGATTATCAATTTTCTATAAGATGCTGTTTAATCATCGATGATTAATCTTGACTATATGTTTAATCATCGGTGATTAAACTAGTCTGAATATTTTAAAAAATGCTCTTTTTTAATAACAGATAATTAAACTGGTATCCACTAATTTTCAAGTATATCAACATTCTGAACAAATGAATCATATAAAAAAACTACAAAATATCAAATTATAAATACATTATTTACTAATAATAATTTTGTTCTATTAGAACCTTAACATATATTTTTCTAACAATTTAAGGATTTATATTAATTTGAGATTTCTTTGATGACATCTTTGAACTCATCATTTCTGTCTACCTCATCCTTTCTTTTCCAAAGTTCTTTAATAATCTGATTTTTGAACCACAAGTCTTCTTTCTTAGTTATCAGCCATTTTATACCAACCAAATGACTAATAGGAGCTTTCTTAAGTTGTTCTTGTGGTAGGAAGCATCCTTTTCCTTCTGAGTCAGTGTACATATATCCAGGTGGATCTATTGCATGGCTTTGATCTGCGAATTTTAAATTATCAGGTACTTTTTGAATAAATGTATTGAACTCCGAGCAGGTATGAATGCACTCTGGAAGATTATTTATGTAAGCCTTTGACATCACACAGAAGTCTCTATATTCATATTGTTCCAAGCTTCCTCTTTCATAACATGTGTACGTTATAGCATGGATTTCATCATAAACAACCTTTGACTCGGAATTTCTAGATTGTATATCCAGAATCAACCTAATTATCTTTTTATAGTCTTGTAACCCAAGATCTTTTATAGTATTTAATGGAATTCTCAATGGATCTTTTTTGTACAAACCAGTACAAGTAGTCATTATGGTGTCTTCTTCTTCTTGAATTGTAAAATTTTGTATCTGAAAGTTTATAGAGCAAATATCTCTTAATCCTCTTTGGCATAAATATTTTGGTTTTATGGGCTTTTGAATCCTCTTTTGCTTCTTGTAACTTTTATTAGCACCAATTTTTGAGTTTATCCATGTAGGAAACACAGACGAAGATGGAATCTCAGTTGGAGCAGGCATATATTCCTTTTTAATGTCAGCAAACTGAATGGTTTGTTGCATTACAGTTTCTGCTTGAGTCCTTTTTGAGATTCGTTGCCCATCATCAGTGTCTGTTATTATTTGAGGATTTTGATCATCTTTTGACTTAGATGAAATATCTACATTTAAATGCGCCCTTTTGAATTTAGATATTGGAATATTATATTCTGGATCTTCTTTAGGTAAATGTTTTGGAATGTGTTCATTATCATCTGTTGAATCAGATGACTTATCTGCTTGTTGTCTTGTTGTTTCTTTTTCCAATGCAGCTAGTATATACAATTTGAACGAGAGGTTGAGGAACTTTAATTGCAGTTGGTTCTGGTTGAGGTTCATCATCATCATCATCAGAGATGGAGATTTGTTGTTTTGTTGATGATGGAGAGTTTTTTTGGAGGTATTTTGGGGGTTGGAGGTCGGCATTCTTGTTGTCTTTTATACTTAGTCCTTTCATAAGTTTTTAGAAAAGAACTTGAACTCTTCTCCTCATTGGCAGCTTGATCTCCTAAAACATTATTACTCGACATGAATAATCATTTTGTGGTTAAACTATAAGTTTAATAAATAATCATATTGAATAATCATTGATGATTAAACATTTTTGTTTTTAATCATTAATGATTAAACTTGTTGTTGTCTTTAATCATCGATGATTAAACTTTTTGGGTTGTGTTTAATCATCAATGATTAAACTAGGATGTGTATGATACTAAGATGGTTAATCATCAAAAATTAATTAAATAAAACAATCATTAATAAAACAAGTCTTTTTTTTTTAAATTGCAGATTTTGTTTAATCACTTATGATTAAATTAGTATCAATTTTTAATATTATGTTGGATAATCATCTATGGTTAAACAAACCTGTTTAAAATCACAGATTCTGTTTAATCACCTATGATTAAACTAGTAATCTAGTATCAGTTTTTAATATTATGTTGGTTAATCACCGATGATTAAACTTGGTATTGTGTTTAATCACTAATGATTAATAAAAAAATTATGTTTTTAAAATCACGGATGCTGTTAAATCACCAATGATTAAACTAGTAATCTAGTCTCCATTTTAAATAAGATGTTGGTTAATCATCGATGATTAAACTTTGTATTGTGTTACAAACAGATCTAACGATTTTGTTAAATCATCAATGATTAATTAGAAACTTATAAACCAGCATCTTATGAACATCATAATTGCTAATTCATGTGAAACATAGACTCGTTTAATTACAAAGAGATAAAACAACACTTTATTAACAACAAAATCATCAGAAACGTTGACTCGTTTAAATATTCATGAGTGGACATATTTTATTGATGTTTCAATATTCAAAAAGCTCAAACTTTTGATGTTTAATCATGTATCATATATCTTAAATTTTTAAAAATAAGATTGATTTAAAAAAAAAGTTTATGTTTGTTAAAAAAAATTTGAAAGAAAACCTTCATTCTCATTATGCTCTACTTCTTCAACACTATCATCCTTGTGAACAGCACCGTCAACTAATTCAGAAAGCTTTTTTTTCCACCTTTGGAAATTTTCGTTATTTGGATTCATTGAAACAGCATCATACAAAGTCTGATTCAAACTTTCTTTAAGAATCTCTTGTTCATGTGAAACTTTGACTCGTTTAATTATACATGATTCAAACATAATCTAACGATGTTTCAGTATTCAAAAATCTCAAACGTTTATTATCATACAAACAAATGGTTACGTTATACAAACATAATTTCGATTAATCGTAGGGTTTTCAACTAATACCTTTGTTTTTCAATGGATGTTGCTTTGTTTGCTCATCGGTAGACATTTTCTTCTAGATTTTGACTGGAAACTTAGGGTTTTGGAAGATAGATCGATCGATTGGGTAGAGAGAGAATGATGTTGATGTTTTTTGACGCGAAGATTTTGACAGAAGATCAAATTCAAAACAACATTTAGAATTTTGACAATTTTGCCCTTCAACCAACGCGTGGGACATAAAAGTTCGACTTATTTACAAAAATGACACCGCGTGTCTTTTAGGCTGATTCTCACATTCTCACACTTTTTGCAATTCTCAAAGGAACCCCCCCCCCTATATCCCCCATATATATATATATATATATATATATATATATATATATATATATATGTGTGTATATATCTAAGTGGGATACTGTGAGGACTCTTTTTTCGGTGAGGACTCGCGAGGACACCTCATAAAAATTTCAAAAAATTCCGAAAAAAATATATATAACCCACCATGATTATTACTACATTTGACAAAAAAAAAATTTTAAAAAAAAAATCATGATCCACTTTATTTAGCGAATTATAACAATGATCCAGATTTTTTTTGTGGATCATTATTATGATCCATATTTAATTTTTTGGATCATTTTTGGAATTTTTTTTTTTTGGATCTTATACATAGCGATTTTAATGTTTAAAAAAGGAATTTTTTGAAAAACGTTTGTTTTGGATCATTTTTGGAGTTTTTTTGGAGTCCTCAACGTCCTCGCGAGGAAAAGAGTCCTCACCGGATCCGGACCCTATATAAAGAGTCCTCACCGGATCCGGACCCCATATAATATATAGGGTCCGGATCCGGTGAGGACTCTTTTCCTCGCAAGGACGTTGAGGACTCCAAAAAAACTCTAAAAATGATCCAAAACAAACGTTTTTCAAAAAATTCCTTTTTTAAACATTAAAATCGCAGCATATAAGATTCAAAAAAAAAATAAAAAATTTAAAAAAATGATCCAAAAAAAACTCTCCATGATTATTACTACATTTGACCAATTTTTTTTTTTTTGAATTTTTGAATTTTTTTTAGAACATTTTTGAATTTTTTTTAGATCATTTATGATCCATATTTTTTTAGATCATTTTTTAATATTTTTTTTGGATCTTATAGGCTGCGATTTTTATGTTTTGACTTTTTTTTTTTTGAAAAAAGTTTGTTTCGGATCATTTTTAGAGTTTTTTTTGGAGTCCTCGCAGTTCTCACCGGTTTTTGAGTCCTCAACGGATCCGGACATATATATATATAGTGTCTGATTCAGCGCAGAACCGTTTAATGGCGCAGAACCGCAGAATCATCCTAACATCCAATGGTTACAGCTTCTATGAAAATGTACAACTTATGTATAACATAGAAAACATCGGATGTTAGAATGGTTCTGCGGTTCTGCACCTTTAAACGGTTCTGCGCTGAATCGGACCCTATTATATATATATATATATATATATATATATATATATATATATATATATATATATATATATATATATATATATATATATATATATATATATATATATATATATATATATATATATATATATATATATATATATATATATATATATATATATGGTTGAATTCCATACAGAACCAATATTATTTACAGAACCCATAGAACTAATCTGGAAGAGATCTAGACCACACGTTAGAAAAATCAAGGGCTATAACTTTCGGTGGCATTAATGTAATTATATTAATTTTAACAACTGAAATTTAACTCTTAAAAGGGTACAACTGGAAATTCATTTTTATATATTGTGAAGATCTTTTAAGACGGTCAAATCGATTTCCTTTAAAAACGGGATTCATAAATCGGAAATCAACTGGTAAAAGGAAAGTGGCATTATCCTTATAAAAATTATCATGAATGTATGTGTTTTTTCGTCATGCATGTATGTATCATGAATGTATGTGTTGTTTCATCATGCATGTATGTATCATGAATATTTATATTTTTTCGTCATGCATGTATGTATAATTTTTTTCATCATGCATGTATATATTTTTTTACAGCCATGCATATATGTATGTAATAATTTGTTCATCATGCATGTATGTAATATCATTATTCTGCCATGCATGTATGTATGTATTAACATGGAACGAGTAAGAAGACACGTACAAGGAACAGCAAATATAAAATCATTAAATGGAGAAATAATGGGATTGAAACCACCGATCCTATATATTAGGAATTGATTCCACTATATCAGTTACTTATAAAAAACGGTTTCGGCAAAATACCCATAGTTCCCTGTGATAATTAAATATAAATATTTAATAAAATTGATTTATCTTGAATATGATTGGTGTAGAATAGTTCTAAAAGTTCTGTATATAATATGGGTTCTGTATGGTATATATATATATATATATATATATATATATATATATATATATATATATATATATATATATATATATATATATACATGGTGGAGTCAGTCTGTTTTTTTTATGTTCGGTTTTTCATCTACACTCAAAAACCACCCCAAATATTCGGTTTTTCCAAAAATTAAAACCACTCAGATCAGTTTTTCAAATGGTTCATTTTTTTCGATATGGTTTTTTCGATGTTTCGGTTTCAATTCAATTTTTCATTTTTTTTCTCACCCGGGCCTTTTACCCCAGATTGAAAAGCATCTGTTGGGTCGCTGAAAAAGATTGACTGAAAAAGAAAAGTGTTGGGTCGCTGAAAAGCATCCCCCACTGAGGAGATTTAATGAAGACAAAAAGACAAATAGTTAGAAGACAATTTGAGGATTAGTTCCTAAGATTGTGGGTAATTGAATCTGATCAGTTCGGATTTCAGTTACCGAGCTACACTATCTGATCACTATCTGAAACAACGATCAGTTCCCCGTGCGGAATCAGATACTGGTTAATAGATCAGATAGTTGTAACGCCCCAAAATTTGTAGCCACTAAATAATATTATATCAATCATGTTTTTATTTTATTTTATTTAGAATTAATTTTTTTATTGGATGCTTTTAAGTGATAGTTAAGACGTCTCGTATTATTAGACGTTAATTAAGTTAGACATGTCATAGTCAATTAATGAAGTAATTATTATTTACTTTTATTAATTATTACAATCTTTTATTCAAGAGAGTTAATAAAAATTTAGTCGTCACGTAAGTTTTAGACGACAATTTGTTAGACGTCGTTTATTCGTGTGCACGTCTCGGGCTTCAACGGACTTAATATTTCGAGTGTTGGGCATGTTGTATTTGGGCCGGGCCAAAAGAGAAAGATATCGAGATTTAGTTGAGGGGCTGGTCATAGGCCAAGGCCTAAAGAGATTTGTCGGGCTTTAGAGTGGCGGGCTTAATTAGTCATTAGGGAATGTTTAAATGAAAAGGGTAAAAATCCAAAACAAACCCTATTGGTTCTCGTGAGAATGCAACTCCCATTGCGATATGATTCTCGTCCAGAAGGTGAAGAAAAGCTTCGAACGGTGCACATGTAAAGAAATGTTGACGGTGGAGTTTTAAGAATTTTGGAATAATTGACGTGTTTGGAGTTTTAAGAGTTTTGTAAAGCTGAAACATCATTAATTGAAGGAGACGAGGAACCCAAAATGAGTTATATAACGAGTTAAGCGACAAGAGAATTTACGAGATTTATTCACTACGAACTTAATGAGAATTTTATTTAAAAAGACTGTTATATGGTGATGATAATACCAAATATGCTATGAGTAAACCAAAATGAGGGTTAATACCAGATTTGATCATGAGGTAATCGTGAATGTGTAACGCGAAATAACAAGTTGTAGTGCTATTAAATGTAACGAGCTTAACTTAGGAGAAATCATAAAATGACTCATTGTTAATTATGAGACAATGATAGAGAAGAGTTATAACTGAGAAAACCTAATGTGAGAATCCATGAGGAGCTTAATGAGAAAGCTAACATCAATTATGGGAAATAAATAAATTCTGATTTTTATAAAGTGATAAAAAGTTAATGAGTAGGGGTGTGAGGGGGGCGTAAAGAGTATATGTTGGGACTGACTCACACATGTGCATAAGAGTTTACTTATTGAGTAATCAAATAAACCTTAAGATATTAAATTAAATGAGAATCAACAAACCGAACTATTGAGTGTCCGCAACCGAATTCTATGAGTATAGAATATGAGATTTTGAATGCCACTTCCAAACTCGGGGACGAGTTTTCTCCAAGTGGAGTTGAGTGGTGGTAAAAGGGAAAACTACCAATATTAAGAGTGCGAATAGAGAATGATTATAAAATTGTGAATTATTAAATTCGTATTATTGAGCATATATGTGCATATAACTAGCTAAAGAGTTATAGGAGTGATTAATTAATCGAGAAAATTATTCATGTGTGAATTTATAATGAGATAAAAAGAGATTACTAAAATATGAGAATTTATTATAAATTGTTCAAGTCAAGTTAAAAAAAAAAGAAAAAAAAAGAAACATGATTGTGAGAAATTATTAAATTCAGTCGAGAAAATTGAGGAGGCAAATTATTATGATGAGTGGTTTATATGCATGTGATTAGAGAATTTACAAGAATAATTTGGAATAATTAATTTATGAGATGGTATAATTATCAAGTGGTGAGAAAATCATAAATCGAGAGTAATGGTGCAAATGAGAAGTGGCAACTATATAAATAACGAGAAAATGTGGAATTCGAGTAATGAGGATGTTATCAATGAATCGGTCATGAGAAGATCTCCATAATAAATTATGAGGAAGATTTATTAAACTGAGAAATTACCGAACTGTAAGAAACTAATAAATCAAGTTAAACGAATAAATTATTTAAATGAACCAAATGATAAAGTTTTATTTATGAACAAATATTAAATTAAAAATAAGGATGAGTATCGAGTTAAATTATCAAATTGAATATCACCAAATATTATGTTTTATTGAACAATTACTAAACCGATAATAGTTATTAAGATGAGCACATGCGAATAATATAAGTGTATCAAATAATAAAATTTTATTAAAATACTATGAGTTTCTAAATCGAGAGAACAATAAAAATATAAAGTAATGAGGAAACTTTATATTGAGAACGAGAAAATAGCTGAGTAATCAAGTGCATGAGAATTATCGAGTTGTTTAATTAACCAAGTGAAGAGAAAATATTAAATGGAAGCGTTTGAGACTTAAAAATAAATGAGATTAATGAGTGGAATTTTGGACAAATTGTTCAAGATCCAATTTAAATGAGAATAAAGCAAGAAAATAATTCACGAGCCAAATGATAAAATCATTAATCGCGTTGATAAATATCGTTAAGATTATGAGTTAAGCGAGTAGTGTTAAAAAGAGTTAACAAGAGATTTTTAAATATGAGTTAACAAGAGAACTAATAACGCATCTTAAAAGAGAAATTATATGTTCTTGTAGTATGATAATTAAATTTGATCACGTGAAAATCGTAAAAGCGATTATATATTGTGTTGACTGGTGAGAAGTCATTAAAATGTGATTTGAGTTTAAATTAATAATATAGCTAGCGCTGAGCTAAAAATAAGTCGTAGAGATTTGAGATGAGTGCATTTGAGTATATGCAAATTGAGTAAGAGGCATGAGTTTGCCTATTATCTGTAACACCCTAAAATTTACAATATTTTTAAAATTTTTAAATACAAAATTAAAATCAAAGGTCCCATAAATAAAGCTCCGGTATAAATATTTAACATTTAAAAATGTATTTATTGCGGAAATAGTTAAAAATAAAATGAAGTGTTTTAAAATATTAATTGCTGTCCACATCAGTAACGAAACGATACAGCGGTCAACCGTCCACCTTCTCCTTTCCTTTGCTGGTACCTGAAACAATGTGGGGGAAAGTTTGGGTCAGCTGGGGAAGCTGAGTGAATAATTCTCAAAATGCAAACAATCATAACATACAACACATGAGGGCACATCGGTGTACTCCTACTCAGAATCTACTCGATTAATTACTCAGATTTATTTCTCAGATTTTATTACTCAGATTTTAATTTATATAGCGCGCTTGTGTGATTTGGGACGAGAGATCAACCTCGCCCCTCCTCACACCTCAGATAGGCATAAGCCAAAAACTCAGACGGGAGTGATCCCAAAACTCAGACGGGAATAATCCCAAAACTCAGACGGGAATAATCCCAAAACTCAGACGGGAATAATCCCAAAACTCAGACGGGAGGTGATCCCAGGCATATAGCCAAAAACTCAGATGTGTGTTATTATGTTTTATTATCTCTTTAACATAATTATCTCAGATGCCCTAGCAAGTAGTAGCACAGAATGACCCTGTGCCGAGCTCAGTTACCCAGGCACAATGTCTCAGATTAAAATAAATCAACAGCTGCTCAGATACTCAGATAGCATGTCAAACTCAGATAACAAATCAAACTCAGATAGCGGATCAAACTCAGATAATAGCTCAAGCTCAGATAACAATTATGGTGCAAGAAATGTAACACATAAGTCATGCATGTACAACGTTAAAACTGAATACACGGTGAGAATACTCACCTCGAGAAAACGTAAGCTCCAAAGGATCCTCAATACTCTAAGGCGCTGCTCGGTTGTTCCTAGACGATCCTAAAAGCATAAAAATGAAACCCGAATTACAATCCGTTCTAAGGACTCAATTTAGAAAACTGGCAGCACCCGTCGGTCTCACGGGAACTGCTATAACTCTTAAACTGTGCAGTAGATTTATCCCATATTTTTACCATGAAAAGTAGACAACCAGAACTACATATCTCTGTGAGACGGTCACTGGCTAAAACAGAATCTAAGTGTCTCAAAACAGTGTTGCAAGACAGGCATGTCGCACAGGTCATTTTCCTAACAGCAGCATACTAAGTTAGCTATAACTTTTAAACCGTAATTCGGATTGACGAGAGGGTTGCGGCATTGAAAAGCTAACTCAGAAAACAAGTGACCAGCACGGGCCAAAAATCCAAAAACATATTTTAAGTGTGGTAAAAACAGTCCTGAAGTCAGCAAGCAGATTTTATTAAAATTCAGCATATTAAAATAGAACTCGTTTTAAATCCCGACATCAACCCGTCTATTTTCGAAATACCCGACATTTCCCGAAATTCTCATTTAGCCTCAGAACCATGCTTACCATTAATCTAGTATTTTATTTAAGAAAACTATTCGCTTTTAGGAAACCAAGAACCCTAAGGTTCGGTTTCCGTTTCTCGGTTAAACAAAACGTCTAGCTATAATCAAGATGGTTTTGACCCAACCCGATACTTACAATGCAGCCCTTAAACCCGAAACACAGCACTCGGTACACCAAATGAGACCAAATTTTTACAGCATATAGTATACATAAGACCCTACAAACCGTCTATATAAAGTTCGGCCCGGTTCTGCCCCGAAGGGTCCCGAAACAGGCCCGCAACAAGCAGATTCGTGCAGTATTTCAGCACTGCAGTCAGTTACAAAAAGGGTCGTATCTCCCAAACCGTTAACTCAATTAACGAGCGGTCGGCGGTCACGGAAAGGTAAAACAATGAGCTACAAAAGTCCAGAAGGCATGGAGTCCAGATTCTGACCGGAAGCAGGTCGAAAACAGCCACGATTAAACAACAACAGAACTTGACATATAAAATTATAGGACTCGAGAATTAGAACCAAGACAACAAAACAAAACCAATGCGAACAATCTAATACAAGCCGAACCCTCTTTGGTTCATCACAGCCCTACACAAACGGGATTAGTCTGCAAACAATAACGGATCGATCGAATGAAAAGGAAAGACAAAGAAACCGAATAAGAATACTACCGAATATGATATGGATAAAGGATTATGGCTCGGGACTCGTTCGATCTCCTTGGTTTGTCCTCGATTGCAACCTTCCTTGTCTGAGTCCCGCCACTGATTCGAGACCTGCTCGATGCCTTTCTCTGCTCCTTGCTCCCACAATCAAATGGAAAATACAAACACACAACTGGTTGAGGAGGTTAAATCGGAAGGAAGAATCAAAAGGCGGAAAATACTGGAAGAAGATTACCGATAATCACCTTGCATGCACGTAATACTCCTGTTCGAGCAGCACACGCACCCCACCTTCATCCTTCGAATTGTTCCTTGGCAGCCATCAATCGTACAAGTGGGGGAGGGGGTAGTTGTCGGCTAGTTAGGGATTAGAGTAGTAGGGGAAATAGCGGTGATGTCTAGGGTAGGATTAAGGGGAAGATTTGTTTAAATACCTTGCTAAACTCGGGCCCCATGCCACTCTCTTTATTTCTGTCGAGATCCAGCAACAAAAGGGATAAAATGGGCTCTGGCCCCAATCAAATACTCCCTCACGATTTCACAAGATGGAATAAAATAGTTAGGAATAAAGTGGCTCACATTAAATCAGGATAAGCTACTAGATCAGGCTCAAAAGAGCAACTAAACTCGAGTCTATGGAAATCGAGTAAGGAAGGAAGAAAAGGAAAGAACTCTGCTCGGGCTAGAAACGTGTCAACATAGAAGAAGGCCTTGCCCTCGGGAAATCATAAAACGTCTAAGATATTAATTAAACCACATAATTATTTATACTCGAAATATATAACCCTTTAGTTATATAAATGAAACGCTACGCTTAATTATTTAGAACATGAAACGTCACACGTTTATTAAAATTTAATACACATAGTCAGCACACGTCACATAGATATTGCACGGTTGACTAATAGTCCAATAAAACGTAATTTAAATTATAATTAAATTATTATTTAATTATATAAAATTTTAGGGCGTTACAACTCAACTCCACTTAAAATAGACTTCGTCCCCGAAGTCATGGCTCAGAAGAAGCTCAGGGTAGAAATTTCACGTCTCAATCACACGCTAGTCAAAGACACGCACCGGCAAGACATGAAAACGATAAGGTTATGAATATAAGAAACTCATCAAAGGTTAAAAATAAAATGAAACTCTTCAGGGTGACCTACGCGATCAGAATGAAATCCGGCTATTGCAACTGCTCACGCAACTCTTTCTTCTTTAGTGGCGCAGAACGAATAATGCTAAAAGAAATAAGGTCAGAATGCTCACTATGGATCTCAGTATGTAAAGAAAATGTCGATAATGAACATAAAATACACCACGATACTCTACTGAAAGCGTCTTCTTGCTCTCGCATTCGGATACAGTTGTTGCACTCAGCAATTAACGTCGCGTTGAATCACCGATTCAACTCCACTTGGAAATTTACTATTGATTTGTTGACGATACCAGATGCTCAGCGTAGTACTAGGTCATCCAAACCATTTGCACAATCACACTCGGATCTCTCATGACGATAACAAGTTTTTATGGAAAATTTCCTTCCCGTACAACTCCATCAAATGACCACTTACACATTTTAGCAATAGGTAAAAATTTCATTATCGACAATTTATCACCAAAATAACTCGGAAGGTCCTCTACTCTTTGGGTCAACAGTTTGTTAACAGCATAATACATAATTTAGCGGTTTACACCATTATCAATTAATATAAAAACCATGCAAATAAATCACAAGGAATATACATGTCACACAGATTTCTCATATACTCAGGTATATAACTCCAAAATATGGTCTGGAAATATAACTCAGAAGTCCCACTCAGTAATAAACTCAAAACATATCTCAGGAGTATAACTCGAAAATCTTAACTCAGAAGCAAACCCAAAACTCTAACTCAGTAACAACTCATAAGGTAATAATATTTACAAGTAATAGCATTAGGTATAAATCACCTTTCTCCTCATTCTTATTACTACTCGCGTGTTCCAATTTACTAGCTTATAATACTTGGAATGGTATACTCTCTCTCAACCGTGTTATTGGTTCTCAAAATAACTCTTCTTTAACATTAAATTGTTATCTTACTCTATTAGGTTTGCATATTACCGATATTGATAACCCCTTAATTTTCTTAAATTAACAATCTTGTCATTTAATTCGCTTTAAAAGGTTCTCATTCTAGTACATTTAGTGGTTTCTCAATAATATGTTAATAGATGTCTTCTCATTCATCTAACTTAACAATCTTTAATAATCTGCTTCGCTGATTTTACACAACTAAAATGTCCCATGATTATTTTGACCATATATCTACTCATAAAATTCACGTTACCCACTAAAATTTTCATACTCTTATTTTAATGATCTCTCATTACTTAATTTACGAATCAATTCAATAATTTACTACTTTCTCATCTTTCAGAAAATCTCGTTAATTCAATAAAATCTTCTTGTTTAATTCACTTATTGCATTCCTCATCTACTTGATTCAATAACTATTCTCAATTCAATAATTTAATAATAACAAGGTATCTTATTTGATAACTTTAAATAATGAAATATATTACCCAATCCAATAAGTTCAGTTTACTAATTCTTCTTAACCTAATTTAATAATTACTCATAACTAACTATTCCCATTGATCCGATATATTAACTTCCCGTTAATTAAAATTTTTCTCATTTAACTCATTAGTAAATTCTCATTAATTAATTTTTTTCTAATAATTTCTCATTATCACATTTTCTTATTATAATTATATTTATCATTTCTCTTTTGCACAAATTGCATTTAACCCGGTAAATCTCGGTATTAATTTCTCCATTAATCCCGATTATCAAATTTATAAACTCGATAGTTACATCATGTAATTAATTCAATTATTCTCAATTTGCTATACTCGGTACTTACACCATAAAATTAATTCAAATATTCTCACTTTGCTCTATTCGGTGGTTACTCTTATATATTTTCAAATCAAGTATATATATATAGATTTCATACTTTTAAAATCCTCATCTAGAAAATCTCTCTGCATAAGCATCATGCTCATAATAATTATAAATAATACATAATGATAATTATTTCTCAGAAATTTCCCTTTTTACTCCTACTCAACTCCACTTGGAGAAAACTCGTCCTCGAGTTTGGCACTAGAATTCTCTATTATGATAACATAAACCACATATACTCACTCAAGCAAATAACATGCATAAAATAATTTCACAATAACAAGCATTGGTCCATCGATCCCTTCAAAATTTCCCCATAACCAACCAAAAGTTCGGTGTGTACGATAATAGGGGCCCTCTATTACTTTCGACACCTCCTTCTCTTTGGCCACGAGTCAATCCCAAAGTTTACAACTTCCCACATATAAACCCACCAACAAATCACACTCAGAAGAAAGGAATTTTAATCACACTCAGGAGAAAGGAAGTTTATTTGCAATATCTGATAAATACAGATATGCACTCAACAGTGCATACTCAAAATCTCATAACCATTACTCAGAAAATCATGCGTACATTTAATCTCGTACGCGATACTCGGATAACTCAGATTCATAGAGATATTTCCACTTAGTTATTTTCACAATACAAATCTCCTTTTTAAACTTTTCATTTGGACATGCCATTTATCATTCCTCATAAATATAACTTATATCCTCTTCACAGTTATATTGAATTTATTATAATTTGTGAGCATGTCTATTAATATCTTCTTTTTTTTTTTTTATCAGATTCTCAGTTATTGCGTTCCTCGATTAATTTGATTCAATTTATCGCTCTTTTAACTCGTTTTTAAATAAATCATCATCAAATTGATGACGTTAGCTTTCTCTTAATCCTCTTATATAATTACTCTTAAGATGAGCTTCAATAATATCTGATTAATTTGACTCAGCAATTCTTCAATTAATTAGTCTATTAAACTTACATAATTTATTTTAAGCTATCAGTGTGAACTCATTAATCTATCACTTAACTTGTCATCCACATTTAGTTTTGCACTCGGCAATTTAACCTACTTACTCGAAATATTTTTCCCATTTTATCTCAATTTAATGATTCTTAATTAAATACTAACTTGCTGACTTTAATATGGAATCTGCTTACTATTATATCTCGTGATTCGTTGTATTCACGAAAATTTTAATTTCTCTTTTAGATAACTTCTCTTTTAACCCTGATCAATAATTCTCTTTTAGATCATATTAATAATTCTCGTTAGCTAAATGTAATTATTTCCCATTTTATTGACTTAATAATTCTTTCTTTTACTCAACTTGGTAAATCTTCTAAAAAAAAATTCTCAATCAATTTGGTTTACTAATCTCTGATTTACTCGTTTTAATTGTCTCAGTCTATTAAGTGTTTTCTCCCATATGAAAGATTTTAATATGCTCCCAATACGAATATTAATTACTCCTCTTTAATGTTAATAATTTCCTCATTTCTCATTACACAGCTTATAGATCTTATATAATAAATTAATATCCCCTTATTACACTTTTGGTTCGAATGTCTCAGAATTTATAAAATTTCACCTCAACTCTATTAGGTGTTCCTCTAACTTGAAACTTTTATTATTTTCTCATTAGTATTAGTATTTATAATTTTACATTTCTCCAGTATATATTTTTCATATATATAAATATAGAACTCTAAGAATAGAAATCGAAATTATGCTCAAAATAAGCTCTAAATTATTCACAAAATTATGGAATCTCATAATAGTATATCTATATACATATTTGTTTAGCCATACTATCACAAGTAATTCTCTCAGGATATAAATCAAAAATTCTCAGAATATGCTACTCGTCTATACTCAGAATATAGCAAAATCTCAATTAAATAATACTCTTAAATATTACCGGCAGTAGGAAGCGAGAGGTCGACGTGACATGCTGTACGTTCGATGTGGAAACTTTTTCTCAGAAAAATATTTGACTCTTTTCTCGTATGAAAAACTCGATACTCAAACTTGAGTTTGAATTCGCCCCTTGCGAACCCAAATCCCTCAAGTCAGAGCTCTGATACCAACTTGTAACACCCTAAAATTTACAATATTTTTAAAATTTTTAAATACAAAATTAAAATCAAAGGTCCCATAAATAAAGCTCCGGTATAAATATTTAACATTTAAAAATGTATTTATTGCGGAAATAGTTAAAAATAAAATGAAGTGTTTTAAAATATTAATTGCTGTCCACATCAGTAACGAAACGATACAACGGTCAACCGTCCACCTTCTCCTTTCCTTTGCTGGTACCTGAAACAATGTGGGGGAAAGTTTGGGTCAGCTGGGGAAGCTGAGTGAATAATTCTCAAAATTCAAACAATCATAACATACAACACATGAGGGCACATCGGTGTACTCCTACTCAGAATCTACTCGATTAATTACTCAGATTTATTTCTCAGATTTTATTACTCAGATTTTAATTTATATAGCGCGCTTGTGTGATTTGGGACGAGAGATCAACCTCGCCCCTCCTCACACCTCAGATAGGCATAAGCCAAAAACTCAGACGGGAGTGATCCCAAAACTCAGACGGGAATAATCCCAAAACTCAGACGGGAATAATCCCAAAACTCAGACGGGAATAATCCCAAAACTCAGACGGGAGGTGATCCCAGGCATATAGCCAAAAACTCAGATGTGTGTTATTATGTTTTATTATCTCTTTAACATAATTATCTCAGATGCCCTAGCAAGTAGTAGCACAGAATGACCCTGTGCCGAGCTCAGTTACCCAGGCACAATGTCTCAGATTAAAATAAATCAACAGCTGCTCAGATACTCAGATAGCATGTCAAACTCAGATAACAAATCAAACTCAGATAGCGGATCAAACTCAGATAATAGCTCAAGCTCAGATAACAATTATGGTGCAAGAAATGTAACACATAAGTCATGCATGTACAACGTTAAAACTGAATACACGGTGAGAATACTCACCTCGAGAAAACGTAAGCTCCAAAGGATCCTCAATACTCTAAGGCGCTGCTCGGTTATTCCTAGACGATCCTAAAAGCATAAAAATGAAACCCGAATTACAATCCGTTCTAAGGACTCAATTTAGAAAACTGGCAGCACCCGTCGGTCTCACGGGAACTGCTATAACTCTTAAACTGTGCAGTAGATTTATCCCATATTTTTATCATGAAAAGTAGACAACCAGAACTACATATCTCTGTGAGACGGTCACTGGCTAAGACAGACTCTAAGTGTCTCAAAACAGTATTGCAAGACAGGCATGTCGCACAGGTCATTTTCCTAACAGCAGCATACTAAGTTAGCTATAACTTTTAAACCGTAATTCGGATTGACGAGAGGGTTGCGGCATTGAAAAGCTAACTCAGAAAACAAGTGACCAGCACGGGCCAAAAATCCAAAAACATATTTTAAGTGTGGTAAAAACAGTCCTGAAGTCAGCAAGCAGATTTTGTTAAAATTCAGCATATTAAAATAGAACTCGTTTTAAATCCCGACATCAACCCGTCTATTTTCGAAATACCCGACATTTCCCGAAATTCTCATTTAGCCTCAGAACCATGCTTACCATTAATCTAGTATTTTATTTAAGAAAACTATTCGGTTTTAGGAAACCAAGAACCCTAAGGTTCGGTTTCCGTTTCTCGGTTAAACAAAACGTCTAGCTATAATCAAGATGGTTTTGACCCAACCCGATACTTACAATGCAGCCCTTAAACCCGAAACACAGCACTCGGTACACCAAATGAGACCAAATTTTTACAGCATATAGTATACATAAGACCCTACAAACCGTCTATATAAAGTTCGGCCCGGTTCTGCCCCGAAGGGTCCCGAAACAGGCCCGCAACAAGCAGATTTGTGTAGTATTTCAGCACTGCAGTCAGTTACAAAAAGGGTCGTATCTCCCAAACCGTTAACTCAATTAACGAGCGGTCGGCGGTCACGGAAAGGTAAAACAATGAGCTACAAAAGTCCAGAAGGCATGGAGTCCAGATTCTGACCGGAAGCAGGTCGAAAACAGCCACGATTAAACAACAACAGAACTTGACATATAAAATTATAGGACTCGAGAATTAGAACCAAGACAACAAAACAAAACCAATGCGAACAATCTAATACAAGCCGAACCCTCTTTGGTTCATCACAGCCCTACACAAACGGGATTAGTCTGCAAACAATAACGGATCCATCGAATGAAAAGGAAAGACAAAGAAACCGAATAAGAATACTACCGAATATGATATGGATAAAGGATTATGGCTCGGGACTCGTTCGATCTCCTTGGTTTGTCCTCGATTGCAACCTTCCTTGTCTGAGTCCCGCCACTGATTCGAGACCTGCTCGATGCCTTTCTCTGCTCCTTGCTCCCACAATCAAATGGAAAATACAAACACACAACTGGTTGAGGAGGTTAAATCGGAAGGAAGAATCAAAAGGCGGAAAATACTGGAAGAAGATTACCGATAATCACCTTGCTTGCACGTAATACTCCTGTTCGAGCAGCACACGCACCCCACCTTCATCCTTCGAATTGTTCCTTGGCAGCCATCAATCGTACAAGTGGGGGAGGGGGTAGTTGTCGGCTAGTTAGGGATTAGAGTAGTAGGGAAAATAGCGGTGATGTCTAGGGTAGGATTAAGGGGAAGATTTGTTTAAATACCTTGCTAAACTCGGGCCCCATGCCACTCTCTTTATTTCTGTCGAGATCCAGCAACAAAAGGGATAAAATGGGCTCTGGCCCCAATCAAATACTCCCTCACGATTTCACAAGATGGAATAAAATAGTTAGGAATAAAGTGGCTCACATTAAATCAGGATAAGCTACTAGATCAGGCTCAAAAGAGCAACTAAACTCGAGTCTATGGAAATCGAGTAAGGAAGGAAGAAAAGGAAAGAACTCTGCTCGGGCTAGAAACGTGTCAACATAGAAGAAGGCCTTGCCCTCGGGAAATCATAAAACGTCTAAGATATTAATTAAACCACATAATTATTTATACTCGAAATATATAACCCTTTAGTTATATAAATGAAACGCTACGCTTAATTATTTAGAACATGAAACGTCACACTTTTATTAAAATTTAATACACATAGTCAGCACACGTCACATAGATATTGCACGGTTGACTAATAGTCCAATAAAACGTAATTTAAATTATAATTAAATTATTATTTAATTATATAAAATTTTAGGGCGTTACATTATCTGGGATTATGTGTGATAAAATACATCTACGTGAATTATGAACTTGTTGTGTAGTGATTGATAGTGGTGCGAATCGCTAAATTGTTTATTTTGTTTTAAAACAAACTGATGTCCCATTGAGTAGAGGACCTTGAGATATCATTCTTGGCGGAGATTGATAATAATAAAAATCTTTCGGGTGTAAACTAGGTAAAGTAATGACTTGTTACCATACGAGAAAGTTTTTCCCATAAAAAAATAAATAAAAAATAAAAAAATAAAAAATAAAAAAACCTTATTTTTATCGCCGTGAGAGGGCCGAGTATGATTGCAAGCACGGGTTAGACGACCGAGTACTACGCCGAGATCATCTGTCGCCACAAACAAAACCGTAACAAATCTCCAAGTGGAGTGGAATTGGAAATTCAACGCAACGTTAACCGCTGGTTGCAACTATGTCCGACTACGAGAGCAAGAAGACGCCTTCAACAGAGTATCGGGAGTTATTTTGTACTTACTATTAACCGATAATTAAATGTCTATTATTGTGATTATTGTATTTTCATATTATGTCAATTATTGTCATTACTGTATTTCCATATTCTCTCCTAATCAAAGGAGTAACTCTTGTAATTATTTATTATGAAGATTGTATAAATAATAAACGCACCATACACAATAGGTATGGATTTGACCATACACATGGTATCAGCCTCACAAATTTCTTTCTAATTCAAATTCTTCTCATTCCTGGTAAACCTCTCGAATTGTTTTTATTTCTTTTCTGGCAACAATCATCCATGGCAGCCTCTTCATCCAATGATGAAACAAGGTTATCAATGAACACATTGCTTCACATGATGACCATTAATCATATGCTACCGATTTTCACATACCAGAAACTTATCGGGCATATTGATGGCAGCACCGTCGCACCTCCGGCATCCATTGTTGTCGACGGTAATTCTGCTCCAAACCTGGTAGCCTTGACGTGGTCTGAAACAGTTCAACGAGCCATCATACTGCTGCAATCATCACTCACGGAGGAATCAGCGGCCGAAGTTCTAGGTCTCACCTCCGCCAATCAAATATGGGTTGCTCTTGAGGCCGCTTATAGCAATATGTCTGTTGAACGTATTCACTCTTTACGGGACTCTCTTCATCAATTGACTAAAAGTACATCTACTGTCACCGAGTTTTGCCGGAAATTCAAATCTATTTGTGATAAACTTTCAGCCATCGGGCAACCGGTTGTTGAAATTGACAAGATACATTGATTTCTTTGTGGTTTGGTTCCCTCTTACGAAACATTTTCTACCGCTATAAGGGCTACTAAACCGGCTCCTAAATTCCAAGATTTGGTAACACAAGCGGAAAGCCATGAATTGGTTTTACTTTCACTTCATGGCTCTTCAACCCCACCAACAGCATTTGAAGCCCAACAAAGCAGTCAAAATGGACGGGGTCGTTCTTCAAATTACCGAGGTTATACGGTTCGTGGTCGGGGTCGAGGTACAAATCGACGATCACCATATTGTCAATTATGTCGTATTAATGGCCACTATGCCTCCGCTTGTCCAAATCTTTCATCATATGCCACACAAGCAAACTCAAATGATGAATCTTTAGCAAAAGCATTTCATGCACAATGTCATGTAACCAACAACAACCCCGATTGGCATGTTGATTCGGGGGCTACGGATCACATGACTCCCTCATGTGAATCCATTAATCACACGGCTCCATACAAAGGTACCTCTAATGTTTTGTTTGGAAATTGTAAGACTTTACCCATAACTCATATGGGTCACCATCATATATCCCACCATATACCATTAAAAAATGTTCTTGTCATTCCAAATCTTAATAAGAAACTACTTTCCGTAAGCAAGTTAACAACCGATTACCCTATTGATGTTTTATTTTCACAACTGTTTTTTCATATTCAGGATCAGAAAACCAAAAAGGTCCTTGCTAGCGGACAATGTGAACAAGGGCTTTATGTTCTCGAAGACAATCATCGAGCCTTTGTGGTTACTACAAAAACATCCAAGAAAGTGTCTTTTGAATTATGGCACACCCGTTTGGGTCATGTGTCTTTTGATGTAATTTCACTTTTGAATAAGTTAGGAGCTTTATCTATTACTTCTATATTACCTAAACCTACTATTTGCACTCTGTGCCAACTTGCTAAAAGTAAACGATTGCCATTTAAACCTAATGATTCTCGTTCCTTACATCCACTTGATTTGGTACATTGTGACTTATGGGGACCCGCACCTATTTGTTCAAAAGATGGTTACCGATATTATGTTGTTTTTGTTGATGATTATTCTAGGTTCCCTTGGTTTTATCCACTTAAAACAAAGACGGGTTTTTACACAATTTTACCCGTTTTCATCAACCTTGTTCAAACTCAATGTTCTCGCAAAATCAAGACATTTCAAAGTGATGGAGGCACCGAATTTGTAAATCATACCGTATGAAATATATTTGAAGATAACGGTACTTTTCACCGTTTCTCTTGTCCACATACTCCTCAACAAAACGGACGTGTGGAACGTAAACATCGACATATTGTGGAAACCGGTTTAGCTATGCTTTTTAATGCACATATACCCGCATCTTATTGGGTTGATCCATTCTCATCCGATACTTATATTATAAACCGGTTACCATCCACATTATTGGAGAACAAGTCTCATTTTCAAGGTCTCTTTAATCAAGATCCAAATTATGATAATTTTCGGGCATACGGTTGCCAAGTGTTCCCGTACTTTCGTGATTATTCTCCTCACAAATTAGCTCCACGAAGTATTCCATGTGTCTTCATTGGATATAGCACTCAACATAAAGGTTACCGGTGTCTTGATCCCACCACATCTCGCATATATATTAGTCGTCATGCTCGCTTCAATGAACATTTTTTCCCATTTAGTGGAAACACTTGTGAGACTAATATCCGAAATTTGGATCTTATTACTTTCTTGCATGATATACCATCCTCAACACCTCAAACGTGCAACACCACCACCCAACCAACTCCACCCAAACCTACACCCACATGTATTTTATGTGTACCAACCGCCACAGCCCCACAAACTACAAACACTTCACAAAATACAACCACTATAAACCAACTACCAAATAATACAACCCAACCCCAACCTACGGACCCACTACCTACTAAGCCAATGAACTCGATTCCATCACCACCTCAAATACAGCCTACTACAACCTCATTATCCAATACCGGCCCAACCTTAAATACCTCACAAAACCCTTTGGCCCAAAATTCTTCACATATAAACCCACTACCAACTCACAATACCTTCGGCCCAAATCAAACAAATCAGGCCCCACCACCCTCTCAAATTACGACCCATGATACTCCATTACAACCATTTTCTCCACCAACCACCGAAACTCATATTCACTACCAAAAGCCTCAAGAAACCACTACCACATCATCATCCCATCCAATGCAAACTCTATCTAAATCTGGTATTGTTAAACCTAAACACGTAGCCAATTTTGCATCTTTAACCACCCACCCTCTCCATATAGCCTTAACTTCCTCCACCGAACCACGAGGATACAAAAGTGCTTCCAAAGATCCAAACTGGATGGAGGCGATGCTCGAGGAACTAAAAGCCCTTAAACAAAATAATACATGGACATTAGTTCCTCGCCCCACCTCCACAAACATTGTTGGCTCCAAATGGGTATATCGTATCAAGTACACCTCTAATGGCACCATTGACCGCTATAAAGCTCACTTGGTAGCTCAAGGCTACACTCAAATTCCGGGTCTTGACTATTCTCACACGTTTAGTCCTGTTGTCAAAGCCACCACCGTTCGGGTTGTTCTATCTCTATCCGTTCTAAATAAGTGGATATTGCATCAACTCGATGTAAAAAATGCGTTTCTTAATGGTGATTTAGAAGAAACGGTATTTATGGAACAACCACCGGGTTTTGTTGATTCAAAATATCCGTCACATGTTTGCAAATTATCCAAAGCTCTATATGGTTTAAAACAAGCACCGCGTGCTTGGTTTCATCGGTTGAGTACTTTTCTCCTTTCTTATGGTTTTATATGTAGTCGTGCTGACACGTCACTGTTTACATATTCTAGTTCATCATGCATCATGTATCTTCTTGTCTACGTTGATGACATCATTCTCACAGGAAATGATGAAACCGCCATCACCACATTCATTCAACATCTCAATCAAGAGTTTGCAATAAAAGATCTTGGAAATTTAAACTACTTTCTAGGTCTTGAAGTTGCATATACAGATGACGGTCTTTTCCTTACACAATCCAAATATGCAACCGACATTCTTCAACGGGCAAATCTACTTGATGCCAAACCAGTCTCCACACCGTTGTCTCCACATGTTTCTTTTACTACTAATGGACAACCCTTCTCGGATCCGACTCTCTATCGCTCTATGGTTGGTGCCTTTCAATATTTAACGATCACAGGACCAGATTTGTCATACGCAGTAAATCAAGTCTCTCAATTCATGCAAACTCCCACAATCGATCATTATGCGTCCGTTAAACGTATCCTTCGTTACGTCAAAGGCACAATTTCCTTTGGGCTCACATATCATCGTCCTACTCACAACAACATTCTAGGTTACTCTGATGCTGATTGGGCCCGCTGCCTTGACACACGATGCTCCACCTATGGTTATTCGATATACTTAGGTGGAAATCTCATCTCTTGGAGTGCTAAGAAACAACCAACCATATCTCGATCTAGTTGTGAATCGGAATATCGAGCTATGGCCAACACTGCTGCTGAAATTATTTGGATCACTCATTTGTTACGAGAATTACATGCATTATCAACAAAGCGGCCCCCTCTACTTTGTGACAATAAAAGTGCTCTATTTATGACTCAAAATCCTGTCTCTCACAAACGGGCCAAACATATTGAGTTAGATTATCACTTCATTCGGGAACTAGTTACTTCCAACAAACTTTTTACAAAGTTTGTTCCAACCACTCTTCAAGTTGCGGACATCTTCACTAAAAGTCTACGACGATCTCAATTTGAAATGTTCCGATCGATATTTCGTCTTGGTCCGCCACCTTTTCGATTGAAGGGGGTATTAACCGAAATTAAATGTCTATTATTGTGATTATTGTATTTCCATATTATGTCAATTATTGTCATTACTGTATTTCCATATTCTCTCCTAATCAAAGGAGTAACTCTTGTAATTATTTATTATGAAGATTGTATAAATAATAAACGCACCATACACAATAGGTATGGATTTGACCATACACACTTACTATCGACGTCCTTTTCTTTTTGGGATAATCCGAGATCCTTAGAGAGCATTCCGATTTTTTTATTTTTCTTTCCTTAAGCCTTACCATTTTGTGCCGCTAGAGACGGAGGATTTTTACGAGCAAATGCGACCAGAGTTATTTTGATCGAGTTATTTTGATCGAGTAGGTTACCCTGGCGAGTTTCTTTTACTTATAACCTTGTCATTTTCCCCTATTGCGGATGTGTGTCGTTGACAAGCCTTTGATTGAGACGTGAAATATCTACCCTGAGTTTCTTCCGAGCCATGACTTCGGGGACGAAGTCTATTTCAAGTGGAGTTGAGTTGTAACGCCCCAAAATGTAGCCATTAAATAATATTATTTCAATCACGTTTTTATTTTATTTATAATTAATTTTTTTTATTGGACGTTTTTAATTGATAGTTAAGACGTCACGTATTATTAGACGTTAATTAAATTAGACATGTCAGAGTCAATTATTGAAGTAATTATTATTTACTTTTATTAATTATTACAATCTTTTATTCAAGAGAGTTAATAAAAAGTTAGTCGTCTCGTAAGCTTTAGACGACAATTTGTTAGACGTCGTTTATTCGTGTGCGCGTCTCGGGCTTCAACCGGATTAATATTTCGAGAGTTGGGCGTGTTGTATTTGGGTCGGGCCAAAAGAGAAAGAGATCGAGATTTAGTTGAGGGGCTGGCCTAAAGAGATTTGTCGGGCTTTAGAGTGGCTGGCTTAATTAGTCATTAGGGAATGCTTAAATGAAAAGGGTAAAAATCCAAAACAAACCCTATTGGTTCTCGTGAGAATGCAGCCGCCCATTGCGATATGATTCTCGTCCATCAAGTGAAGAAAAACTTCGGACGGTGCACATGTAAAGAAATGTTGACGGTGGAGTTTTAAGAGTTTTGGAATAATTGACGTGCTTGGACTTTTGGACGTTTAAATTGAGTTCTCAATTTTGAGATGCTTTAGCCAAATGTTTGAGAATTAATTCTCAATTGGAAATTTTGGTCAACGCAACAAAGTCTCAAGGGTTTTCTCTCGCGCATACTGCAATGTGGTGGGTTTGGTTCGTATGTTTTTCGGGTTTTATCATAATTATTTAAAAATCATTTTAGTATACTGGCAGATTTGATTTGTTGTCTTGCGCGCTGTTTTTGACATCCTTGGAGTCCGTTTTAGGAAAGGGCCGCCTCACAGAGATTTGTATTACTCTGAGGTAGCTTTCCGTGGCCGCTAACTCCTCGTTAATTGAGTTAACGGTTTGTGAGATACGACCCTTTTTGTAACTGTCTGCAGTGCTGATATACAGCACGAATTTGCCTGTTGCAGGCCTGTTTCGGGACCGTTCGGGACAGAACCGGACTGAACTTTATATAGACGGTTTGTAGTGTCTTATGTATACTATATGCTGTGAAAATTTGGTGTCATTCCGTGTACCGAGTTGAAAGTTATGGTCGTCCGATTTTGCTTCAAATTGTGTTTTGGATTATGTTGAAATTCGGGTTTTAGAAATTATAGTTTTACGAAATTATGAGTCTTTATTTTCGTGGGTTTATAGGGTTGTGTTTCGGGTTTAAGGCTGCATTTATGAGTGTCAGGTTGGGTAAAAACCATCTTGATTATAGCTAAACGTTTTGTTTAACTGAGAAACGGAAACCGAATCTTAAGGTTCTGGGTTTCCTAAAACCAAATAATTTTCTTAAATAAAAGAATAGATTAATGGTAAACATGGTTCTGAGGCTAAAAGTGAATTTCGGGAATGTCGGGTGTCTTTGGAATAAAAGGTTTGATGTCGGGATTCAAAACGGGTTTTAAACTTAATGCTGAATTTTCTAGCAGAATCTAGCCTTCGAGTTTGAGTCTATTTTTGACACACTTAAATTATGTAGTGAGCGGTTTGAGAGTTATAGCCGTTCCCGCGAAAGTGCTAAGTGCTGTTTAGTTTCTGCTGAATCAACCTTTGAGTCTACTCCTAACCCGAGATTCCTTGTACTTTGTAAGACCTTCTAGGACATGTTAGAGACGCTCTTCTGTACCGAGGATATTTTGGAGCTTACGGTTATTCGAAGTGAGTATTCTCACCGTGTATTCAGTTTAACGTTGTACATGCATGACTTACGTGTTACATTACTTGCACCATAATCGTTATCTGAGTTTGATCTGTTATCTGAGTATCTGAGCATCTGTTTAATTACTAGTGATCTAAGATATTAGTGTCTGGGTATTTGAGCTCAACATAGGGTTGTACCGTGCTGCTGTAAACTTATCTGAGTTATCTTGTGTTTTGAGTTTTTGAGTTTTGAGTTTCCGAGTTTTGAGTTTTGAGTTAAACATTAAACATAATATATCTGACTTGACACTGAAGAGCACTAGTGTCATATGTTTTGACTTGACACCGAAGAGTACTGGTGTCAGACGTTTTGACTCAACACCGAAGAGTACATGTGTTGAGGTAGTGTGAGGCGGGTCGAGGTTGATCTCTCGGCGCAAGTCACACAAGCGCGCTATATAAATTAAAATCCGAGTAATAAAATTTGAGGAATAAATCTGAGTAATTAATCGAGTAGATTCTGAGTAGGAGTACACCGATGTACCCTCATGTGTTGTATGTTATGATTGTTTACATTTTGAGATTATTCACTCAGCGGTGGCTGACCCCAAACACTCCCTCCCATTTCGCAGGTACTAGCAAGGGCAAAGACAAGTGTAATGGTTGATGAGCTGCGTTTCTATTTTTATATTTATGGATTTGGGTTAAAAGATTTATTTTGAGTCAAACATGTTTTGTTTTTAAAACCCTTAATTATTCCGCATTTAAACCACGAGACGGTTTTATATTTTTATTTATGAATTGGGACATTTGAGTTACTTGTACTTTTGAGGAAAAATGTAATATTTTATTGATTAAATTTTTATAAATTTCCTCTGATTTTTGGGATGTTACAATAGTGTAACAGGTTCAGCGCATAGGACAAAACGCTGAACCATTGATCGATTTCTGTGTGCACCCAACAAAGTTACACGCTGCTAAAATTACTCCAGAACTTTATTCCTTCGAGCAGAGTGTAAACCACCAGTTACCTCTAGTTACCTGATTCGAGAATTGAATCTGTATAACGAAAGTGTCTGGTCTTGTGCTTGATCATTTGTTGATCATAAACCTGTCTTAGATAATATATGTTGTTGTCTATCAAATGCAAGCAGTTTAGTTAGGATTTGTTCTTAGTTATTCCGCAAACTGCTTGCATCTTTATTGTATCATTATTCATTAATAAAGAAAAGTTTAAAGTGTTGAGTGTCTCCATTAATTTTAAATTGGTTAGTGAAAGCGTATAGGTGTTGTATTTCACTTATTACGGGACTAACTGTTGGGATATACACGATACAACTGATGCTGCAGTTGGTACTTAAGAAGACTTAGTACTGATGGGGCACAATTACAAGAAACACTACTGATCTTGGACTTACTACTGATGATCAAGTTTACTACTGATGTCGATATATGAAGCTGATCTTGTCCGAAATTCTAGTAGATTTAGTTTAGAATTTAAATCTTTTTGTAATTTGATTATAATCTAGTCCTAGAATAACTAGGGTAAAATGTTAGGCTTCAAGGACTATTATATATAGTTCCTTATGAATTGTAAACATACGTGTATTGATCGATTAATATTAATACATTGAAGCTTTTTGTGATAAACTGTGTTCTTGTTTATTCTTATTCAATTTCCAGTTTTCATTGTTCTTATTCAATCAACATAGTGTTAATCCGCTGTAACTTCTATTGTTGAGTAGATCTGTGATTCAATAACTTATTGAGTTATTTGATCCTGACAAGTGGTATCAGAGCAATAAGGTTCTAGATCTACGAATTAAGAACATCAAAAAGTTTCATACTTTCAAAACTAAAATTGTTAATCATGTCTGATAACAATGAAAGCACACAGGCAAACAAGATTCCAATTCTTACTCCCAACAACTTTGGGATGTGGAAAAACAGAATTAAGCAGTACATGCTTATTACTGATTATTCCATGTGGGAAGTTGTTCTAGAAGGCAACAAAACCATACAAACTCAACTCACAAGTTCATCAACTGAATCAGACAAACTCAAGTGTGACAAAGAGAAGAAAGACATATGAATTGAACTGAAAGCTTTGAGCACCCTGTTGCTTGTTATTCCCAGTGACTACCAACATCTATTTGTTGAATACGATGATTCTAAGAAGTTGTGGCAGGCACTGGAGAAAAGGTTTGTTGGTACCAAAAGTACTAAAAGAAACATGAAGTCTGTCTTGAAGCAAGACTTTGAAAACTTCAAAGGACAGAAGAATGAATCCTTGTCACAAGTTTTTGATCGATTCAACAAACGTATTGGTGAACTCAATCAAGTTGGAGTTAAACCAGACAATGATGATGTCAATAGAAAGTTTCTCAGGTCTCTTGGAGAAGAGTGGTCTATGTATACTGTGATATATAGACAGGGAGATGCATTGGAAGACAAAGAACTTGTTGAACTTTACAATGAACTACGAGTCTTTGAATCTGAGGTAAGTCAGAAAACTCCTACTTTACCTTCAAACAATGCTGCTTTTGTGTCAAATACAGGTACAAGTCAGGATGCTACAAATGGAAATTCTAAAGAAGCTGAAGATATAGCATGATAATCATTCTTTACTAACCATGTGCACACTGCACTAATTAGTGAAGACTTGGAACAAATCAATCCTGATGATCTGGAAGAGATGGATATAAAGTGGCAGATGGCAATGCTGAGTTTAAAGACCAAAAGATTTCTTAAAAGAAATGGTAGACAGAATTTGAACTTCAACAAAGGTGAACATGCTGGATTTGACAAAACCAAAGTCAAGTGCTACAACTGTAGTAATTTTGGTCAGTTTTCTAGAGAATGTCCAAGCAAAGATCAAAGATCAAATTACAACAAGAACAGTACATCAAACTCAACTGCTCTTGTATCTCAAGAGGGACAAGGTTATGATTGGAGGTTTCAAGCAGAAGAACATGCTCAAAATCAAGCACTCATGGCCTTCACATTCTACTACTGAGGTACATTCAAATCTTGCACTCCTGAATGCATCAAAGCATATAAAGAACTATAAAAACATAATAAAGAAACTCTTGATGAGATGATATTTAACAGAAATAGAAGAATTGAATTTAATGGTTGCATTGCAGATTTAGAAAATCAAATTAAAATTTATAAAATAGCTGATAAAAAACTAAAAGATGAATTATTACAAGCAACATATGATAAAGAACATGCTGAGTTAAAATTAAAAGAAACTTTAATCAAATTAGAAGAATGTCAGTTAGAATTTAAACAAAATAAATCAACCATTAAGAAATTTGAAAGAAGTTCTAAAATAATTGATGAATTAACCAGCAATCAAACCACTAAAAAAGTTGTTCATGGTGTTGGATATCATGTAGTCCCACCTCCAACAAACTTTATTCCTCCACTCAAGTCTAGTTCAGAAAGAATCTTAAATGAATTAAAATTAGAAAGTCAAACTGAAACAAGTAATGATTCATCTGATGATGAACAAACAATTAAATCAACTGCTACAAGTTTTCATACCACACAAAGTCAAACTGAATCCCTCAAATATAATTCAGAAAATATACCAACTATTATAAAAGGGGAAATCAAAGAAATCTAAATCAGTTAAAAGAACAAAGAAAACCTGAAAGCGCTAAAACAACAAAATAAACCTGTTTAATTTGCAACAAAGTTAATCACTTAGCAAAGGATTGTCACTTCAATCCAATTAACTGCAAAGAATTAAAGAATTCAAAGAAAACAAGGAAAAGTTAAAAGAATTGAAATTAAAACAAACTGCAGAAGTTAAACAAATTAAAAATCCACATGTTGAAGTCTCTAAATTTGGAAGATCTGCGCAAAGATTTGTCCAAAATATTAGGCATGGAAGCCCAAAAAGAAATCATTATTTTGAAAGTAATCGAAAGCCTAATCAATTTTCTAAATATTCAAGTTTTTCAAACATCAGTAGTAACAATCAAAGATTTACTACTGGTACTAAACCTAATTACAATGCTGTCAGATACACTTACTATAATACTACTGATCATCCTAAGAACTCATATTACCCAAATACTACTGGTCCATCAGTAGTAAAATATTCAAAAGCCTAAAATTATGGGTATAAACAAAAATAAATAACACCAAACAACAGTAACAATAAACAACTGAATACCAAACCTGCATCAAAAGCTTACACTGTTCGAAAATCTTATTCTTCAAAGGATGAACCCAAGACAAAACAAGCTTGGGTTCCCAAATTTAATTAATCCATTTACTTTTTGTGCAGAGCATTCAGATCCCTGGAGAAGGAAGAACATGACATATTGATAGTGGATGCTCTAGGCACATGACTGGAAATCTTCAAATTTTTAGAGATTTCAAGTCTTTTGAAGGAGGATATGTTGCTTTTGGTGAAAACCCAAGAGGTGGTAGGATTACAGGTAAAGGTACAGTATCTAATGGTAAGATTACTTTTGATGATGTATTTTATGTTGTTGAGCTTAAATATAATCTGGTGAGTGTCTCACGAGTATGTGATAAAAAGTAAAAAATTCTCTTTACAGATATAGAGTGCCTCATTCTTTGACATGACTTTATTTTAGATGAAAAATATGTTATTTTAAGAAACCCATAGGAGAAACAATGTGTATTGCCTGGATATAGGGGGAGAACTCATTTCTTCAAATGAGATCAACTGTTTTATATCTAAGGCAAACACCAATGAATCAGAACTCTGGCATAGAAGGATGTGTCACACAAATTTTAAAAATATGAATAATTTAGTCAAAAAGAATTTGGTAGTTGGTTTACCTCAAAAAGAACTCATATGTGATCATCATTGTGTTGCATGCCTAAAAGGTAAACAACACAGGACTTCTCATTAGTCCAAAGCAATCAATTCTATTTCTGACCCTTTGCAGCTCCTACATATGGACTTATTTGGTCCTACAAATGTAATGAGTATTTGAAAGAAACAGTACTGTCTTGTTATTACTGATGATTTTCCCAGGTATATTTGGGTTTTCTTTCTCAGGACCAAAGAATAAACAAGTAAAATCATATAGAATCTGATAGTCAAACTGGAAAACACAAGAGATCTCAAAGTGAAAGCCATTAGATGTGATAATGGCACATAATTTAAAAATGCCGACTTAATCTCTTTTTGTGATCTTAAAGGTATTGACAGACAATACAGCTCACCTGGAACTCCACAACAAAATGGTGTAGCTGAAAGGAGAAATAGAACAATCATTGAAGCAGCCAGATCCATGCTTGCAGACTCAAAATTACCAATAACATTTCGGTCTGAAGCTGTTAATACGACCTGTTATGTTCAAAACAGAGTATTAATAGTTAAGCCTCATTTTAAAACACCTTATGAACTTTTTAATAAAAGAAAACCTTCAATAAGTTTCTTAAAATCATTTGGTTGTCCTTGTACAATTTTAATTACAAGAAAACAAAGCAAAGCATACAGAGTTTTCAACAAAAGGCTGAGGATCATTGAAGAAAGTGTGGATGTATCATTTAATGAAAACTTGATGAATGAACAGGAAAATGGCCCAGATTGGCTATTTAACATTGATAATCTAACAAATCTCTTATTTTAGATATGATCGTAATGCAGGTGATACAAACAATCAAAGTCCACAAGGAAAATCATCACCATTCAATGGTAGTCAAGATACAATGAAGTATATCCTTGTTAATATTGATCCCAAGGTTAATACTGAGGACAGTAGTAACTCTGATAACCCTAGCAATCTTGATACCAGTAACAATTCAAACTCACAAGATACTACTGATCCCAGTAGTAACTCAGAAACTCAAAATGATAATAGTGAACCAAACAATACCGATGTCAGTAATAACAATGAACCACATGATTTGAATGAAAATCATATTACTACTGATACCAGCAGCAATGAAGAAACTCAAGAAGATCCAGAAAATCAAGAAGAAACCTGGACATATGCACAAGTTCCTGAATCCAATGAATCAAACCTTGACAGTCAAATTGTTGCTGATAAAGTTTCCAACTCAAGAACTGAAAAGAACCATCCCTTACACTTAGTTCTAAGTGATGTGAATTCAAATATACAGACTAGAAGCAAATTTAACTCAAATTTATATTCAAATACTTGCAATATAAATCTAATATCTAATGAATGTTTATATGCTTATTTTCTATCACAGGAGGAACCTAAAAAGATTCAACAAGCCATGAAGGATTCAAATTGGATTAAAGCAATGCAAGAAGAACTTCTCCAATTCAAATTACAAACTGTTTGGACACTTGTACCTCTACCAAAAGGAAAAAGGCCCATTGGAACACGATGGATCTTCAGAAACAAGAAAGATGAAAAAGGTATAGTAATCAAAAACAAAGCCAGACTTGTAGCCCAAGGATACACTCAAGAAGAAGGAATAGACTATGATGAAGTATATGCTCCTGTTGCAAGAATTGAAGCAATAAGGATTTTTCTGGCATATGCTTCATTCAAGAAATTCAAATTCTATCAAATGGATGTTAAAAGTGCATTCCTATATGGGAAGATTGAAGAAGAAGTATATGTTTGTCAACCTCCAGGATTTGAAGATCCTGAACATGATGATTATGTGTACAAATTAGACAAAGCTCTATATGGCCTACATCATGCACCAAGAGCTTGATATGATACATTATCATCATTCTTATTTAAGAACAATTTCAAAAGAGGTGCAATTGACAAAACTCTGTTTATAAGAAAAGTCAAAGATGATATACTACTAGTCCAGGTATATGTAGATGATATCATCTTTGGATCAACAAATGATCAACTGTGCAAAGAGTTTGAAGAGTCGATGCAGATCAAATTCAAGATGTGCTCAATGGGTCCAATGAATTTCTTCCTTGGACTCCAAATCAGTCAAAGAACATATGGTATTTTGATTAATCAATCAAAATATGTCAAAGACATCTTGGAGAAATTTGCAATGAAAGACTGTAAAAATGTAAGCACACCTATGGAAACACATAAACACCTACATCCTGATGTTGAGGGGGAGGATGTAGATGAACATTTATATAGATCAAAGATAGGGTCTTTAATGTACTTAGCTGCATCAAGACCTGATATTATGTATAGTGTTTGTGTGTTTGCCAGGTATCAAGGAAAACCAAAGGAGCTTCACTTGCAGGCAGTCAAAAGTATCTTCAGATACTTGAAGGGAAAACCATTACTTGGTCTTTGATATCCACATGACTCACCTTTTGAACTAGTAGCCTACACAGATAGTGACTATGGTGGTGAATGTCAAGATAGAAAATCTATTACTGGTGGATGTCAATTCTTTGGATCAAGATTGTTGTCATGGCAATGTAAGAAACACACAAACGTGTCAACATCAACTGCTGTAGCAGAGTATGTAGCTGCATCTGCTTGTTGTGCTCAAGTACTGTGGATTGAAAATCAACTCCTAGACTTTGGTATATCTATTCTTAAAACTCCTATTTTTATTGATAATCAAGGTGCTATTAGTATTATGAATAATCCAGTAAAACACTCAAAAACTAAACATATTGAAATAAGATTTCAATTTTTAAGGGATTGTAATGAAAAGAAATTAATTAAAGTAGAGAAAATGCATACTGATAATCAACTAGCAGATCTTTTTACAAAAGCATTTGATGTAGGAAGGTTTAACTTTTTGGTTAGCAGTATTGGAATGATTTTAATAAATTAATTTCATTATAAAGATCATATGTAAAGTTTTTATATATTATTTCTATTTAAAAGTGTTTGTTTTACTACTGATTATTAGTACTGACTATGGGTTGTATTCAGAAAATACTACTGATTGGGTTTCTCTGAGAATTAGGTTAAGTGTGAATCAAGAGTTACTACTGACGATTTACTACTGATTCTTAGTTTTATTACTGATTGACCGTTATATGTGAAATTCACTGTTTTACCATACTAACCTCATGAAAGTAGCCGTCAAGCTATGATTCGAAGGACATTTCGGTCATTTTGCAGGATAATTCGAAAAATATAAATAGTTGAATGCGATTAGTTTAGCATAATATGCTAGCATTCCTAGGGAATGCTGATGGAACAAGAAGCTTTAGGCCTATTGTAATGTTTTTGAAAAACTCTCCCATACGATTTGCTTTAACAGTACAACCAAAACTTTGTGTATAACACATTGTTCAATTTTGGGAGAAGGCAGAAAGAATAGAATAACAGGGCGTAATCAAAATCAAATCTGAAATAGATGGAAAGACTATTACAATCTCAGAACAAACCATTAGAAACCATCTACAACTCAATGATGAGTCAGGTACATCTCTTTTATTTAAAGTAGTGCTGATAGAAAATGTTTTAAAAATGGGGTATGATGGAAGAACAGATATTTAAACGTTTCAAAAAGGTCTTCTTTCTCCCCAATGGAAGAATTTGGTTCATACAATTCAACATTGTATGTCACCAAAGAAAAGTACCTGGAGTGAGTTTAACAGATCTATAGCATCTGATGTTGTGTGTTTGTGCACAGATCAAGTATTTAATTTTTCTAACATGATTTTTGAAGGAATGCTTGGAAACTTGTCTGTTTCAAAATTTTTAATGTATCCAAGATTCCTTTCACATATTTTTGATTGTGAGATCCCAGATCTTGTAAAACCAAAAACATTTTTCCGATTCCAGAATTAAATAAAAAGTTTTACTCAAACATGAACAAAAAGTTCAAATTTTCTGGAAAGATAACTCCATTGTTTCCAAACATGATCTATCATCAACCCCCTACTGGAGAAGGTTCAAGCCACCCAAATAAACCCCAACCCACTCCATCACCAAAAACAGCCCACACACAATCCTATGAGTCCACTCAATCAACATCACTACAAAATGACATGAATATGTCCCAGAAACATGTTATTAAACCTCAGAGTGTTACTCTTAACTCTGAGGTAGACCAACCAATAGCCAAAATTATTTCCACAACATACAAAAGGAAAAGATTTTCCAAAAAGGACACCAGGTAACCCATTGAGTCAACTCCCAAGCTCGAAGAGTTGTCCTCCAAGGAGGAGAGAGGACATGAGGAAAGGGCTCCTACTACTGATGCACCAAAGGTTGGTGCACAGGACAGTAGGAACATCATTAGGACCCAGACCTCGGCAACTTTGGTGGTGACTCATCATTTGAGCCAGCTCTCAAAGGACCCTGATGCCAAGAAACCACAAGGGGAGGTACTTCTGCTTCTTCTAGGAAGAAGAGACTATCTAAATCACCCAATGAATCACCAAGCAATAGTCAGGGTAGAATGAAAATTCCTAAATTGATGGATACGATGGAAAACCTTAAAGCCAATGTACCAAACAAGCCCGATGATCTACCTAGATGGAGTGAGGGCAGCATGAAACCAGCACAATTGACGGATAAGAAGGAAAACCTTGAAACCTTTTTACAACATTGCCTGAATCTCATAAATAATCAAGGGAGAACCATGAGCTACATGAAGCACTACATTAATGTGATGAACAGAAGACTAAAGAGGTTCGATTACAAGCTTCAAAGACAATCCAATCTTATCAGAAAGTTAAAAAAGAAGATTGTTGATAGTGAGGCTCAACAGGTTGAGTTCACTAAGGGGGAGAAGGATCATATAAAAGAAATGACTGATAACTCAATTGCAGAAGCAACATCCTCCCTCTTAAATTTGAAAGAAGCTCATCGTGAAACAGGTCAGTTTAATGATGAAGACCTGAACAGAGGAGTTAGAAGTATGGATGAGGATGTGTTTGTGTCTGCAATTCAATCCCAGCAGCAGCAGAACAAACATTCTCTCATACTACTGATGTTATGGGTGCTACTGATCCCATAAATACTACTGAGATGGTAGAACAAACTTAAGAAATTCATACTACTGATCCTATGGAAGAAGATGTACACGAGGTACAGATCAAATACCATCTCCAGTTACTACTGATACTGACACTACGGATGATATACCAGTAGTAAACACTCAAGAAGAAACATCAATAGTAAACTCCTCAAATTTACAAATGGTGATTTACAGACCTCTCAACTTGCAGTCTCTAATACCAGTAGTAACTACCTTGGTTACTACTAAGTCTGAAGAATTACCAGATCCTATTGAACCAGCAGTAGTCATCCCAAGACCTCCAACACCATAACTACAACCACTTATAATCCGAGATATTGATGATGATGTGAACTGGGATGAGGTTGATGAATGTGTTTTACCTTCTCACCCCAAGATATTACCAGAGAATAAAGTACATACAATTTCTCCTTCAATCAAGTTTGTACCAGTAATTGATATGAAGTACACTCCACTTCCAAAATGTGTGGGAAAAGGATAAGAAAAATTTGATGATGATTATCCACACAGAGCTTTAGGTCATTATATGGTAAATAAAATTAATCTGGTTAGACCTTTAAAGCAAGATGTATGGAAGGTGAAAAGAATGAGATATCAAAGAAAGTGTGCTAAGACTCAAGCTCTTGAAGATAAAAGAAAAGTTGAAGAAGAAAGATTGAAAAATGCAGCTATTCAAGAGATTGAAGAATTTCTGGCAGAAGATCAACAAGCAGAATTTGATAAATAAAAGAAAATAGAAGAAGAACATTTGAACTGTCTTGAAGATCTAGTTGCAGAGTGCAAAAGAAAAAAAGTTGAACTACCAGAAGAAATACTTGAGCAGAGGACCAAAATGGTAGAATACTTTAAAACAAAAGGTCACAGTGCAAAGTCATTTGGAAGAATGAAGATGTTGAATATTGTTGACAAGTACTGCACTGCAAGAAAGAATGAATTGGAAGAACCTGAAGAAGAAGAAGTTAAGGTCACAGAATTGATTGATATTGATCCTAAACTGGTGATTACAAGAAAATCAATGACTGGTGAATCCTCAAATCCATCTGCCAATACAATAAAATTAATAGATGCTGAAGAAGAGGCAAGGAGGAAAGCAAAATAAGACTTCCCAATACTTGATCTTCCTAAAGCTCCTCTACAATATAATATAATTATTAACTGGAGAGTTGTCAATAATGTGATTGAAGTGATCAGAGAAGACAAAACAACTCAAAGATTTAGTGCTTGGAAGCCAATGATCATGTCATTATCAAGAAGTGATATAATCAAAGTTTTAATCATTGGTAAACCAAGAATGTCTAAAAAGAAATGGAGAAACTCATGTGCTGGATATCTAACTGAAATGATTGATGCTGCATTTTATCCAGGTGAGTACCCTGAGAAGTTTGAAAGCAAAGAAGTTGTATATGCTTGGAATGATCTCCCAACAATTTATATGTACTTCTTTGAAAGAGCTAGCAAAAGATGTGAACTGTTTCTGTTTGAAAAAAGAGTATAATCATTCTGAAGAAACAATGTATCAAGCTATTTGTTTTTCCTTCATTAGACCTCATGATGCTGTTATGTTCTCAGAAAAGTACAATTATTTCATTAAGAAGAACAACAAGTATAACATTGAACAAAGAAGATTGAGAAATCAGCAAGTAAAGGAAGGAGATGAAAGGAGAGCTAAACTCTTAGAAGAGAAGAAGAGAAAAGAGAAAGAAGAGAAAGAAAAGGAAACTTGATTAATTACAAGTGAATTAACAAGTTTAGGGGGAGATTGTTGGGATATTGATGATACTACTGGTGCTGCCGTTGGTACTTAAGAAGACTTAGTACTGATGAGGCAGAATTACAAGAAACACTACTGATCTTAGACTTACTGCTGATGGTCAAGTTTACCACTGATGTCGATATATGGAGCTGATCTTGTCCGAGATTCTAGCAGATTTAGTTTAGAATTTAAATCTTTTTGTAATTTGATTGTAATCTAGTCCTAGAATAACTAGGGTATAATGTTAGGATTCAAGGACTATTATATATTGTTCCTTATGAATTGTAAACATACATGTATTGATCGATTAATATTAATACACTGGAGCTTTTTGTGATAAACTGTGTTCTTGTTTATTCTTATTCAATTTCCAGTTTACATTGTTCTTATTCAATCAACATAGTGTTAATCCGCTGTAACTTCTATTGTTGAGTAGATATGTGATTCAATAACTTATTGAGTTATTCGATCCTGACACTAACAATTGGTATCAGAGCATGACAATTAATTCATAATTGTTGATCTGCTCACTTACTGATCAAAATGAGATATGTGGTCTCCAAACTGAACCTCGGTTCAAAATCAAATGCTCCAGTCTTCAACAGATGACGACCTTGGAATGTGGAAAGTGCGATTTCTGGGATTTGCCAATCCCCAGCACGAACTCGCTCCTAGTATTCTCGAAGCCGGTCCTTATGTTCCACATTTCCTCAGTCATAAACCTGGCATCTTTAAAACAGAAGAAAGTTCCTCTGAAGATAGAAAAGAAGAAAGTTCCCACTCAACAGAAGAAGAAGATTTTCTTTCTCAAGATGAAAATTTTTTTGTATATGAATCTAAGGAGGCAAAACCCAAAGAATTATGGACAGAAGATGAAAAAGAAAAGATAGGATTAGACGCAAAATTGATGTTTCTTCTTCAAACCTCACTACCAAATCACATTCTTATTACAGTCAAAGAATGTAAAACTACTAAAGAAATTTGGGATATACTGGTGACGTCATATGAAGGAACTGACGATGTTAAAACAAGTAAAAAATCTATGTTAATTCGAAAGTATGAGGCATTTAAGGTCATTCAACGTGATTCTCTTAAGCTGTCATACAGAAGGTTTGTGATTCTAACAAATGAGCTTAAAGAAGTTGATATTAAGAAAGATACACAAGAGCTTATGCACAAATTCCTGGAAATTCTGCCAAAGGAATGGAGCTTCATCTCTACGGTTTTAAGAACAACAGGAAAACTGAAAAATATGAATCTGGGCAGTCTCTACAGCACTTTAATGAATCTTGTGAATGAGAATACTATGTATTCTGCACTAAATGGTGAACTCTCTATTTCTCTTATTGCTGATGCATCCTTAAAACCATTGATATCTGAAGATGCAAGAGATGGGTATTCCAAAAATGCTGAAGAAAAGATTTTATCTGATGTCGATGACAGCAATCTCGAAGACGAATCTATCAGTGATTATTCCAGCGATAATGCACTCGACCTGGTAGAACAGATGGCTGCTCTCGTAACAAGATACAACAAAGTCATGAAATGGAACAACTCTGAAGCATCTGATCCTCAGATACACTAAAGTCAAATGAATGTTTTCGGTGTGGTCAAACTGGTCATTATAAAGCAAATTGCAGAGTAAACCTGAAGAACAATCAGCAGAGTTCCAATCTATCTACATCTGATTCTGATACATATGTCGAATATAATAGAAAGTTTGAAGAAACTAAACGAGAATTTCAGTCAAAAATGTATAAGAAGAAGTGAAAGCCTTAGCCCTTAGAGCTACTTTTCAGTCAAAAATGTATAATACAGAATCAAATAGTGATGAACCATCACAGAAAGAATCTGAAAATTTCTCAGTCAGCAACAACTGCAAGTTTCTAATGGCAAGATCATCTGATTCATCAGACGAAAACAATGACATTTGGTATATGGACAGTGGTTGCTCCAGACACATGGCGGGCTACAAATCACTTCTCAAAAACTTCACAAACAAAGCTGGTCCTAAAGTTTTCTTCGGTGATAATTCATCCGGAAAGGGAGTAGGTCAAGGAGAAATCTCTAACGGATCATGTACTTTCAAGAAAGTACTCTTTGTGGATGGCCTCAAGCACAATCTGATAAGTATAAGCTAGCTTTGTGACGCCAAGGACATGGTTCTTTTTACTGATACAAAAGGCTACATCATTAATCAAGAAGGAACAGTGGTAATGGATGCACCAAGAAAAGATGACATGTACATTCTCGACATGACCTCTGCTTCTCCTGAAAAGGTACTATGTTTCTTTGATGCCGCTCCAACTGATGTTAATTGGCTTTGGCACAAAAGACTCTCTCATCTAAATTTCAAAAATATAAACAACATCAGCAAAAGGTGCTTAGTCGAAGGACTCCCAAAACTTACTTTCACCAAAGACAAAATGTGTTCTGCTTGTGAGAAAGGAAAGCAACATCGAGCATCTTTCAGATCCAAAATAGTCTCCGCCTCTACGGCTTGCTTTAACCTAATCCATATGGATCTTTTTGGTCCTGTAAATGTAGAAAGTTTAGGCGGAAGAAAAAGGTATACTCTGGTTATCGTAGATGACTTTACCAGATTTTGTTGGGTCTTCTTTTTAAGATCAAAAAGTGATGTTGCTGAAGAAATAATAAACTTCATCAAGAAAACTGAAGTAAGTCTTGGAGTTAAACTTAAAAGTATCCGAAAAGTGATCGAGGAACCGAGTTCACAAACATCACATTAGAAGATTTCTGCAACCAGAAAGGCATTTCTCAAAATTTCCCAGCTCCAAGAACCGCAGAACAAAATGTGGTTGCTGAAAGGAAAAATAGAACCTTAATTGAGGCAGCCAGAACCATGCTGAACGAAGCCAAACTTCCAAGTCAATTGTGGACGTATGCAGTTCACACAGCATGTCACACACAAAATCGCGCAGTAATTGTCAAGAGACACAGCAAAACCGCCTAGGAAGTCGTCAGGGGAAGAAAACCAAACATTGAATATTTCAGAGTCTTTGGTTGTCCATGTTTTATTCTAAATAACAGAGAGCATCTTGGATAGTTTGATCCAAAAGCTGAAGACAGAATCTTTGTCGGATACGCTGAACAGTCCAAAGCATACAGAGTCTGCAATCTGAAAAGATCTACCTTTGAAGAAACCATTCATGTCACTTTTGACGAAAAACATGTTTCTGATCTTTCCCCTCCTTCTAACAATGATGAAGAACTAAACTTCAACGAACCAATCTCAACTTATCAAGATGAAGATACAGAATGCTCTTCAGAAAGAACTGATACCCCTTCGGTCAACAACCCTTCAGAAAGTCAAAACGTTATTCCAAGTAATATTCCAACATCTGCTAATACCCAATCTGAAAATTTTATACCATCTGAAAGTGAGCCTATTACACCTATCATAGATACAGTGCCTGATCAATTAACCCCTGTCCAAATTATTTCTGAATCTCAAGAAAACGAAACCACATCCTCTCTAGACACCATACCCCTCTACATCAACTCCCCCCACTCTCCCCAACACAACCTCTTCTTATCACAAATGATGAACCTGGACCATCAAATCAAGTATCAACTCTATGGAATAAGAAACATCCAATAAACCAAGTCATTGGGGATCTTCAACAGGGTGTTCGCACTCGGAGCCAATAAGCCAGCGCCAACATTTGCTTATTTGCTGGATTTGTCTCGATGATTGAACTTAAAAATGTCAAAAATGCACTTGAAAATCCTCACTGGGTATCTTCAATGCAAGAAGAACTACAACAATTCGAGAAAAATAAAGTGTGGACACTTGTTCCTCCACCGTCTAACACCAATATCATTGGAGCAAAATGGGTGTTCAGAAACAAACTCGATCAAGATGGAACCGTGATTAGAAACAAATCAAGATTAGTGGCCCAAGGATATCGACAAGAGGAATGTATCGATTTCGATGAATCTTTTGTCCCAGTTGCAAGACTAGAAGCTATTCGAATGTTTCTCGCATATGCTGCTTACAAAAACTTTAAATTTTTTTAGATGGATGTCAAGAATGCTTTTCTCAACGGCAAGCTTCAAGAACTAGTCTTTGTAAAACAACCTCCAGGGTTCAAAGATCACAGACATCCAGAATACGTCTACCAACTTGGTAAGGCTCTTTACGGGTTAAAACAAGCTCCAAGAGAATGGTATGATACTTTAACTCAATTTCTACTCAAAAGTGGGTTTACTAGGGGAACAATTGTCAGGATCGAATAACTCAAACAAGTTATTGAATCACAGATCTACTACAAAGAGAAGTTACATCGGATTAACACTTTTGTTATTTGAATAAGAACAATGTAAACTGTAAATTGAATAAAAATGATCAAGAACACAGTTTATCACAAAAAGCTTCAATGTATATTAATTATCGAACAATACACACGTACGTTTACAATTCGTAAGGAACTATATATAATAGTCCTTGAAGCCTAACACTTTAACCTAGCTATTCTAGAAAACGATTACAATTGAATTACAAAAAGATATACAATCTATAACTAATTCTACTAGAATCTCAGACACGATCAGCTCTAAATATAGACATCATTAGTATTTGCCATCGTCAGTAATATATCCAAGATTAGTAGTATTTCACGTTTAAGCACCATCAGTAGTAATTCAATAAGTATTACCTGTAGCATCAGTAATAGCTTGATTATTTCCCAACAATCTCCCCCTAAACTTATTAATTTATCTTGAATTAATCAAGTTTCTTTCTTCTTCCTCTTTCTTCTTCTTTTGTTCCAACAATCTAGCTCTTCTTTGATCACCATCAATTGTCTGTTGATTTATCCTTTTTCTTTGTGCAATTATATATTTACTGTTCCTCTTCACAAAATAGTTGTATTTTTCCTGAAACATAGCAACATCATGAGGTCTCATGAAGGAACAGGTGGTGATTTGATACATTGTTTCTTCAGAATGTGGATATTCTCTTTCATATAGGAATAGTTCACACTTCTTACTGGCCCTTTCAAAGAAATAAATGTTAATTGTTGGTAGCACATTCCAAGCATAGACATTTTCTGTGCTAGTGAATTTCTTAGGATAGTTATCTGGATAGAATGTAGCATCTATCATCTCTGTTAGATATCCAGCACCTGAGTTTCTCCAAGACTTCTTTGTCATTCTCGGTTTACCAATAATCAAGACTTTAATTATATCACTTCTGGACAATGACATAACCATTGGTTTCCAAGCACTGAACATTTGAGTTGTTTTGTCTTCTCTAATTATTTCAGTCACTTCATTCACAACTCTCCAGTTAATAATGGGATTGTCTTGTAGAGGAGCTATTGGAAGATCAAGTATTTGAGAGTCTTGTTTAGATTTCTTCCTTGATTCTTGTTCTGCTTCTACGGCTTTCCTCTTTTTGTTTACAGAAGGATTTGATGATTCACCAATCATTGGTTTTCTGGTAATCACTATTTTAGGATCAATATCAACTAATTCTTTGTCTTTGACTTCTTCTTCTTCAGGTTCTGCTAATTCCTTCTTTCTAGCAGTACAATATTTATCTACAATGGTCAGCATTTTCATTCTACCAAATGATTTAGCACTGTGACCCTTTGATTTTAAGTAATCTATCATTTTTGTCTTCTGCTCAAATATCTCATCTGGTAGATCAGCTTTTTCTCTTTTGCATTCTGCAACTAGATCTTCAAGACAGTTCAGATGTTCTTCTTCTATCTTTTTCTGTTTATCAAATTCTGCTTGTTGATCTTCTACCAGGAATTCTTCAATCTCTTGAATTGCTGCATTTTTAAGTCTTTCTTCTTCAGCTTTTCATTTATCTTCAAGAGCTTGAGTCTTAGCACACTTTCTTTGATATCTAATTCTTTTCACCTTCCATACATCTCTCTTTAAAGGTCTAACAATACTTATTTTGTTCACCATAAAGTGACCTAGAGCTCTATATGGGTAATCAACATCAAAATTTTCTTTTCCTTTACCAACACATATTGAAGGTGGAGTGTACTTCATCTCAACAACTAGAGTTATGGTAATTGATGGAGAAAAAGTATGTACTTTATCCTCTGTTAATATTTTAGGATGAGGAGGAAGAGCACATTCATCAACTTCATCCCAGTTCACATTATCATCAATATCTGGGATCATAAGTGGTTTTAATTCTGGAGTTAGGGGCCTTGGGATGATCACAGCTGGTTCAAGTAGTTCTGGTATTTCTTCTTCAGATTCAGTAGTAAGCAAGGTAGTTACTACTGGTGTTGTAGTTGTTGTATGTATTACCAGTTGTTGTGAGGAGTCTACTACTGGAGAGGTTGGTGCTGTGGTTACTACTGCTAGAGCATCAGTAGTAACTGGAATGTTTGTTTCTGTTATTGGAATATTTACTATTGATGTTGTTTCTTCATCAATGGGATCAGTAGTAACAACTCTGTTTGTTCTTTAGCTTCAGTAGTATCCATGGGATCAGTAGTTTCCATGACTTCAGTAGTAACTGGAGAATGTATTTCCTCAGGTGCTGGAGATTGTTGTGCAGGCATGAATACACCTTCATCCATACTTCTGAGTCCTCTATTTTGGTCTTCCCCAAAACTTTGACATGTTTCACCATGAGCTTCTCTAAGTTTTAAGAGGGAGGCTGCTGCTGCAATTGAATGATCAATCATACCCTGTATGTGATCCTTCGCCCCCTTAGTGATCTCAACTTGTTGAGCCTCACTATCAGCAATCTTCTTTTGTAATTTTCTGATGAGATTGGATTGCCTTTGAAGGCTATAATCAAACCTCTTTTGTCTTCTATTCAATGCATTGATACAGTGCTTCATATAGTTCATGGTCTTTCCTTAATTGTTTAGAAGTTCCAGGTAATGTTGTACAATGGTTTCAAGGTTTTCCTTCCTATCCGTCAATTTGAGTTTGTTTAATACTGCCCTCACTCCTTCTAGGTGGATCATTGGGCTTGTTTTGGTACATTGGCTTTAAGGTTTTCCATCCTATCCGTCAAATCAGTTATGTTCAATCTACCCTCATCACTGCTTGGTGATGAAATGGGTTGCTTAGATACTCTCTTCTTCCTAGTAGAAGCAGAAGTACCTCCCCTTGTGGTTTCTTGGCACCGGGGTCCTTTTAGTGCTTCCTCAAATGATGAGTCATCACTTAAAGTTGCCGAGGTCTGGGTCCTATTGATGTTCTCAATAGCATGTGCACCAACCTTTGGTGCATCAGTAGTGAGAGCCCTTTCCTTATGCCCTCTCTCCTCCTTGGAGGACAACTCTTGGAGTCTGGGATGTGACTCAGTGGGTCCCCTGGTGTCCTTTAAGGAAGTTTTCTTCCTTTTATAGATTTTGGACATTTGTTTGGCTATAGGTTGGTCTACCTCAGAGTGAAGAGTAGCACTATGAGGTTTATTTGCATGTACCTGGGACACAATCAGGACATTTATTTGTGTGGGTGATTGAGTGGACTTATTGGATTGTGTTTGGGCTGTTTTGAGTGATGGAGTGGGTTTGGGTTCAATGGGATGACTTGAACCTTCTCCAGTAGGTGGTTGATCATAGATCATATTTGGGAACAATGGAGTTTCTTTTCCAGAAAAATTGAACTTCTTGTTCATGTTTGAATAAACTTTTCTATTTAGTTATGGAATTGGAAAAATGTTTGTTGTTTTTATGAGATCAGGGATCTCACAATCAAAAATGTATGCAAGGAATCTTGGATATATTAAAAATTTTGAGACTGACAGATTTTCAAGCATTCCTTCAAAGATCATTTTAGAAAAATTAAATACTTGATCTGTGCACAACCTTACAACAGCAGATGCTATTGATCTGTTGAACTCATTCCAAGTACTTTTCTTTGGTGACATACAATGTTGAATTGTATGTACCAAATATTTCCATTGAGGAGAAAGAAGACCTTCTGAAAGGTTTGAATACCAGTTCTTCCCTCATACCCCATTTTCAAAATATTTTCTATTAAATCCGAATTAGAGAGAAGAGAAATACCTGACTCATCATTGAGTTGAAGATGATCTCTAATTGTTTGTTCTGATATGATAATGGGTTTTCCATCAATGTCAGATTTGATTTTTAGTATACCATGTTCTTCCACTTTTTCTGCCTTCTCCCAAAATTGAACAATGTGTTGTACACAGAGTTTTGGTTGTACTGTTAATGCAAACTGAATGGAAGAGTTTTTCAAGAACATTACTATCGGCCTAAAGCTTCTTGTTCCATCAGGATTCCTCAGGAATGCAAGCATGTTATGGAATTCTGAGTATAGAAGATATGTTTCAACGGCCAAAGGTTTCTTCATTGCCATTGTTATGTTTTTGGAGTTTGAAGTTTCACAGAAAATGTTATTGAGAGATTGTTATGAACAATTTTGTAAGTGAACTGATTTGTTACTGGTTCAAGGTTTTGATCGGATTTGAAGAGATTAGGGTTTATCGTAGGGTTAATCGGATCGAGGATTGGATAATGCTAAACTAATCTAATTCAGCTATTAATATTTTTCGAATTAACCTGCAAAAGGACCGAAATACCCTTCGAATCATAACCCAACGGCTATTTTCATGGGGGTTAGTATGGTAAAATATCGTATTTCACAGATAACGGTCAATCAGTAGTAACTAAGTACCAGTAGTAAAACATCAGTAGTAACTGTTGTTTTATACTTAACCTAATTCTCTGAGAAACCCTATCAGTACTAAATTATGAGTACAACTCATAGTCAGTAATAATAAATAACCAATAGTAAAACACACTTTTAAATATAAATATTGTACAAAAACTTTACATATAATTTTAATTTTAAGAGATTAATTTATTAAAATCATTCCAATACTGCTAACCAAAAAACTGAATCTTCCTACATCAAATGCTTTTGTAAAAAGATCTGCTAATTGATTGTCAGTATGAATTTTCTCCACTTTAATTAATTTCTTTTCATTGCAATCTCTTATAAAGTGAAATCTTATTTCAGTATGTTTAGTTTTGGAATGTTTTACTGGATTATTTACAATACTAATAGCACTTTGATTATCAATAAAAATAGGAGTTTGGAGAATTGAGATACCAAAGTCTAGGAGTTGATTTTGAATCCACAGAACTTGAGTACAGCAAGCAGATGCAGCTACATACTCTGCTTCAGCAGTTGATGTTGACACATTTGTTTGTTTCTTGCATTGCCATGACACCAGTCTTGATCCAAAGAATTCACATCCACCAGTAGTAGATTTTCTATCTTGACATTCACCACCATAGTTATTATCTGTGTAGGCTATGAGTTCAAATGGTGAGTCATGTGGATACCAGAGACCAAGAGAAGGTTTTCTCTTCAAGTATCTGAAGATTCTTTTGACAGCCTGCAAGTGAAGCTCCGTAGGTCTTGCTTGATACCTGGCACATACATAAACACTGTACATAATGTCAGGTCTTCATGCAGTTAAATACATTAAAGAACCTATTATTGATCTATATAGATGTTCATCTACATCCACCCCCTCAACATCAGGATGTAGGTGTTTATGTGTTTCCATTGGTGTGCTTGCACTTTTGCAGTCTTTCATTGCAAACTTCTCTAAGATGTCTCTTACATATTTTGATTGATTAATCAAAATACCATCTGATCTTTGATTTATTTGGAGTCCAAGGAAGAAGTTAATTGGACCCATTGAGCTCATCTTGACTTTGATCTGCATTAATTCTTCAAACTCTTTGCACAATTGATCATTTGTTAATCCAAAGATGATATCATCTACATATATCTGGACCAGTAGTATATCATCTTTGACTTTCTTGTGAACAAAGTTTTGTCATTTCACCTCTTTGGAAATTGTTCTTCAATAAATATGATGATAATGTGTCATACCAAGCTCTTGGTGCCTGATGAAGGCCATATAGAGCTTTGTCTAACTTGTACACATAGTCATCATGTTCAAGATCTTCAAATCCTGGAGGTTGACAAACATAGACTTCTTCTTCAATTTTCCCATATAAAAATGCACTTTTAACATCCATTTGATAGACTTTAATTTTCTTGAATGAAGCATATGCCAGAAAGATCCTTATTGCTTCAATTCTTGCAACAGGGGCATATACCTCATCATAGTCTATTCCTTCTTCTTGAGTGTATCCTTGGGCTACAAGTCTGGCTTTGTTTTTCATCACTATACCTCTTTCATCTTTCTTGTTTCTAAAGATCCATCTTGTGCCAATGGCTCTTTTTCCTTTTGGTAGAGGTACGAGTGTCCAGACAGCTTGTAATTTGAATTGGAGAAGTTCTTCTTGCATTGCTATAATCCAATTTGAATCTTTCATTGCTTGTTGAATCTTTTTAGGTTCCTCCTATGATAGAAAACATTCAAACATATATTCATTTGAGATTAGACTTATATTACATATGTTTGAATTTAGAGTTGAATTAAATTTGCTTCTAGTATGCATATTTGAGTTCACATCACTTAGAACTAGGTCTAAAGGATGATTCTTTTATGTTCTTGAGTTGGAGACTCTATCAGCAACTAGTTGATTATCGAGATTTGATTCATTGGATTCATGGATTTGAGCATCTGTCCAGGTTGCTTCTTGATTTTCTGGATTTTGTTGAGATTCTGTATTACTACTGGGGTCAGTAGTATCGTGTGAGTTTGAGTTGTTACTGGTATCAAGATTGCTAGGGTATTTTGAGTTACTACTGTCCTCAGTATTAACTGTGGGATCGGTATTAACTAGGATATATTTCATTGTGTCTTGACTACCATTGAATGATGATGATCCTCCTTGTTGACTTTGATTGTTTGAATCTCCTGCATTACAATCATAATTAACATCAAAGGATTTGGTTAGATTATCAATATTGAACAGCCAATCTGGACCATTTCCTTGTTCATTCATTAGGTTTTTATTAAAGGATACGTTCACACTTTCTTCAATGACCCTTAGCCTTTTGTTGAACACTCTGTATGATTTGCTTTGAGTTGAGTAACTTACAAAGATCCCATCATCTGATTTCCAGTCAAACTTACCAATTTGTTTTCTTGTAATTAAAAATGTACAAGGACAACCAAATGATCTTAGAAAACTTATTGAAGTTTTCTTTTATTAAAAAGTTCATAAGGTGTTTTAAAATGAGGCTTAACTATTAATACTCTGTTTTGAACATAACAAGCAGTATTAACAGCTTCAGCCCAAAAATTTATTGGTATTTTGAGTCTGCACGCATGGATCTGGCTGCTTCAATGATTGTTCTATTTCTTCTTTCAGCTACAGCATTTTGTTGTGGAGTTCTTGGTGAGCTTTACTGCCTGTCAAAACCTTTAAGATCACAAAAAGTAATTAAATTAGCATTTTTAAACTCTGTGCCATTATCACATCTAATGGCTTTCACTTTGAGATCTCTTGTGTTTTCCAGTTTGACTATCAGATTCTTTATGATCTCACTTGTTTCATCTTTGGTCCTAAGAAAGAAAACCCAAGTATACCTGGAAAAATCATTAGTAATAACAAGACAGTATTGTTTCTTTCCAATACTCATTACATTTGTAGGTCCAAATAGGTCATATGTAAGAGCTGCAAAGGGTTAGAAATAGAATTAATTGCTTTGGACTTATGAAAAGTCTTGTGTTGTTTACCTTTCAGGCAAGCAACACAGTGATGATCACACATGAATTCCTTTTGTGGTAAACCAACTACCAAGTTCTTTTTGACTAAATTATTCATATTTTTAAAATTTGTGTGACACATCCTTCTATGCCAGAGTTCTGATTCATTTGTGTTTGCCTTGGATATAAAACAGTTGATCTCATTTGAAGAAATGAGTTCTCCCCCTATATCCAGGCAATACACATTATTTCTCCTTGGTGTTCTTAAAAACAATAAATTTTTCATCTAAAATAAAGTCAGGAGAAAGAATGATGCACTCTATATCTGTAAAAAGAATCTTGTTCTTTTTATCACATACTTGTGAGACACTAACCAGATTATATTTAAGCTCAGCAACATAAAATACATCATCAAAAGTAATCTTACCATTTGATACTGTACCTTTACCTGTAATCCTACCACCTCTTGGATTTTCACCAAAAGCAACATATCCACCTTCAAAGGACTTGAAATCTCTAAGAATTTGAAGATTTCCAGTCATGTGCTTAGAGCATCCAATATCAATGTGCCATGTTCTTCCTTCTTCAAGGATCTGAATGCTCTGCACAAAAAATTAATGGATTAGTTAATTTTGGGAACCCAAACTTGTTTTGTCTTGGGTTCATCCTTTGAAGAGTAAGATTTACGAATTGTATGAGCTTCGAATGCGGGTTTGGTTTTCATTTGTTGTTTATTACTGCTTTTTTGTTTTACTACTGACTTAGGTGTATACCCATAGTTTTTGGCTTTTGAGTATTTTACTACTGATGGACCAGTAGTATTTGGGTAATATGAGTTTTTAGCATAATCTGTTGTATTATGGTAATTGTATCCGACAGCATTGTAATTAGGGTTTTTACCAGTAGTAAACCTGGAATAGTTGCTACTGATTTTTGAAAAGTTTGAGTATCTTGAAAATTGATTTTGCTTTCCATTATTTTTGAAATTATTACTTCTTTTTGTATTTCCATGCCTGATATTTTGCAAAAATCATTGTGCCGTTCTTCCAAATTTAGAGACTTCAACATGTGGATTTCTAATTTGTTTAACTTCTGCAGTTTGTTTTAATTTCAATTCTTTTAATTTTTCTTTGTTTTCTTTGAATTCTTTAAATTCTTTGCAGTTAATTGGATTGAAGTGACAATCCTTTGCTAAGTGATTAACTTTGTTGCAAATTAAACAGGTTAATTTTATTGTTTTAGCACTTTCAGGTTTTCTTTGTTCTTTTAACTGATTTAGATTTCTTTGATTTCCCCTTCTTAAAATAGTTGGTATATTTTTTGAATTATATTTCGGGGATTCAGTTTGACTTTGTGTGGTATGAAAACTTGTAACAGTTGATTTAATTGTTTGTTCAGATGAATGATTACTTGTTTCAGTTTGACTTTCTAATTTTAATTCATCTAAGATTCTTTCTGAAATTGATTTGAGTGCAGGAATAAAATTAGTTGGAGGTGGGACTGCATGATATCCAACACCATGAACAACTTTCTCAGTGGTTTGATTGCTGGTTAATTCATCAATTATTTTAGAACTTATTTCAAATTTCTTTATTGTTAATTTATTTTGTTCTAATTCTAACTGACATTCTTCTAATTTGATTATGGTTTCTTTTAACCTTAACTCAGCATGTTCTTTATCATAAGTTGCTTGTAATAATTCATCTTTTAATTTTTTATCAGTTATTTTGTAGATTTTAATTTGATTTTCTAAATCAGCAATACACCCATTAAATTCAATTCTTCTATTTTTGTTTCATATCATCTCATCACGAGTTTCTTTGTTAGTTTTTCTAATTCTTTATATGCTTTAATGCATTCAGGAGTGCAAGATTTAGAATGTACCTCAGTAGTAGACTCAGTAAGAGCCATGAGAGCTTGGTTTTGAGCATGTTCCTCTGCTTGAAAGCTCCATTCATAACCTTGACCCTCTTGAGATACTAATGCAGTTGAGTTTGAAGTGCTGTTTTTGTTATAATTTGATCTTTGATCTTTGCTAGGACATTCTCTAGCAAAGTGACCAAAATTATTGCAGTTGTAGCATTTGACTTTGGTTTTGTCAAATCCAGCACGATCACCTTTATTAAAGGTCAGATTTTGTCTACCAGTTCTTTTGAGAAATCTTCTAGTTCTCAAACTCAGCATTGCCATCTGCCATTTGATGTCCATCTCTTCCAGATCATCAGGATTGATTTGTTCCAGATCTTCACTAATCAATGCAGTGTGTACATGACTAGTGAAGAACGATTCTCTTGCTACATCTTCAGTTTCGACATTTTTTCCAGTTGCAGCATCCTGACCTGTACCTGTACTAGACATAAAAGCAGCATTGTTTGAAGGTAAATTAGGAGTTTTATTACTTACCTCAGATTCAAACACTCTTAGTTCATTGTACAGTTCATCAAGCTCCTTCTCTTCCAATGCATTTCCTTGTCTGTATATAACCGTATGCATAGACCATTCTTCACCAAGAGATCTGAGGAACTTCCTGTTGACATCATCATTGTCTGGTTTAACTCCAACTTGATTGAGTTCACCAATAAGTTTATTGAATCGATCAAAAACTTGTGACAATGATTCATTCTTCTGTCCTTTGAAATTTTCAAAGTCTTGCTTCAACACAGACTTCATGTTTCTTTTGGTACTTTTGGTGCCAACAAACCTTTTCTCCAGTGCTTGCCACAGCTTCTTTGGTTGATTCCCACATGGAATAATCAGTAATAAGCATATACTGCTTGATTCTGTTTTTCCACATCCCAAAGTTGTTGGGAGTGAGAATCGGGATTTTGTTTGCCTGCGTGCTTTCATTGTTATCAGACATGATTAACAATTTTTGTTTCGAAAGTATGAAACTTTTTGATGTTCTTAATTCGTAGATCTAGAACCTTAATGCTCTGATACCACTTGTCAGGATCGAATAACTCAAACAAGTTATTGAATCACAGATCTACTAACAAAGAGAAGTTACAGCGGATTAACACTCTTGTTATTTGATTAAGAACAATGTAAACTATAACTCGAATAAGAATGATCAAGAACACAGTTTATCACAAAAAGCTTCAATGTATATTAATTATCGATCAATACACATGTAGGTTTACAATTCGTAAGGAACTATATATAATAGTCCTTGAAGCCTAACACTTTAACCTAGTTATTCAAGGAAACGATTACAATTGAATTAGAAAAAGATATACAATCTATAACTAATTCTACTAGAATCTCGGACACGATCAGCTCTAAATATAGACATCAGTAGTATTTGCCATCGTCAGTAGTATATCCAAGATCAGTAGTATTTGAAAGGCACACCTAACCTGGGCCTCTGGTATCCAAAAGACAATCGATTTGATCTTGTCGGATACTCCGATGCAGATTATGCTGGATGCAATCTCGATAGAAAAAGCACAAGTGGTGGATGTCAATTTTTGGGAGGAAAACTGATAAGCTGGTCAAGCAAGAAACAATCCTCTGTATCAACCTCTACTTGTGAAGCTGAATACATTGCTGCTGGCGCATGCGTTGCTCAAATTCTTTGGTCGAAGAATCAACTCTCCGATTTTGATCAGTACTACGAAAAGATTCCTGTCTACTGTGATAAAACGAGCGCTATTGCTATCACCAATAATCCAGTATTTCATTCTCGAACAAACCACATTGATGTCAGATATCATCTTATTCGAGATCATGTTGTGAAAGGTGATGTCGAAGTCCATTTCATTCCTACTGAACATCAACTTGATGATCTGTTCACTAAACCATAGGATGAAGCCAGACTCAGTTATCTAATTGGCAGGCTTGGTATGCTGAATGCATAAAAAAAATCTTCAAATCAAATCATGTTCCATCTGAAGACTCTTCAGCACCATCTGATAATTATGTGCCATCTGAAAAGTCTTCAGCGAGTGATAACGTGGCATATTCTCGTAAGATCTCATCTAAACAGCATACTAAAATGCCATTGGTCATCATCTCTGGTACCTAATAAATGGCGACCCTTAGATGTCTTTTCCCGCAAGTTTATCTCTGACCTATTGATTGACCTCTATCATCACGCTTACTCTACACTCACCCCAACCGTTAGATCATGCATCTATTCACATTCAACCATTGATCGCACCCTTCATCCATTTTGATACACACTCTGTTCATTATTCCATCTCATTCTTCCCAAACTTTCTCTCAAATCTTCTTTCTTCATCCCATCTCTCTATTCATCATCTTCTTCATGGCATCCTCATCTAGAATTTCGTTCAATGTATCTTTACCAACAACAATCAAACTAGCTCCCGCAGTTCACTGCCATTACACAGATCTGTACTACACCGAAAACAACTCCCGTTGCAACTTAAATCCCAAAGGTCAATTAAAACAAGAGTTTCAAGCACTGGTCAGCTTCTTCCGCAACCAACCTCTCAAGGAGGCTCTGCATTATGACGTTCCGTTATCTAAATGCATGCTCCTTGAGTTCTGGTACACGTGCACGGCTTCATATGAAAATGGTAAAGCCTCCATCTCCGGCACAATTATGCAAGGACGTCATCAAGTATCCTTCGATCTTGAATTTTTCAGAACAGCCACAAAAATGGATTTTCTTTGGCCAAATCAAGACTTTGACGATCTTCCTGAAATTGATGAAGCCAGCGCCCTTGTTCATCCATACATAAAATACCGGGGGTCGTTCTCAAGAGGCGTATCGAGAACTAAAATGGGTCCCTTATGGTCTGCATTTTTCATGACGGTCTCCCAATGCTTAACCAGCAAAACAAGGGGATTTGATGCAGTCTCCAAACATGCTTTTATCTTAGGATCCGCCCTATTTTCAGATACACGGATTGATTATGCATCTCGTGTCTTTTTGCAACTATATCAAAAAGTGTGTGCTCCGAAAAGGGAGAGTCTGGTACCATTCCCTCATTTTCACTGTATGGTCTTCTTACAATCTCTAGGGAAGGAGGCGTTTAATGCAAACTTTGGGCCCTATTTCAACTCAGGTGTCGTAGGTGACTCAAACTTCACCAGTCAAGGAAGAGAGGAGGCTCCCAATATTCCTCCAGGTATGTTAATGTTTATCAGCTCACCTCCGTCCAGTCTTCCTAGAGAAGAGGCACCGGGTTCAGTAAATAGTGCCTCACACACCCACCCTTCCGATTCTGAACAAAATGGCTCCCACCGCTCTGCGGACACAAAAATGAACTCACACTCATCTTCTGAACACCACTCTCCACCACATAAGAAACCCTCAAATCGATCCCTACATCAAACTCCACAAACACAACGTTACTCGTTCAGAAACTCAACAACCAGGACTCGTCAACCTATGACCGGGTCCGGCAAAGGTTGGTCGATCGCTGATCCCCTGGATTTGGAAGAAAGGGATGACCACATGGATGAAACCCCACAAAACGATGAAGCTTCTAAATCTCCTCAACCAACATTTGCAAAATCTCCAGTTGATGCAAGAAATTCTCCTGAACGATCGGTTGAGCACCCGCAGCAACTTCTCCAAAAGTTCTAAGCTCAGTTCCCACTAACATTCCTGAAAGCTCCCGGAGACGTAAAAAGACCACAGTTCTCAAAACCTTCAGACGTTATGGTACTCTCATGAGCTATTGCGGAACCATCAATGCAAACATCCAGTATCTCAACAAAATATAGAGGGCTCTGAACAAATATCAGGCCATTTTGACAAAGAACCTGCAGACTACCTGTGACGCCCTTTCGGCCACTCTGATAAGATCGACGCACTTGAGTTTGCTGTCAAAAATATCGGTGACAATCAGCTTGCCTTACTTGAATCAGTAACTGCACTTCATCCCAAGTTTGATATCCTCACCAAATTGGTTCACAATCGTGCTACTGAATCCCATGTTGTGCACAAAAATGCCTCTGTCAGCGTCTGCTCTCCTCCACATTTTCAGGGGGAGAAAACAGCGACTCAGCAAGGAGCTCCGGAGAAGGCTGTTTGTAAACCGGCCGGAGCTTCTCATCAAAGGAATGAAACCCGCTCATAATCAGTAAAACACATAATCGTAAAAACTCTTTCCCACCCCTCTACTGCTGTTATCAGGTACATTTCTTTGTCTATCTTTGAGGGGGAGAAATATTAATTCTAGAGGGGAGAATTAGTATTTCCAGGGGGAGAAACTTTAAAAATCAAAACTTGTATACCCGTTTGAATAATTAATCGATAAATCTTTTAAAAAGACAATACCTTCCCATGGTTTGCCAGAACCGGCCTTACCTTCCAAGGGAAATACTTTTTAGCCAATTGGTAAATGTGAGGGTATAAGTATAGGGTATAGATTTAGGTGAGTGCAAGGTGATGTGAAAACATAATAATATCAAGAAAACACACCTTTGAGTGCATCCAAACCGTCAATTAATCGGGCAACCTCACAAAAATGTGATCATTCATGTGTTGAATGTTTCACCAGACTTAACTGGCCCAGTCAAGCATTTACACTTCACCACCAACCACTCAGATTCCTCTCAATAGGAATTTGTTTCAATTCATCAGGGGACGTAGCACATAATCTATCGACTGCTCATTCGGAGTATGTTGGTATTGAAATCATTAACCTCCTACCCCGGGTTACGTCTTTATTCAAAGCAATGTGTGTCTAGCTCTCACCGCCAAATATTTCCAATTTAGGACACATACGCTATTGAAAATGAATCTCCGTGAATTCATCGGAACACTCATAGTGGCATCACAATCTGGTGCTTCACGAGGATTGAGTGGAAATCCTGCTAGAGCTAAAATTGCGCCAACTGTAAACGTAGGTCACACATTTTCAAGTTGTGTTAACGACTTCCGATTCATACGGTGTGTTAACGGTTACTCTATGTGAGTCCGTTATTACCAAAATTGTTCAAGTTGCTGTGTCTAAACTTTTCTATCAAAAAGGCGACAACTTATGCCGGAAATGAAGGATTTATGTGCACAGTTAGTCAACCTATGATGATACATCCATGCATACGAAACACTTAAGGGTCACACCGGTGACTGCATGTAATACGAGAAAGATATGCAATGATACTACGAAGAGGAATGATTCATAATATTCATTATGAATCAGTTAAGTATTAAGTTAAGTTTAACTTATTACTAGATTAGTTTAACTAACTAATTAATACAAGTGTTTGTACATTTACTAGTTGAGTAAATATACAATGTGTTAATTATAGATTATCCATAATATGATTTAAAGCTATTAAATCATATAAGTAATTGGATAATATTGTTGTATAAATTATATAAAGGTTATTATATAATTAATTATTAAAAGTATAAATACAAGTATATAATTCGTGTATATGGGTACCGAATTATTAGTGTATTAATACTAGACATTTAATAGTTAAGTGCAACAATAATAAACTAGTTAAAACTATAAGGGATGGAAGTGTAAAAAGGAAGTTTAATTAAGAAGTTAATCTTAATTAAACTAGAAGGGTTTTAAGTGTAAGATCTTCTATTATAAATAGGAGGCTTATGACTTAACCCTAGATGTTGGTTCCTTGCCTCTTTACACGAAATTCCCCCCTCTCCCTCCTCTCATTCGGCCGAAGCCTCAAACACAAGAACACAAGTTTGTGTTCTTCGTGTTCTTCGTTCGTTCTTCGTCTTCTTCGAGTTTCGAAGATCAAGGATCGTTTGTAACACCCTAAAATTTACAAGATTTTTAAAATTTTTTAAATTCAAAATTATAATAAAAAAGGTCCCATAAATAATCCCCCAAAATAATTATTTAATATAAAATGTATTTAATGCGGAAATGTCTTAAATAAAATTCAGAGTTTTGAAATAATAAAAACGTTTCACATCAGCACTAAGAAGTAATACAGCAGTCAACCGTCCACCTTCTCCTTTCCTTTGCTAGTAACTGAAAAATGGGAGGGAGTTTTTGGGTCAGCGGGGAAGCTGAGTGAATAAACTCAAAATGCAAACAACTACAACATACAATACATGAGGGCACACAGGTGAACTCCTAATCATTTACCACTAAGTTAATTTCTCAGTTTTTGTATCTTTTAAATTTATATAGCGCGCTTGTGTAACTCGAGTCGAGAGATCAACCTCGCCTCTCCTCACACTAAAATGCCACAAGGGCCCACACAGAATTTGCCACAAGGGCCCACACAGAATTTGCCACAAGGGCCCACACAGAATTTGGCACTCAGGCCACCACACAGAATTTCCACTGAGATTTATTAATTATTTTTATGTTTTCAACTCCTAACATAAACCACACAGATAGCCCTATCACTTAGTAGCACAAAATGACTTGGTACCGGCTCAGATACTCGGCACGTCCGTCTCAGATCAGTAGTATGCAAAAACAGTCACTCAGATAACAGATCAACACACAGAAAGTACAACAGATCAAAACAGTTAACCATATGAGTCATGCACGTATCGTTATAACTGAATACACGGTGAGAATACTCACCTCGAGAAACGTAAGCTCCAAAGGGTTCCCGACAATCAGAAGGACAGCACGTTATCTCCTAGACGGTCCTAAAACCAAAAAGCGAAACCCGGAATTAAACTCCTACCCAAGGCTTATTCCAGAAAACTGGCAGCACCCGTCAGTCTCACGGAATCTGCCATAACTCCTAAATGATTCATTAGATTTATCCCATATTTGTACCATGAAAAGTAGACAACCAGAACTACATATCTCTGTGAGATGGTCACTGGCTAAAACAGATTCTAAGTGTCTCAAAATAGTGATGCAAGACAGACATGCTGCACAGGTCATCTTCCTAACAGCAGCATACTAAATTAGTTATAACTTTTAAACCATAAATCGGATTGACGAGAGGGTTGCGGCGTTGAAAAGCTAACTCAGAAAACAAGTGACCTCCACGAGCCAAAAAACCCAAAAGATTATTTTAAAAGGATCAAAAACAGCCGAGAACAGAAGGGTAGAAATCTGCCAGAAAATGCATTTATGTAAAACCCATTTTAGCAAACCCGACCCGTTACCATAAAAACCCGAGCACTCCAAATTGGATACGTGAAAGTTTAAATTTAATTTCTCAAGTTATAAATGAATTCTAAAAATCCGATTGTAAAAATCTCCCGATTGGGAAACCGAGAACCCTACGGGTTCGGTTTCCTCTTCGGTTATAAATGCCTGGTTCTTATAAAAACGATTAAACCAACCCGACACCGAGACCAACCAAGGTTTGGTCTTGACTGCCCGGTTTACAAATTCCAAACCCGAATGATCAATCAACAGTTCAATAATAATGTAGCTAATCAGGACAACAAACGGTTAAATAAAAATGAAAAACGACAATCAAACTAGCTCCCGCAGTTCACTGCCATTACACAGATCTGTACTACACCGAAAACAACTCCCGTTGCAACTTAAATCCCAAAGGTCAATGAAAACAAGAGTTTCAAGCACTGGTCAGCTTCTTCCGCAACCAACCTCTCAAGGAGGCTCTGCATTATGACGTTCCGTTATCTAAATGCATGCTCCTTGAGTTCTGGTACACGTGCACGGCTTCATATGAAAATGGGAAAGCCTCCATCTCCGGCACAATTATGCAAGGACGTCATCAAGTTTCCTTCGATCTTGAATTTTTCAGAACAGCCACAAAAATGGATTATCTTTGGCCAAATCAAGACTTTGACGATCTTCCTGAAATTGATGAAGCCAGCGCCCAAGTTCATCCATACATAAAATACAGGGCGTCGTTCTCAAGAGGCGTATCGAGAACTAAAATGGGTCCCTTATGGTCTGCATTTTTCATGACGGTCTCCCAATGCTTAACCAGCAAAACAAGGGGATTTGATGCAGTCTCCAAACATGCTTTTATCTTAGGATCCGCCCTATTTTCAGATACACGGATTGATTATGCATCTCGTGTCTTTTTGCAACTATATCAAAAAGTGTGTGCTCCGAAAAGGGAGAGTCTGGTACCATTCCCTCGTTTTCACTGTATGGTCTTCTTACAATCTCTAGGGAAGGAGGCGTTTAATGCAAACTTTGGGCCCTATTTCAACTCAGGTGTCGTAGGTGACTCAAACTTCACCAGTCAAGGAAGAGAGGAGGCTCCCAATATTCCTCCAGGTATGTTAATGTTTATCAGCTCACCTCCGCCCAGTCTTCCTAGAGAAGAGGCACCGGGTTCAGTAAATAGTGCCTCACACACCCACCCTTCCGATTCTGAACAAAATGGCTCCCACCGCTCTGCGGACACAAAAATGAACTCACACTCATCTTCTGAACACCACTCTCCACCACATAAGAAACCCTCAAATCGATCCCTACATCAAACTCCACAAACACAACGTTACTCGTTCAGAAACTCAACAACCAGGACTCGTCAACCTATGACCGGGTCCGGCAAAGGTTGGTCGATCGCTGATCCCCTGGATTTGGAAGAAAGGGATGACCACATGGATGAAACCCCACAAAACGATGAAGCTTCTAAATCTCCTCAACCAACATTTGCAAAATCTCCAGTTGATGCAAGAAATTCTCCTGAACGATCGGTTGAGCACCCGCAGCAACTTCTCCAAAAGTTCTAAGCTCAGTTCCCACTAACATTCCTGAAAGCTCCCGGAGACGTAAAAAGACCACAGTTCTCAAAACCTTCAGACGTTATGGTACTCTCATGAGCTATTGCGGAACCATCAATGCAAACATCCAGTATCTCAACAAAATACAGAGGGCTCTGAACAAATATCAGGCCATTTTGACAAAGAACCTGCAGACTACCTGTGACGCCCTTTCGGCCACTCTGATAAGATCGACGCACTTGAGTCTGATGTCAAAAATATCGGTGACAATCAGCTTGCCTTACTTGAATCAGTAACTTCACTTCATCCCAAGTTTGATATCCTCGCCAAATTGGTTCACAATCGTGCTACTGAATCCCATGTTGTGCACAAAAATGCCTCTGTCAGCGTCTGCTCTCCTCCACATTTTCAGGGGGAGAAAACAGCGACTCAACAAGGAGCTCCGGAGAAGGCTGTTTGTAAACCGGCCGGAGCTTCTCATCAAAGGAATGAAACCCGCTCATAATCAGTAAAACACATAATCGTAAAACCTCTTTCCCACCCCTCTACTGCTGTTATCAGGTACATTTCTTTGTCTATCTTTGAGGGGGAGAAATATTAATTCTACAGGGGAGAATTAGTATTTCCAGGGGGAGAAACTTTAAAAATCAAAACTTGTATACCCGTTTGAATAATTAATCGATAAATCTTTTAAAAAGACAATACCTTCCCATGGTTTGCCAGAACCGGCCTTACCTTCCAAGGGAAATACTTTTTAGCCAATTGGTAAATGTGAGGGTATAAGTATAGGGTATAGATTTAGGTGAGTGCAAGGTGATGTGAAAACATAATAATATCAAGAAAACACACCTTTGAGTGCATCCAAACAGTCAATTAATCGGGCAACCTCACAAAAATGTGATCATTCATGTGTTGAATGTTTCACCAGACTTAACTGGCCCAGTCAAGCATTTACACTTCACCACCAACCACTCAGATTCCTCTCAATAGGAATTTGTTTCAATTCATCAGGGGACGTAGCACATAATCTATCGACTGCTCATTCGGAGTATGTTGGTATTGAAATCATTAACCTCCTACCCCGGGTTACGTCTTTATTCAAAGCAATGTGTGTCTAGCTCTCACCGCCAAATATTTCCAATTTAGGACACATACGCTATTGAAAATGAATCTCCGTGAATTCATCGGAACACTCATAGTGGCATCACAATCTGGTGCTTCACGAGGATTGAGTGGAAATCCTGCTAGAGCTAAAATTGCGCCAACTGTAAACGTAGGTCACACATTTTCAAGTTGTGTTAACGACTTCCGATTCATACGGTTTGTTAACGGTTACTCTATGTGAGTCCGTTATTACCAAAATTGTTCAAGTTGCTGTGTCTAAACTTTTCTATCAAAAAGGCGACAACTTATGCCGGAAATGAAGGATTTATGTGCACAGTTAGTCAACCTATGATGATACATCCATGCATACGAAACACTTAAGGGTCACACCGGTGACTGCATGTAATACGAGAAAGATATGCAATGATACTACGAAGAGGAATGATTCATAATATTCATTATGAATCAGTTAAGTATTAAGTTAAGTTTAACTTATTACTAGATTAGTTTAACTAACTAATTAATACAAGTGTTTGTACATTTACTAGTTGAGTAAATATACAATGTGTTAATTATAGATTATCCATAATATGATTTAAAGCTATTAAATCATATAAGTAATTGGATAATATTGTTGTATAAATTATATAAAGGTTATTATATAATTAATTATTAAAAGTATAAATACAAGTATATAATTTGTGTATATGGGTACCGAATTATTAGTGTATTAATACTAGACATTTAATAGTTAAGTGCAACAATAATAAACTAGTTAAAACTATAAGGGGTGGAAGTGTAAAAAGGAAGTTTAATTAAGAAGTTAATCTTAATTAAACTAGAAGGATTTTAAGTGTAAGATCTTCTATTATAAATAGGAGGCTTATGACTTAACCCTAGATGTTGGTTCCTTGCCTCTTTACACGAAATTCCCCCCTCTCCCTCCTCTCATTCGGCCGAAGCCTCAAACACAAGAACACAAGTTTGTGTTCTTCGTGTTCTTCGTTCGTTCTTCGTGTTCTTCGAGTTTCGAAGATCAAGGATCGTTTGTAACACCCTAAAATTTACAAGATTTTTAAAATTTTTTAAATTCAAAATTATAATCAAAAAGGTCCCATAAATAATCCCCCAAAATAATTATTTAATATAAAATGTATTTAATGCGGAAATGTCTTAAATAAAATTCAGAGTTTTGAAATAATAAAAACGTTTCACATCAGCACTAAGAAGTAATACAGTAGTCAACCGTCCACCTTCTCCTTTCCTTTGCTAGTACCTGAAAAATGGGAGGGAGTTTTTGGGTCAGCGGGGAAGCTGAGTGAATAAACTCAAAATGCAAACAACTAGAACATACAATACATGAGGGCACACAGGTGAACTCCTAATCATTTACCACTAAGTTAATTTCTCAGTTTTTGTATCTTCTAAATTTATATAGCGCGCTTGTGTAACTCGAGTCGAGAGATCAACCTCGCCTCTCCTTACACTAAAATGCCACAAGGGCCCACACAGAATTTGCCACAACGGCCCACACAGAATTTGCCACAAGGGCCCACACAGAATTTGGCACTCAGGCCACCACACAGAATTTCCACTGAGATTTATTAATTATTTTTATATTTTCAACTCCTAACATAAACCACACAGATAGCCCTATCACTTAGTAGCACAAAATGACTTGGTACCGGCTCAGATACTCGGCACGTCCGTCTCAGATCAGTAGTATGCAAAAACAGTCACTCAGATAACAGATCAACACACAGAAAGTACAACAGATCAAAACAGTTAACCATATGAGTCATGCACGTATCGTTATAACTGAATACACGGTGAGAATACTCACCTCGAGAAACGTAAGCTCCAAAGGGTTCCCGACAATCAGAAGGACAGCACGTTATCTCCTAGACGGTCCTAAAACCAAAAAGCGAAACCCGGAATTAAACTCCTACCCAAGGCTTATTCCAGAAAACTGGCAGCACCCGTCAGTCTCACGGAAGCTGCCATAACTCCTAAACGATTCATTAGATTTATCCCATATTTGTACCATGAAAAGTAGACAACCAGAACTACATATCTCTGTGAGATGGTCACTGGCTAAAACAGATTCTAAGTGTCTCAAAATTGTGATGCAAGACAGACATGCTGCACAGGTCATCTTCCTAACAACAGCATACTAAATTAGTTATAACTTTTAAACCGTAAATCGGATTGACGAGAGGGTTGCGGCGTTGAAAAGCTAACTCAGAAAACAAGTGACCTGCACGTGCCAAAAAACCCAAAAGATTATTTTAAAAGGATCAAAAACAGCCGAGAACAGAAGGGTAGAAATCTGCCAGAAAATGCATTTATGTAAAACCCATTTTAGCAAACCCGACCCGTTACTATAAAAACCCGAGCACTCCAAATTGGATACGTGAAAGTTTAAATTTAATTTCTCAAGTTATAAATGAATTTTAAAAATCCGATTGTAAAAATCTCCCGATTGGGAAACCGAGAACCCTACGGGTTCGGTTTCCTCTTCGGGTATAAATGTCTGGTTCTTATAAAAACGATTAAACCAACCCGACACCGAGACCAACCAAGGTTTGGTCTTGACTGCCCGGTTTACAAATTCCAAACCCGAATGATCAATCAACAGTTCAATAATAATGTAGCTAATCAGGACAACAAACGGTTAAATAAAAATGAAAAACGACAACAATTTAAACAAAACCGAACCCAACTCGGGCTCGGTACCAAACTGTCAAAACCCGCAACCCTATTAGTCATCCTACACGAAACAGATTAGTACTCGGTCTACGGGAAAAAAATCAAAACAACAGATTAGGGTTAGAGATTATACCCTACAAATTAAACCGCGAGGAGGAGGATACACCCGGATCCTCACACGAACTGCATACGAACCCCAATCTACAAACATATAAGAGCCGCAATCCTCTTTCCTTTTATTTGAGGCTGACGCAAGCAATGGAGGCAGCAAGAGATTTTTATTGAAATTAAATAGCAAGGATTTTATAGGAATTGAATCATGGCCAAGTAACATGTCGGTCACCACTCAACCACAATTTAATTAGAGCAGCTTCTTTTTTTCAACACCAATAATCGCACACCATTTTAATCTTCAACGGAATCAACCATTTCACTTACTATAAAGCTCCATCGCCCCGCCTACTACATGCCATAAACATCCGGCCACAAGGAAGACTTAAAAGAATAACAATTTGAGATGTGACGGCAGATTGGAAAGGGATTAAGGGTTCTTTAATTTTCCTAACTCTTAAGTATTAGAAAACACCATGGGCCCTAAGCCTATCTCTACATCGGGCTACAAATGGACTACTCAAAATTGGATCAAATAAAAAGAAAGACGGATGGGTTCGGGGCCTTGGCCAAATGGCCAGCCCGACTCAAAAGAATACCACTCCAATCTTATGATTAAATAACCGGCCTAAACCCGAGATGAACTATTTAATTACATTTAATAATATACAAATGTCTATAAAATAATAAAGTGTCCAGATAAATAAAACGTCTAAAAAAAATGAACCGCTTAACGACAGATCGCCGAAATAATATAAACAGTCTATCTTCATTATAATTAATTTATTAACTATTCATTTTAAATTTAAATATGACGACTAAATTAATATTATTTAATTATTGAAATTTCAGGGCGTTACAACTCAACTCCACTTGAAACAGACTTCGTCCCCGAAGTCATTACTCGGAAATAGCTCAGGATAATGACCTCGCATCTCCGACCGAGGTTCGCCAACGACACACATCCTCAAACAGGGAAATATGAAAAATTATGAATAAAAAGAAGCTCTTTAGGGACCAACTCGACTAGGATGAACTCTGGCTCCCGTAACAACATATCTTATGTTCCATCTCTGGTGGTGTAAGACGATAAGGGCAAAAATCGGAACGTTCCTTAAGGATCTCGGTTATCGTCGAAAATGGTGTCGATAACATGCGCAAAATAACCCTCGATACTCTGCTGAAGATGTCCTCTTGCTATCGCAGCCGGACACAATTCCTGCACTCAGCGGTTAACGTTACGTTGAATCTCCGATTCAACTCCACTTGGAGGTTTGTTACAGATTCAATTGTAGTAACATATGATCTCGACATGATACTCGGTCATCTTATTCGTTCTTGTAATCACACACGGCTCTCTCATGGCGATAGGAATAAGTTCTATGGGGAAATTCTCCCCGCCCAACTCTATCAAACGTTCACTAAACATTTTAGTAACAATAAAATTTCATTATCGGCAATTCTTTACCAGAATGGCTCAGAAGGTCCTCTACTCTATGGGACAATAATTTGCTTAAGGCATAAGAAGCAATTTAGTGGTTTACACCGCTATTAATTACTACAAAAACAGACAATTTATTCATGTGCATATCACACAGAATTCTTAATATCTCGGATAGATAACTCAGAAATATAACCCAGAGTTATAACTCATAAGTCTAACGCATAAATGAACTCAAAACATAACTCAGGAGTGAACTCAGAAATCTTAACTCAGATGCAAACCCAGAGATCTAACTCAGAAACAAAACCAGAAATCTATCTCATACATAAACTCATAAATTATAATATTTACTAGCAATAGCATTAGATATATATCACATTTTTACTCATTCTGGCAACTCTCTAATTAGCTCAAATTAACCATCTCGTCATTTAATTCTCTTTAATATGTTCTCGTTCTACTGCATTTAGTGGTTTCTCGATAATATTTTAATAGATGTTTTCTCATTCCTCTAGTTTAATGATCCTTAATAGTCAGTTTTACTGATTTTACACGATTTAAAATGTCATTTGATTATTTTGACCATATATTTACTCATTAAATTTATCTTACCCACTAAAAATTCCAGTTAAATTTCATACTCTTATTTTAATGATATCTCATTACTCAATTTACGAATCAATTCATTAATTCTCATTTACTCAATACGCAATTACATTTTATTCCCAATTTAAAGATTTTTCTCATTGTTCATTAATTTAGTACTTTCTCGTCTTTTAGAAATTTCTTCTTAATACGATATAAATTTCAACTCAATTTAATAATTGCTTATAAATAAAATTTTATCATAAAAATTTATAACACTTCAAAAATTTTAAATATTCAATAAATTAATAAATAAAAATATTATTCGATAACTCCAAATAAAATATATTACTCACGAAATATATTTTTCTCATAAAACTTTATAACACCTACAATTTTTTTTAATAAAACTTCCCGACAAATTAAAACTTTCTCTTTTTAACTTGTTTTATTGACTTGCTCATTTAACTCGATTTATAAACTTCTTATAACTCAAAAATTTACTCAATAGTCAATCTACATGAAATTTTCTAATTTGAACTCGTTTTAATAAATCATTATCAACTCCAATTAACAACCTCAAAAGATAATTAAGTATTCAATAATTAATAATCAAATATATTATTCAATAACTCTAAATATATTGTTCACAATACAATTTTTCTCATAAATATCTTATAATACCTCTAAAATTTCGAATAAAACTTCCCGTTAATTCAAAATTTTTCTCCTTTAACTCATTTCTTCAAAATTTCATTGTAATTGTTTTCTCATATCAAACTCATTAATAAATTTTCATCACTTTAATTTAATAATTCTTCATTATCTCATTATAATCACACAAGAATAAGTATACTATCTTATTTTATATATAATTGTAGTATTACTACTTCCCTTTTGCACGATATTCATTCAACCCAACTAACTTGATTTATTAATTTCTCCAGTAATCCCGATTTATCAGTTTGTTATAAACTCTATAATTACCATAAAATAAATTTAATTATTCTCAACTGTTTGATTTGATAGTTACTCCTATAATTTATTTGATCAATTATATGTATCTAGATTTCGCACTTTAAATTCATACCAATAAAATATCTCTGCATAAGCATCATGCTCATAATATTTATAAATAATAATTAATGATAATTATTTCTTGACAATTTCCTTTTATACCCCTACTCAACTCCACTTGGAGAAAAACTCGTCCTCGAGTTTGGCACTAGAATTCTCTATTATGATAACATAAACCACATATACTCACTCAAACAAATAACATGCATAAACTAGATTCACAATAACAAGCATTGGTCCATCGTTCCCTTCAAAATCTCCCCATAACCAACCAAAAGTTCGGTGTGTACGATAATAGGGGCCCTCTATTACTTTCGACACCTACTTTCTGTTTGGTCACGAGTAAATCCCAAAGTTTACAACTTCCCACATTTAAGTTCACCAGCAAATCGCACTCAGAGAGAAAATAATAATAATAATAATATATTTTCCATATCATAAAAAAAATACAAATTCGCACTCAGTTGCATGTAGTCAAAATCTTATAAACATTCTCAGAAATGCACTCAGCAAAAGGCACACGGAAAAAGGCACTCAGCAAAAGGCACTCAGCCAAAATATTTTATTATTTTTTTAACAGTTAAACTCAGAACATAATATAGCTCATAAACTCTTTTAATTTATTTTAAATAGATCACCACCGAATTAATGATGACAGTTCCCCTTAGTTCACTTTTAATAATTACCGTTTAAGATAAGTTTGAATAACTTATTTTTAATTCATCTCGGAAATTCTCGATGAGTTAATATAACAACTTTTATAGTCTATTCAATATCTTTGCGTTAATTTAATAGTTCTTCATTGAACTCATCTATCACATAGAGAAAAATTGAAGAATTTTCATACTCAGCTTTTTAAATCACATACCTTAAAGGTTTTCTTATTTGATCTCAATTTAATAAATCTCAGTTTATTATTTCCTAGCATAATTTCTCCTCAATACTCGTGTTTCATCTCTTTATAAAAGCATTTTCCTTTTTAATTGTTCCAAGATTTTATAACACCCGAATTTCTAAAAAAAAAAAATTTCACAATTTCTAAATTTTGTGAATAACCGAAAAAAAAAATTCACTAAATAAAATCTCAAATGATAATTTAACATTAAAAAAAACATGTTTAACCCAACTGAAGTTTTAACACAACAACAAAATATGTTCTCGGTATTTTCACTTTACTCTACTTGATAAACTATCATAAAATTTTTTTTTTTTTATTTTTTTTTTTAAATTAGTTGATAATATATTTTATTTACTCGTTTCAATAACTCTTTTTATTAAGTGCTTTCCCAAAACGCAAGATTTTAACATTTTCTCAAAATTCTTTAAATTAGTTGATAATATAATTATTAAGATTTCAATAATTACTCAATGAATTTGACACATTGAGAAAATGTTAAAATCATTACTCCTCTTCAATACTAATAACTTCCTCATTTATTCAAGCATATTTCTCATTTAAATAATTTATGAATTTTATATCCACAGTTTATATCCATTTATTACTCTTTTGGTTAATTGTCTCAGAATTATAAAATCTCACAAGTTATATAAAATTATGTGTATATTATTTTTTCGTGTATAACGCAGATGCACTCAGAATAACACACGGAAAATATACTCAGAAAAGCGATCCTCGTCACGAAATACCCTCAGAGTTAAATCAGAATTATACTCAAAATAATAACAGCAATTCTCATATTTGTCATTCCTCAATACACGTAATTCAACAAAATTCCCAAATAAATAAAAGCTTTAAATATTACCGGCGTCAGGAAAAGCGAGAGTCGACGTGACATGCTGTACGTTTGATGTGAAACTTCTCTTAGAAACTGTTTTACTCTTTTCAAAAAAAAAATATTTCAACTTGAGTTTGAATTCGCCCCCTGCGAACCCAAATCCCTCAAGTCAGTGCTCTGATACCAACTTGTAACACCCTAAAATTTACAAGATTTTTAAAAAAAATTACATTCAAAATTATAATAAAAAAGGTCCCATAAATAATCCCCCAAAATAATTATTTAATATAAAATGTATTTAATGCGGAAATGTCTTAAATAAAATTCAGAGTTTTGAAATAATAAAAACGTTTCACATCAGCACTAAGAAGTAATACAGCAGTCAACCGTCCACCTTCTCCTTTCCTTTGCTAGTACCTGAAAAATGGGAGGGAGTTTTTGGGTCAGCGGGGAAGCTGAGTGAATAAACTCAAAATGCAAACAACTACAACATACAATACATGAGGGCACACAGGTGAACTCCTAATCATTTACCACTAAGTTAATTTCTCAGTTTTTGTATCTTTTAAATTTATATAGCGCGCTTGTGTAACTTGAGTCGAGAGATCAACCTCGCCTCTCCTTACACTAAAATGCCACAAGGGCCCACACAGAATTTGCCACAAGGACCCACACAGAATTTGCCACAAGGGCCCACACAGAATTTGGCACTCAGGCCACCACACAGAATTTCCACTGAGATTTATTAATTATTTTTATGTTTTCAACTCCTAACATAAACCACACAGATAGCCCTATCACTTAGTAGCACAAAATGACTTGGTACCGGCTCAGATACTCGGCACGTCCGTCTCAGATCAGTAGTATGCAAAAACAGTCACTCAGATAACAGATCAACACACAGAAAGTACAACAGATCAAAACAGTTAACCATATGAGTCATGCACGTATCGTTATAACTGAATACACGGTGAGAATACTCACCTCGAGAAACGTAAGCTCCAAAGGGTTCCCGACAATCAGAAGGACAGCACGTTATCTCCTAGACGGTCCTAAAACCAAAAAGCGAAACCCGGAATTAAACTCTTACCCAAGGCTTATTCCAGAAAACTGGCAGCACCCGTCAGTCTCACGGAAGCTGCCATAACTCCTAAACGATTCATTAGATTTATCCCATATTTTTACCATGAAAAGTAGACAACCAGAACAACATATCACTGTGAGATGGTCACTGGCTAAAACAGACTCTAAGTGTCTCAAAATAGTGATGCAAGACAGACATGCTGCACAGGTCATCTTCCTAACAGCAGCATACTAAATTAGTTATAACTTTTTAACCGTAAATCGGATTGACGAGAGGGTTGCGGCGTTGAAAAGCTAACTCAGAAAACAAGTGACCAGCACGAGCCAAAAAACCCAAAAGATTATTTTAAAAGGATCAAAAACAGCCGAGAACAGAAGGGTAGAAATCTGCCAGAAAATGCATTTATGTAAAACCCATTTTAGCAAACCCGACCCGTTACCATAAAAACCCGAGCACTCCAAATTGGATACGTGAAAGTTTAAATTTAATTTCTCAAGTTATAAATGAATTCTAAAAATCCGATTGTAAAAATCTCCCGATTGGGAAACCGAGAACCCTACGGGTTCGGTTTCCTCTTCGGTTATAAATGCCTGGTTCTTATAAAAACGATTAAACCAACCCGACACCGAGACCAACCAAGGTTTGGTCTTGACTGCCCGGTTTACAAATTCCAAACCCGAATGATCAATCAACAGTTCAATAATAATGTAGCTAATCAGGACAACAAACGGTTAAATAAAAATGAAAAACGACAACAATTTAAACAAAACCGAACCCAACTCGGGCTCGGTACCAAACTGTCAAAACCCGCAACCCTATTAGTCATCCTACACGAAACAGATTAGTACTCGGTCTACGGGAAAAAAATCAAAACAACAGATTAGGGTTAGAGATTATACCCTACAAATTAAACCGCGAGGAGGAGGATACACCCGGATCCTCACACGAACTGCATACGAACCCCAATCTACAAACATATAAGAGCCGCAATCCTCTTTCCTTTTATTTGAGGCTGACGCAAGCAATGGAGGCACCAAGAGATTTTTATTGAAATTAAATAGCAAGGATTTTATAGGAATTGAATCATGGCCAAGTAACATGTCGGTCACCACTCAACCACAATTTAATTAGAGCAGCTTCTTTTTTTCAACACCAATAATCGCACACCATTTTAATCTTCAACGGAATCAACCATTTCACTTACTGTAAAGCTCCATCGCCCCGCCTACTACATGCCATAAACATCCGGCCACAAGGAAGACTTAAAAGAATAACAATTTGAGATGTGACGGCAGATTGGAAAGGGATTAAGGGTTCTTTAATTTTCCTAACTCTTAAGTATTAGAAAACACCATGGGCCCTAAGCCTATCTCTACATCGGGCTACAAATGGACTACTCAAAATTGGATCAAATAAAAAGAAAGACGGATGGGTTCGGGGCCTTGGCCAAATGGCCAGCCCGACTCAAAAGAATACCACTCCAATCTTATGATTAAATAACCGGCCTAAACCCGAGATGAACTATTTAATTACATTTAATAATATACAAATGTCTATAAAATAATAAAGTGTCCAGATAAATAAAACGTCTTAAAAAAATGAACCGCTTAACGACAGATCGCCGAAATATTATAAACAGTCTATCTTCATTATAATTAATTTATTAACTATTCATTTTAAATTTAAATATGACGACTAAATTAATATTATTTAATTATTGAAATTTCAGGGCGTTACATCGTTGCAAGTGATCAACTAGAAGATCGCTCGTCATGTTCATCATCAGTGGATCTATCTTAAGCATTAACTAAGGTATGTTTCATGGAACACACTTTCTTCCTCTCCTCTTGTTCGATCGAACGAGAACACCAAGAACTCTAGGGTTCTCGGTGAGTGTTCGACGAACACACACAAGTATGTGTGTGTGTTCGAGTTCTTCGTACAAGGTTTCTTTCTTGTTAATCTAATCTAGATTTCCAACATCCCAATCCTTTAGGGTTTAAGGATTAGGTTTAATCCCACTTCCGCTATTAGGGACTAAATCAGCTAGTTGGTTTTAACCGGTCAAGAACAAGTTCATGTTCTTGGTCAGCAAGGTTTCGAACCAAGCATGCTAGGAGGTCGGTCCTATGGGTCGATCAGTTATGTGAAACCCTTCAGGAAACACATACATTTCCGATGAAAAATCCATGTGATTCATTCTTACAACGAAATATCATATATGCTGATCAATTGTACATGAGCGTTATAGTTCACTCTCAAATAACTCCTATGATCTGCTATAACCGGCATGATCTTCCCCAGGAGCCACCTACAATATAGGACATAATGTGAGGGTCCTTAGGTCTAGGTGAGCAGAATCACGTATCACGGGATCTTGATTGGGGGTGCGCTGAGATTAAATTTGAGAGGGGGAATGTAGTATGTGGTGCGATTCTGCTAAACACATGGTAAAATGAAATGAGGGAGGAGTTGAAAATTGAAAATGTAAGCTTGAGTGAGGAGGGTGTGACAGGGTTAAAGAAAACGAAAAACCCTTATTAAACCGATTAAAAGCCAGGTTGCCACGTCTCTATCTGATTGCATGTGTTGCTCTCTGATATTGAAAAAGACATCATGGACCCAATGATGCATTGCACAACCCCCCCCCCCCCCTAGCCACTCAAGTATTTCTTAAAAAGTACTTGTTTCATTTTCTCGGAGATAAGCTCATATGCTATCGACATCTCACTTGGAGATTGTTGATATTGAACAAGAGGACAAGTCTCTCCAGTCCTCGCCTTCGTTTGTCCACAAACTGATTCTAGAACTGAAATAATCACTTTTAGGACACAGGCAAAATACCAAGCATATCTTTGTGATATAGCCGGAACATTCATAGTGATACCAAAATTATTGGTATTCCACGATGATTGAATGGAAATCCTACCAGTGTTAACATCTAAGCCAACACTGAACGAAGGTCACACAGTTTTTGTAACTGTTGTGATAACGGGCAATCTATGTGATCCCGGTTTACCCTGTTCGATTCCATATACATTTTTTATGACTGTACTCCAACGCTATCAACAACAGTCGGGATATCAGATGATAAACACGAGACTGTTCTTTTATGTCATCCACAACGGTCATTGAGATTCACCGATAAAAGATTTGATCGTGTTTCTTCATATTCAACAGCGATCTGGTTTATCTGATAAAATGTGTTATATATTGATTCATTCAAAATATGAATATATCATTATTCAACACATTTTTATCCTTCAGCTTCAAAGATTCTTCCTAATTCCAACTCGAAGAACTTCAAATTTTACATGATGATTCAGATAAATCCTGTTCATCATGAGGGGGAGAAAATATTACAGAATTTCTTATTATAAAGATAAATTCTTACATTTAGGAGATAGAATATATTAGCTCAGTTTACTCCGCATTAAAAAGACATATGCACCGGTTAAGGGGGAGTAAACAAGAAACCGAAGAATTATCAATGATCACAAATCGACAAAGCCACAACTTCAAGAAAAGACTTTCGCTATAAAACAACTCTATCTATGGGTCTACATTTCGTCGGTCGATTTACATGAAGTAATTTGTGAAGAAAAAGAAACCGATTCATCTTTAGAAATTTAAAATCACAAATTCTCAAACCATTTCAACCCAAAACATCCATTTCAATTTGAAATTTTATCGTATAAATCATTCTTTCCAAATTCCATAGCAACCACATCCATACAAAAACTTAATTGTTCAAATCTTTTGTTCCATACAAATTAAAAATCATCCACATCAAATCAAATCCTAAAATGTACACATCATTCTTTCCTACATACAAGACTTCCATACATACATATCCAAAACTTTTAACTTTCAAATCATTCTTACCAAAACAAACACACACATCCAAAACTTTAACTGTCAAATCATTTAAAAACATCATCATCCTATCCTCACTAAAACCCTTTACCACAAAATTCAAAAACAACCTCTCCATTATCTGAAATCCCAGCAGACAAATCCTTACCTAACTGATATTTCATTTCCAGAACTTTCAAAACTTTAGTAAATCAGTTTTTAGATCTTCCTTACTCAAACAGATTCAACGAAAAAAAAAATTTGAGTATCTGAAACTTCAAATTTCTGCTATGGTACTCTCCAGAAACTCGGAAATCATTTACATATCGAAGGCCAAAATCTTAATCAATTCTCAGAAATATTCTTTGAACTGCAAAATCAAGTGAAGTCAAGAAATTAAATGTTGAAGAAATATAATTAATCATATTGATGCACATCTGAGAGTTACTGAAGATCACAACAGGCCAATAGATGAAACTGAAGAAGGAAGACAGGGATGAGGTGCTGAAGCTCAAAAAGGGGGAGATTGTTAAGTCTAGTTTTGAGCTTCATTGATGTAATTAGCATTAACAACTAGTTAATTGATGTTTAGAAATAGGAGGTATAAATAGGATGATCTAAACTTAGAATGTAAGCTTTCCCACATTTTATTGAATTATCATTTTGAAAGCAATTCCCTCCATCTCATTCTCTCTCAAGAACACACACACAATACACACACTTTGATCTTCAATCTTCACCAAATCACCATAAATTAACTTCATTTCAATTGCATTTGATCTCTCAGTTTTCTTGACATGATCTTTGTTTTGTCCTTCGCCCAATAAACTGTGGCCAAATAGTGTCCTTGCAACCATGTTTAGAATTAAGTTTCCAAACCATTTGCTCATGTCAACTTTTACCATTTGATCAGAAGATGATTTATTTTTCGTCCAAGTTGTATATATATTCACCATTGATGTGTAACACCCAAAATTCTCCAAAAATTTAAAACTTTTAAATTTGATAAAATAACTAAAAAGGTCCCAAATACTTAAACCAAAATGATAAGTCAATATTAAAAACATGTTTGATCTAGCGGAAGTTTTAAAATGAAACTAAAATGAGTCTGACATAACAGATAAAAATAAAAGGTGACTCCACATCACCAATCCAACAATCATCACTCCACCTTTCCCTTTCCTTTACTGGTACCTGAAATAATGGGGGAGTGTTTGGGGTTAGCCACACGCTGAGTAAATATTCCCAAAATGCAAACAGATATAACATACAACACATGAGGGCACATAGGTGTACTCCTACTCAGATTCTACTCAGTTAATTACTCAGATTTATTTCCCAGATTAATTATTCTCAAATTTTAATTTATATAGCGCGCTTGTGTGATTTGGGACGAGAGATCAACATCACCCTTCCTCACACCCCAGAATACCACAAAGGTTACCACACAGCTTGCCACACAGGCTACCACACAGCTTGCCACTCAGGCTAGTAACTCAGATTGTTTATTTGTTATGTTTTTATCTCTTTAACATAATTAATTCTGATCACCCAGATAACTCAGATAACAGATAACTCAGATCACAAATAACTCAGATAACTCTATGCCAGGTTGCCACGTCTCTATCTGATTGCATGTGTTGCTCTCTGATATTGAAAAAGACATCATGGACCCAGTGATGCATTGCACAACCCCCCCCCCCTAGCCACTCAAGTATTTCTTAAAAAGTACTTGTTTCATTTTCTCGGAGATAAGCTCATATGCTATCGACATCTCACTTGGAGATTGTTGATATTGAACAAGAGGACAAGTCTCTCCAGTCCTCGCCTTCGTTTGTCCACAAACTGAGTCTAGAACTGAAATAATCACTTTTAGGACACAGGCAAAATACCAAGCATATCTTTGTGATATAGCCGGAACATTCATACTGATACCAAAATTATTGGTATTCCACGATGATTGAATGGAAATCCTACCAGTGTTAACATCTAAGCCAACACTGAACGAAGGTCACACAGTTTTTGTAACTGTTGTGATAACGGGCAATCTATGTGATCCCGGTTTACCCTGTTCGATTCCATATACATTTTTTATGACTGTACTCCAACGCTATCAACAACAGTCGGGATATCAGATGATAAACACGAGACTGTTCTTTTATGTCATCCACACCGGTCATTGAGATTCAACGATAAAAAGATTTGATCGTGTTTCTTCATATTCAACAGCGATCTGGTTTATCTGATAAAATGTGTTATATATTGATTCATTCAAAATATGAATATATCATTATTCAACACATTTTTATCCTTCAGCTTCAAAGATTCTTCCTAGTTCCAACTCGAAGAACTTCAAATTTTACATGATGATTCAGATAAATCTTGTTCATCATGAGGGGGAGAAAATATTACAGAATTTCTTATTATAAAGATAAATTCTTACATTTAGGAGATAGAATATATTAGCTCAGTTTACTCCGCATTAAAAATACATATGCACCGGTTAAGGGGGAGTAAACAAGAAACCGAAGAATTATCAATGATCACAAATCGACAAAGCCACAACTTCAAGAAAAGACTTTCGCTATAAAACAACTCTATCTATGAGTCTACATTTTGTCGGTCGATTTACATGAAGTAATTTGTGAAGAAAAAGAAACCGATTCATCTTTAGAAATTTAAAATCACAAATTCTCAAACCATTTCAACCCAAAACATCCATTTCAATTTGAAATTTTATCGTATAAATCATTCTTTCCAAATTCCATAGCAACCACATCCATACAAACACTTAACTGTTCAAATCTTTTGTTCCATACAAATTAAAAATCATCCACATCAAATCAAATCCTAAAATGTACATATCATTCTTTCCTACATACAAGACTTCCATACATACATATTCAAAACTTTTAACTTTCAAATCATTCTTACCAAAACAAACACACACATCCAACACTTTAACTGTCAAATCATTTAAAAACATCATCATCCTATCCTCACTAAAACCCTTTACCACAAAATTCAAAAACAACCTCTCCATTATCTGAAATCCCAGCAGACAAATCCTTACCTAATTGATATTCCATTTCCAGAACTTTCAAAACTTTAGTAAATCAGTTTTTAGATCTTCCTTACTCAAACAGATTCAACGAAAAAAAAATTTGAGTATCTGAAACTTCAAATTTCTGCTATGGTACTCTCCAGAAACTCAGAAATCATTTACATATCGAAGGCCAAAATCTTAATCAATTCTCAGAAATATTCTTTGAACTGCAAAATCAAGTGAAGTCAAGAAATTAAATGTTGAAGAAATATAATTAATCATATTGATGCACATCTGAGAGTTACTGAAGATCACAACAGGCCAATAGATGAAATTGAAGAAGGAAGACAGGGATGAGGTGCTGAAGCTCAAAAAGGGGGAGATTGTTAAGTCTAGTTTTGAGCTTCATTGATGTAATTAGCATTAACAACTAGTTAATTGATGTTTAGAAATAGGAGGTATAAATAGGATGATCTAAACTTAGAATGTAAGCTTTCCCACATTTTATTGAATTATCATTTTGAAAGCAATTCCCTCCATCTCATTCTCTCTCAAGAACACACACACAATACACACACTTTGATCTTCAATCTTCACCAAATCACCATAAATTAACTTCATTTCAATTGCATTTGATCTCTCAGTTTTCTTGACATGATCTTTGTTTTGTCCTTCGCCCAATAAACTGTGGCCAAATAGTGTCCTTGCAACCATGTTTAGAATTAAGTTTCCAAACCATTTGCTCATGTCAACTTTTACCATTTGATCAGAAGATGATTTATTTTTCGTCCAAGTTGTATATATATTCACCATTGATGTGTAACACCCAAAATTCTCCAAAAATTTAAAACTTTTAAATTTGATAAAATAACTAAAAAGGTCCCAAATACTTAAACCAAAATGATAAGTCAATATTAAAAACCTGTTTGATCTAGCGGGAGTTTTATAATGAAACTAAAATGAGTCTGACATAACAGATAAAAATAAAAGGTGACTCCACATCACCAATCCAACAATCGTTACTCCACCTTTCCCTTTCCTTTACTGGTACCTGAAATAATGGGGGAGTGTTTGGGGTTAGCCACACGCTGAGTAAATATTCCCAAAATGCAAACAGATATAACATACAACACATGAGGGCACATAGGTGTACTCCTACTCAGATTCTACTCAGTTAATTACTCAGATTTATTTCCCAGATTAATTATTCTCAAATTTTAATTTATATAGCGCGCTTGTGTGATTTAGGACGAGAGATCAACATCGCCCTTCCTCACACCCCAGAATACCACAAAGGCTACCACACAGCTTGCCACACAGGCTACCACACAGCTTGCCACTCAGGCTAGTAACTCAGATTGTTTATTTGTTATGTTTTTATCTCTTTAACATAATTAATTCAGATCACCCAGATAACTCAGATAACAGATAACTCAGATCACAAATAACTCAGATAACTCTATGCCGAGCTCAAATACTCCGGCACTTATGTCTCGGATCATATGTAATAAATGTACAATACATGGTCACATAGATAACAGTTCAGTCACACAGTTAACATATCAGTCAATCAGACAACAGTTCAAGCATTTTAAAAATGTAAGTCATGCATGTATATTGCTATAACTGAAAACACGGTGAGAATACTCACCTCGAGAAACGTGAGCTCCGATGATTTCTCATCACTCTACACTACTGTCCAGCTAGCGTCTAGATGGTCCTAAAGCACGAAGGATAACCCAGATTAAAATACTAATAAAATGTTTTCTCTTGATTTAGTATAAAAAGAATTTCCCTTAACAAGTAATTTGCCCAAGACTCAAAACCTTGAACCCATCATTATTCTAATTAACATTCAAACTAATTAAATGATTTATAAGATAACCATCTTTTTTTTTCTAAGACAACCTTAAATCCCGATTTGACAAAAGACGTTTTTCCCAAAATTACCAACTTAATGGTAAAACATATTCTTTCCTTTAATACTAACAACCATTACTAGCCAGGACTCGATCTGCCAAGAACCAAATTTAAACAAAACACCATTGATTTGAGGAAGCTTTTCTTATTGATTTACATGACCAAAACAATAAAGGCTCACTTACTAGACTCCTTTTTGCGAAATGATAGAAACCCAAATTCACAATTTCTATAATTAGCTAGCATGCATCAAAAGGATAGGAAAGTTTTCTTAACTTTTTGTCAAAAACTATTATACCAAACATTAGTGTTTAACAGATTTCTAACATGAAAAGAATGGAAAGGAAATATGAAGGTTTCCTCAATTGTTTGGCTAAAAATCAAGGCAACAACAAGCTGCAATAGAACACGACGAGAGATTAACCAAAAGGTAATAGCATGAATACCCTCAATACTTCACCACAAGGCTCAATGGCTTCTTCACGTCACTTTCGGCTACTACTACACCGGACAAAGAAGACTTCAACTGCTCAGAATGATGCTAAAACAAAACAGAAATGTTTAATGGGTTATACCGAATCAAATGGTTAGAAACGGAAGATAAGAACATGGAAGCTTACCGGAATGATGCCAACACACCGAAAGGGAATCGGGAAAGCTTGTTAATTCGCCGGAAGGGAATGACACCGAACAAGCGAGTTCACCGGAACGACGAAGCTCTCCGCAGTTTTCCGGACTGAACAGACTTCACCCGAAAAGAAATGGGATAAGACTCAAAGTGTACGGCGGAGGAAAGACGCGTACGGCGGCGGCAGAGGAAAGAAAAATGCTCACGGCGACGAGGAGAATGCTCGGAAGGAATCACATCTGGGTGGGGTTCGATCGGAAAGGGGCAATAGCATCACCGGACGGATAAGATGTAATACGAAGGAGGTGCTACGATGGAAATTCTGTTGGAAAGGTAGTGATGACAAAAAGAAGGAATTGGTGATTTTGATGGGGAATGTCGGCTGGGGGAAATCCAAAGCAACATTTATTTACTACTATCCGGATACGATCCTTGGGGAATAATAACCTAGCCCAATTAATTATGATTCTGGGCTCTTCTATTAATCTAACATGGGCTCAACACACACCCATGACCAACTGATCCATGCCCTCTTGTTTTCGAACTTTAAGCCCAACATGCACATGATCATATCCTGATAATAAATAATAAATAACTAAAACAATATATAAATACACCTAATCAAGAAGGGTGATATTAAACCCCCACATAAATAATCAACCTATTATTCTAAGTAGTAAAAATTAAGGTAATATTCACTTATCGAAAGTTCGGGGCGTTACATGATGACTTCAATTCAGAGATTCGGATATGAGCTAGCATTTGAAGGCGGCGTTGAGACATCAATTCAAGCACTATCATCTTGTGAATCTCACGCCAATATGGACCATTTGGTCCCAAGGATAAATTAGCATAATTGTAGTTCATAAGCTCGGTGGCCATTGATTTTGGTCGGCTAATGAAGATTTCGTCGTTGGTACTTCAGCACTTTTTAGCCAGCTCCGAATTGTTGATAACTAGAACACCGAGTTTGACAGTGAAAATTGGTCCAAGTTTGTCGGCCATGGATCCCAACACTTTGTAAAGAGGCTGAGAGCCTGCAAAAAGATGCAAGTGGCCGATTATCGGCCATGAGCCTGCAGCTTTAGGTATCATCTCTCCCCATCGATTTTTGCTCGTGTTAACACCTTTTCTTGTCCCTGTTTTGTGCCGAAGGACAAGAAAAAAGAAAATGGTGAACACCAAGATTATAAATGAAAAAAGTAAATCCATTATGATTTTATGTGCCTAATGGAAGATTGGTCTACAGAATTTGTAGATCGTGTGTGGCTTATAATAAGAGTTTAATTATATATTATCCATATTTGACTAACTAATTAAATATTATCCATATTTGATAATTTCACTCTTATGGAAGGAAGTCAAATCCACCATCCTTTGTAGAATTTCTTTTACTTCAAATCCGATAGGTCCGATCCAATTAGAGTCAAATCCAACTCGACAACCCGATTTGATACCCCTACTTATAATTATTAATTAGTTTTTATTGAATGATTTATAGTTATTAATGTGCTAATTCTTATTTAATGGCAAAAATACTACAGATTTTTAAAGTAAAAAGAAAAACTGAACTTCATCCGGGTCTAATAGAGTAAACCTGAAACCCGAAAATGGCAAACAATTATAACCCGATAAGGAATCCAGTTGGTCAGGTTGGGTTGATCCTTTGGACACCCTAGATGGTTTATTAAGTTCTAACGCGCGGTTAAATGAAGATGGTTTAATATTCTGTGGGGAGTTAATAATTAATATAAGGCTGTAACAAAGCAATTGAGAATGGTCTATATTGGTTATTTGGTTCGTTAGACATGAAAAGCCAAATAAACAAGTAGCCCAATTGGTTAAGCTTGTTGTCTTACTGTACATAATGAAATAAAACAATAAAATGCATTTTAAGCTTGTTGGTTAAAATAGAATGTCACAAATGCATCATTATATATAGTTGAGAGAAAGATAAAATAAAAGTAAAGTTAAAGATATGTTAGATATTATGGACGAGTGTCAAGCAAATGGAGGACACAATTTATATGGATGATATTTTTTCATTTTTAATTATCTTATAAACAATTTATAAGAATGTTACTGGTTGATTTTATTATGTATGTGTTTATACTAAAGTTTGCCTAAAAAGTATGTAGTACTGGAAACAGAACCAAATGGTTCGGTCCACGGTTGTAGAATCTAGCCCAAAACATTTCCTAGTTCTTTTCGATTTAGTCACGTTTGATCCGTTTCAACATCATGATTACGCCTACATGATTTAAAAATCCAGTTAATAAAATTACGCAATTTGGTGTATATATTACCCTTCATGCATTCGATGCGAAGTGAGAACAAAAGAAAAAGAGAACCGAGAACATGATATTGTGAAAATGGGAATCTTTATATTTGTAATACGACTTAATACTCAAAAGAGAAATTTTGTCCACATGACATGATACACATCCACCAAAAAGTAATTAGATTACTTTCTAGGTTTGTGACTTTGTGTTCTTTGGAAAAGTATGCTAAATTTGCTGGTTGCCAAAACTATTTCCTTTCCCCCTTTTGTATTATCAGTATTCATTGAGAGCGAATTACATATGAAGTTCATGTGGTTTACCACTTATTTTAGCTACAGTCCTTAAATTTTATTAAGTACACTGAGAGTTCCTGGTGTTGCCATTTTGTTGCACCCGTAGTCCCTGAAGCAAACAAACGTTTATTAGAGTTGTTAAATCCCCCATGTGCACTTCACATCACATGATGAGTAAATTACATAGAAGGTCCCTGTGGTATACTACTTATTTCAGCCTTAGTTCCTAACTTTATTTATTACACCGGAAGTCCCTGATGTATACACTTTGTTACACCCATGGTCCCTGATGCCCTCAAAAAAAAAAATTAAATGACCAAAATACCCTTGTGGCCTTTTGTAATAAAGCAAATAGAAAGAACTTTGAATGTACTAAGTGATAAACCTCATAGACCATCCGTGAAATTTATTATGTTAATTGATTTTTTTTCTTTTTTTCTATTGGATTCATATTCTTCAACCTTTATTGTCGCGCCACCAACCCTCTGAAAATTCGATCCATCCCAAACTCTTATATGCAGTTGGCTTCTACAGTTGTCCGGCCGCCAGTGACGCTCTATCGACCTGCCTGTGTAAAACACCAACTCCTCTGGATCGTGCATCAATTGTCTGAATCAATTCAGGTCGATAGAACGTCATCGTCGGCGGCTGGCAGAAGGAAAACCACATATTAGAGTTTGAGATGTACGATTTTTTCAGGGGTTAGTGGTGCGACGATAAAAGTAGAAGAATATGAATCCAAAAGAAAAAAGAAAAAAATCAATTAACATAAATGAAGTCCAGGGCAACAGCGACCATGCGGGGTAATAAAATGTATACACTAGGGACTTCTGGTGTAATAAATGAAGTTCAGGGACTAAGGCTGTAATAAGCAGTATACTACATGGACCTTCCATGTAATTTACTCGGGTTTAAATATAAGGAAGGGGTAGACAATTATCATACTACTCATCATGTGATGTGCACATGAGGGATTTAACAGCTCTAATAAACGTTTGTTTGCTTCAGGGACTACGGGTGCAACAAAATAGCAACACCAGGGACTCCCAGTGTACTTAATGAAATTTATGGACCGTGGCTGCAATAAGTGGTAAACCACTTGAACCTTAGATGTAATTCGCTCATTTAATGAACAACAAAATCCATAAAAATCAACTATTCTAACAACCAACTTTAATATTTTTTACAAACCTTACATGCAACCAAAAAGCTTCTGACCTAACGGTATGGTATATTGTCATCCATCCTTATAATTAGGGTTCATGTCTGATGGTGGACATATATATCTAATAGTAAATTAACATTTGTCGTTAAAAAACACAAACATTACATTCAATAATTTGTATTTTATAACGACCAACACATGAGTGGCAGGGAATTTGAAGTAGGAGACCAAAAATCACAAAATCTCAGATTACAATTGTCCGTTAGCTATTGCTTTATTTTCTACCACACGAATTACAATTGTCTTTCACATTTACCTATCGTCTTTAAGGGTTAAACTTGTAACTAGTTACACCTTTTAGTTAACTATAACTTAACACCATTTTAATGGTTTATTCATCATGAAGTTGTCTTTCTGTACCAAACCATCTTATCATTTAATTACTATAAAAGTTCAATGCATAAAATTCAAAACTGGAATTGGTCATCTTGACTTTTAACAAGCAAAGTAAGAATATGACATGTATTTATAAATATGATATATATTTTTGTAACCGGCAGCGAAGCGCGGGCTTCAATTCCTCGTGTTAAACAGAAGAGAGTCGTATCTCTTGACATGAAATAAAAACAGATATGTGACTCTTGATATAAAACGATGAAATAAAGAAATAGATAAGTGGTTCTTGACAATTTTCAAGCATGTAACTTCAAGAAAATGAAAAGTGATAAATCCGTGACTCTTAGAATTATGAAATAGAAACATAAAACAAGTAAAATGAATGAAGTATAAAGTCATGCTCTTGACAGGAAACTCAAAAAGAGATAAAATGATATCAGCACCATATATAATTAGGATTGTTGTAAAAAATAAAAACAAAAATGAGACCACTGCCTACGGGGGACTTCATTTGAAGGTTTCTCCCAGCTAACGACGTCCCCTAATGGGGAAGTGATTTGTTCAGAGCAATAATACATCAATTTGAGCAATAATACATCAATTTCATTCTAAATGACAATTATATCACTCCTTTACTTTTACCATATTTTACATTTCACCACTCCCATTAAGATATAATTGTCCTTCCAAATAAAATTGTTCTGTACGAATCATCTTTCATTTAAAAAATGTAATTGACTGGCAAAAGTAGAAACAAGGGTTGTAAACTATACAAAAATATGCACCACAGTCGTGGCTACTGCACAAACGGAAAGGAAAAGAAAAAAGCATTTTTAAGCATTTTTTTTAGGCATGAGCTCTTGCTTGGAATGAAAGAAGGAAGAAAATAAAAGAACGGGATCCTTCCGGCGATACGCCGGAGACTGGAAGATGGACTGGAAGATGATTTTACTCCTGTTGCTTTTTTCTATATTGACTCCGATATCATGTAATTTACGTAACTAATAGGATTAGGTTTGTCTATAATTCCCCTATATAAGGAGATGCCAAATTGTGGCAAATTTATTATATATGCCAAATTGTGGCAAATTTATGATCATTTTATGAGTTTGAGAAAAACTTTACTTTTGAGTTATTTTCTAAGACTAAAATTAATGGTCACGAGTGACCGTCCGTGACAAGCAATATGATGTGTAAGCCCCACTAAATCTTTAATCATCACGCGTGAGAGAGGAGTTTTGCCCGGTGAGGCTAAGAGCATCTCTAATCATACTCTATTGCTCACTCCATTTCTATATTTGAATTTTTTCCATCTCCAACTTAACTCTAGCATTTCGGAAAACCGGTTCTCCACCAAATCGATCAAACACTAAGATAAAAATTTCCGATTCATGGTATGAGCTCTAATCGATAGTGTTTCTTTTGTTTTACCGCAGATTGAAAAGCTTCTTTTACCTAGGGGTGTTCAAAACCGGGTACCCGGATTTTCGGATACCCGAAATTCGGGTACCCGGACTTCGGATAGTGAATTTTACTACCCGCATTTGGTACCCGGATTTCGGATACCCGGATTTCGGGTACCCGGAATTTCGGGTATCCGAAATCCGGGTATCCGGTATCCGGAATAAACAAAATATTAAAATATTTTTCGAATATTTCGAGTTTTTTTCGGATATCTCGGGTATTTTTCAGATATTTCAGGTACTTTTTAAATATTTTGTGTATTTTTGGGTATTTTCTCAAATATTTTGTGTATTTTTTGTATATTTTTTGAATATTTTTTGAATATTTTTCGTATATTTTTTATTTTCGGGTAATTTTTCGGGTATCGGGTATCCGAAAATCTTGAAAACACTACCCGTATTTGGTACCTGGAATTCGGATACCCGGATTTCGGATACCCGGATTTTCGGATACCCGGATTTTCGGATACCCGGTTTTTCGGATATTTTTGAACACCCCTACTTTTACCCCAAACAGGCCCCTCGATTTTTTTAGATTGATTGAAAAAGAAAAGAATTCAAAGTTTATATTAAATTAAAGGAGATAGTACTTGATTTTTTATGTAGTCCTAAACGATAAAACTTAGTCATTGGATCAAAAAGTCCATTAACCACCATCATCATCAAATCATATGTGATTCAATATGCAACCACCGCCGCTGCCGTCGCCTGCGACTAGCTGCCGCAATCTCATGTGATTGGATACGCAATCACATGTGACTGAAAGCAGCCAGCGGCAGCGAGGGGTTGCCGGTGGTGGACACGGTGGCAGGCAAAGGTTGGTGGTGGTGGTCGGCGGTGTCGAATCACATGTGATTTAATGGGGTGGTGGTCGTGGTGGTCGGCGGTGTGCAATCACATGTGATTTAATACAAATGGAATGGTGGTGGTGTTGATGTATTGAATCACATGTGATGATGGTGGTGGTTAGGGGTGCCTAAAGGGGTGACCCGAACCGACTCAAACCTGAACCCGATTATGTTAATCGGGTCGGGTCTATTCGGGTTCCATGTTATTATCGGGTTTTTTTAACCCGACCCGATCAACCCGATTCATTATCGGGTCGGGTTTCGAGTTAGAATTTCTTAACTTTGTCGGGTTTGAGTTGACCCGATTAGACCCGATTAAAGTTTAACTATTATGTATCCTATAAAAATTAAGAAAAATTTACGATTAAATCAATTAGTCAGCAAATTATATGATAAAGTATTCAATAAAAAATCAAATAATAATTACAAGTGTTAAAATAAAAACTCATAAAATTCAATATATTAAATAATTTATTTACTTTTTACAAAAAATTCCAAATTCAAGTGTAACCTGACCAACCCGATCGAGTCAACCCATCAAACCCGAAACCCGACCAATCCGAACCCGACAAACCCGAATCCTTATCGGGTCGAGTTAGGTTTTTTTAACCTCAAACCCGACGGACCCGACCCGATAAAGATCCGGGTCGGGTCGGGTTGACTCGTTGGGCACCCCTAGTGGTGGTGGTAATTTGGGGGTTGATTGATCCAAGGACAACAATTTATCTCTTGAGACTATATAAAAATTAAGGACTAAGTTGAACGTGTTTTTATAAAGAGTCATAATGAAGTATAATCTTTGTTATTTTTTGAAAGATCCTTTTGACTAAAATATATATTTTTTAATTAAATTTTAAATGGAACAAATTAAAGAGAGGAAGATAGAACTTTGACCGCATGATATGATTAAAGCATACTAGTAGGGTATCCGTGCAATGCGGCGACCGGTACCTGTAACTAAATTGTCCGACAGAAAAAGAAATTGTTGACTGGACGTTTTAGGTTTATGCGTTATGTTGGATATATTGTTTTGGGATTAAGCAAAGTATCAAGTAGATCAATTGGTTAACACACAGTCCATACTCGCAAAAGGTCTTGGGTTCGAATCCCCTAAGCAATATTTTTTATTTTGTGGTGTTTAACATGTTTCCCAAAGTAGAAATTTAAGATTAAGTTTAAGATTAAGACCTTCTAAACTTAGAAGGCCTAAATGCTTTAAGAAGGAGTAAGATAAGTAGTGTGATATGATAACAACGTGTGAAGTTATGATAAGTAGATATAGAAAGAACTTATGATAAGTAGATATGGAAACAACTTGAGATAAATAGGGGTGTCCAAAAGATTGACCCGAGCCGACTCAAAACTAAACCCGATTATGCTAATCGGGTCGAGTCTATCCGGGTCCCATGTTATTATCGGGTTTTTAAAACCTGACGCGACCAACCCGATTTGTTATCGGTCGGGTTTCGGATTAGAATTTGTTGCTTTTGTCGGGTTTGTGTTGACCCGATTAGACCCGACAAAAGTTTAAGTATTTTAATTCCTATAAAAATTAAGATATTTTTACTATTAAATCAATTAATAGCAAATTATATGATAAATTCAATAAAAATTAATTAACAATTATAAGTGTTAGAAAATACCCATAAAATTCAATATATTAAATAATTTCTTTTAATTTTACCTAAATTTCCTAACTCAAGTGTAGCCCGACCAACCCGATCGGGTCAAACTGACAAACCCGAACCATTATCGGGCCGGGTTCCGGGTTAAGATTTTTTTTACCTCAAACCCGACAGACCCGACCCTATAAGAACTCTAAGCTAACCCGATAACCCGATGCGCACCCCTAGAGATAATTAAGCATGAATAATCCCATGATTGGATTGTAAATTAAAAAATAAATGTCTGATTCAACTACAATAAAATGTGAAGAAAAAATTGATTAGATAGATTTAGGTTATGTGATTTGACAAAACACAAATGATTGTGTGGCTCAGTCAAAATCAAGTGAAGTTGCGTGATACTATTGCACAAAATTAAAGAAGATTGTGGAAGACAATATGGAAATAAAGATGAAAGACAATCAATTCAATAACATAATGGAGAAGACGAAAGAAGTGCATGACTATGTCATCAGTGACTAAAGTTTGAAAATTAAAGATTAAAGAACAATGAATTACTATTTTTGTCATTGGGGAGTGTTGGAATTTAATGACAAACAAAAATAATTAGTAATTAGAATAACTAGTGAAAATTAGACTTAGGATAAAATAATAAAGAAATGTGTCACCAACCAACAAGTGAACTGACATCACCCCTTGAAATTTGGGTACCACAGTAACCGCCACAACCAGTGACTGTTCATTGCACATGTTCAATTACTATAAACAAGGCATAATAAGGACCGTGCTTCGCTGCGGTATTTTTTAAAATTTTACCTATTTATTTATCTAACTGTAAACACTTTTTAAGATAAATATGATTTATAATATAACTAACAGTGAAGTCATACCTATGAGAAATTAATTACATAGAAACTTATTTAAATCATATTGTTCATTTTGGTTATCAACCAAAATTTATAGTCATTTCTTTCTTAATATGTACAGTTTCATACAACCCAGTTTTCATGTTCTTATTAGTTAATTAAACACTAGTCAAACATATTATGTTGTTAACATATTTGTAAATAATTTACATCGAGATCTACAAAAGTTGTTTTAAGTGTACTTATAGTCGCGCTTTACTCGAAACTCTTTTTATTTAGTCAGATGCATTTCTATCATACAAACATTAAAGTACATAATCATATAACTTATTTTTTTCTCAATAATTAGTATTTTAATTTCATCAATCTTTTCATGTTTGTCATTATTTGTATATTTGTCAATTCGATTACATTATGATGTATTTCACAATTATATATTTTTGTCATCGTAATGTAATGATAGGTATATGCTTATTCAAATATTTAGCTAACTTATATGATTTAGTTTATAATTCTGAATTTATCAATAATTATTTACTAAATCAATCTCATTTCAAGGATAATTTCTGAAAAATTTATAACTCCAGTCTCCATTGACCAAAAAATAATGTGTTGCCAAATTTTAATAGTGAAACACGTAAATAAGTATAATGAGAATGATACTTAAGATTATTTTAGAAATCTAGAAAATCTTAAATTTTTGGTTTATTTGTTTATCATAAAAAAGTAACACCAAATTCTAAAAAATTGGCTGAAATTTCGTGTTTTATCTGTCTCAAATGATTGTGAAATTCTAAATATTTACACATATAATTTAATATTTATTAAGTATAAGATAAAAAACTTAAAGTCTAGTATACATTTACGTAGTTAGTTAACGTATATGTATAAGTTATGGACACAACATTTACATATTTGTTAGTTACATTATTTATAAATAAGTGGAGGAATTATGATGTCAAGTTCTTAAGAGAATGAGGACTTAAAGGGGAAACAATTAAAACATATCACCATGTAATTATGTGAATTGAAAATCACTGTCCACAACTTTGGAACGGCGCCCTTTGGAAACCACTTTTAAGCGCGTGAGGATTCCACAACTTTGGAACGGGACGCCGTTTAAACATGTAATGAACAGTACAATCCTATGATGATTGTATATATAGGGTAATATGTTTATATTTCTTCCGTAAACTTCATTCGAATATGTAAATTCAAAATAAACAAAAATGTTTTTCTATTGTTCTTGGTCCTGATCCCTGTTTTGTTACTTCTCCGAAGCATTACTAGAAAAACGATTCTCCCAAAATCGATCGAACAAGGAGATAGAAATCTGTGATTCTTAACATCTTTATATACTAGTAAAAAAAGCCAGTTTGAAGAACTTAATGTCGAGTTTTCTTTGCTAAAAATAACCCCCACGAGCATAAGAAAACAATGCTTAAGGATATGATGTCATTGTGCTCTTGGTTCATTCAAACCATTAATCAACTATAAGTTTAGGGAAGGGTTCATTAAATGTATTGACATTTAGAGAAAAGAAAAGTATAACAAACAATAAATAACATTCAAACATTGAAATATATATCAAGCTAAAGTAAACTGTTGGAAATGGTGTCCAACGTCATCAAATAAACGGTTTGACTTGGTCAACGTAAATTAAAGTCCTACTAGGGTTGTTCTTGGCACACAACCGAACACGAGAATAAAAGAATCAGACTTTGATTAAAAGTATAATCAAATGTGTAACGGGCTAGATGGACTGCAATAAGTTAATGGGTAATTAACTAGTTATTCCATATTGGGCTTGGTTTAATTAATAGTCTAATTAAACAACACGGGCTTATGTTAATTTGAGTCTATCTCAAATAAGGAAACAATTTTTTCCTAAAAGTATAAATAAGGAGCTTGGGTTCTTGATCTAATACACCAAACTCATTAATTGAGAACCCTACTTCCAAAGTTCGGCCCCATTTCGTCCGATCGACCGCCGACTGGAGACCACTTCCGCCGCCGTGCTCCACCGCCGTTGACCGAAATAGTTTTCGGTGGTTTTTCATTTGGGTTTTCTCAAGGGTACTTTACACTACGTTGTGGTGTATCGTCTCGTTCGTTGTCAACCTCGAGTGTGATCATGTAGAGGGGTTCTAACTTGAATCCTAGTTCGTTGGCAAGTTCTGGCTCGTACTCGATCTCAAGGATTAGCATCTCCGAGCACCACTAATGTAAGTATTTATTTATTACTAGTTGCCCTAGATTCATAGATCTAAGCGATCCTAATGTTCGTAGTTTATCGTATTAATTGTTCGTAATTTCGCGACAAACATAGTGACGGTAAATCTGTACGAAACCCAACAGTGGTATCAGAGCGTTGGTCTACGAATCTAAGAGTGTTAGATCCGAAATTCAAAAAAGAAAAGTTGTTTTTGTTTTTGTTTATTTCGGTATTTCTGAAAATTCAGAAATAATAAATAAATAAATATTTTAATTCGTAAAAAATTAGTTTTTAATTAAAATAAGGAAGTTGGATAATTGTTAAAAGGTTTTAAAATTATCAAGATATTTTTCCAGTGATTATCTCACCAATTATTTGAAATAAGATTAAATAAAAGATTATGTTTATATATATAAAATTTCGATTTTTATATATAAATATATATTTATTTAATGTTTTAAAAACATGTATATATATTTATTATATATGTATATATATTTTCGGATATATATATATATATATATATATATATATATATATATATATATATATATATATATATATATATATATGTATATATATTGATATATTTGAATAAAAGTTTTGAATAAGATAAAATTTATATATACAAATGGGTGTATATATATATATATATATATATATATATATATATATATATATATATATATATATATATATATATATATAAAGTTGGTAAATATAGATAATTATTTAAAAGGAGTTTTTAAATAAAGATATCAAGTTTAAATTAGGGATATATACAAAGTGTATATATCCGAATTTTTTAAAGATTTAGGGGATTTCGAATTTTGGTGATTATCTTGATTTGATTTTTGTATTTATATATTGTAATATAAAATAGCTCCAAAGAGATAAAATCTTAAATCTAAAAGATAATTATAATATATATATATATATATATATATATATATATATATATATATATATATATATATATATATATAGTGGAGAGTTATATAGAGAACCCTATATTTCGTACAGAACCCGTAGAACTTTCTATTAGCGAATCCGGACCATTGGATTTAAAAATCAATGGTTAAGATGGATTATGTCAATTTCGTAAATAATGCATATCATATTTTTGGAATTTAATTAATTAAAAGGGTAGAAAAGTAATTGTCAAAGAATAATAAAATAAAATAAAAAAATTAAAACCCCTTAAAAATACGGTTTTTCCTCCTCAGTTTGTTATATGGCCAAAAATTTAGGAGAAGTTGCTTTATTAGGGTTTCTTCTCCCAAATATCTTCTCCAAAAAAATTAAACTGCCTCATTCCGTCCGATTCTTGCTCGCCGAAAACACAGACGATTCATTTCATTCTACCACCACCACTTGATTCGTTCATCAGACTTATAGGTGTGAAGGATGCCTTCGCTATTGATAATATCACGATAACCGTTTTTTGCTTCGAATCGGAAACTACATCAGGATGATATCTTTTCGCCAAATTCCAGTACGTATATGTGGAATTGTGGAGTTATTTATTCGAGGAATTTTTTGAAATTCTTTTTTTAGAGAGAAAAAGGGGGAGAACAAGGTCTTACATGAAGAAGAAGATGATGACGAGGATATGTAATAGGCTACGATCAGCCTACCACCACATAAGATAGGTAATTTGACTTATTTTAATCTAACAAATTAATTTTTAACTTTATATATAAAACGTTTTGTTTACATTAAGTTCCTATAAAATACATTCCCACTTATTCTTTTTAGTTGTCACCTGTTTGTATGTTAATATGAATTCAAGTTTTAATATATCATCAGATTCTATTGGATTTTGTCAAAACTTTAATCTAATCATGAATACATCTTTATTATTATTATGTTGCATATATGTTCTATTTAGTTTGTAGTTGTGTTCTTTTTTAAATATGTATGTTTTCTTTTAATGTTTTGCAGCTTGTGATACAAGAAAAATTGACAAGTTAAACAAGTGGAAAAAGATCAAAGGAGCATTTTGAGTTAGGTATATAAGGAAGAAAGTTGTTTCAAAAGGGAACATAATTGCACACTTGCAACCATTTGGATGCATATATGTAATTGTTTGAATACATAGATGTATTTTATGAAATTACTTTTGATTTTGTGTATGAATAACTTCAACATGTATGTATTATGTTTGTTCTAACAATTTTGTAAAATTTGGATATAAATTTCATTCGTGGAACATGTTTATTTTATGTTACATATATGTTCACTATATATACAAACCCGCACATTAACACATATGCATAATCGTAAATCGAATAATTTTCTGAAATAAAATGCAAGAAAACATATATGCACGTCTATAAAATAACATATTTGCATAACTGTAAAATAACATAGATGTATAACCGTAAAATAACATGTATGCAACCAAAGATAACATAATTTAATGCCTAAATTTTAGGAATTTTTCAAAAATGGAAAAAATGTAAAATGTCTTAAATACCCCTGGACAATTAAATGAATTAATTAATTCAAAATTAATTTACTAAATTCTGATTGGCTAATAAGAGTTCTACGAGTTCTGCACGTTATATATGGTTCTCTATATAACTCGACCCTATATATATATATATATATATATATATATATATATATATATATATATATATATATATATATATATATAGAAGTGGGATCCTGTGAGAACTCTTTTTTCGGTGAGGACTCGCGAGGACACCTCATAAAAATTTCAAAAAATTCCGAAAAAATATATATAACCCACCATGATTATTACTACATTTGACAAAAAAAAAATTCAAAAAAAATAAATTATGATCCACTTTTTTTAGCGAATCATAAAAATGATCCAGATTTTTTTTGTGGATCATTATTATGATCCATATATTTTTTTGATCATTTTTGGAAATTTTTTATTTTTTTTGGATCTTATACATAGCGATTTTAATGTTTAAAAAAAGAATTTTTGAAAAAAGTTTGTTTTGGATCATTTTTAGAGTTTTTTTGGAGTCCTCATATATATATATATATATATATATATATATATATATATATATATATATATATATATATATATATATATATATATAGGGTCCGGATCAGGTGAGGACTCTTTTCCTCGCGAGGACTGTGAGGACCCAAAAAAAAACTCTAAAAATTATCCAAAACAAACTTTTTTCAAAAAATTCTTTTTTTAAACATTAAAATCGCTATGTATAAGATCCAAAAAAAAAATTCCAAAAATGATCCAAAAAAAAAATATGGATCATAATAATGATCCACAAAAAAAATCTGGATCAATGTTATGATTCGCTAAAAAAAGTGGATCATAATTTTTTTTTTTTTGAAATTTTTTTTTGTCAAATGTGATAATAATCATGGTGGGTTATATATATATTTTTCAGAATTTTTTGAAATTTTTATGAGGTGTCCTCGCGAGTCCTCACCGAAAAAAGAGTCCTCACAGGATCCCACTTATATATATATATATATATATATATATATATATATATATATATATATATATATATATATATATATATATTATAATTTAATATATGTATATATATATTTTCGAGATTCCCATATATCAAAATAGTTTTTGAGAAATTCCTCCTTTATAATTGATGAGGTTAGTAGGGGTTACCTATGTATATATAGGTAATTCCCCAAAACCTAAATGATGATGGGCTTTTATGTTCACGATCCCACCTCACAATTGGATCCACTACTAATGATGGCCCACGCACAACGCTGTCAAGTAATCACCGCCTGTCAGGGCGCCTGTCATTGGAAGCACGTCTTATTGGGTGACGCCCATCATAATGGCGCTTCATGACTGATTTATTGCTATCATAATAGTAAGGCGTTGCATTAGATGATCAAAGTAGCTCAAGCGTCCACGATCATCATTAATGGGCCAACGTTCCATATACTTGAGACGAGCCATATAAATACACGGCCTAAATCATTGTCGACAAACATACTGAGACAGACTAAAAAAGAGCCTAAAACCCAGAGTTCGTATACTCTCACTTTCACCTTCGTACTCAACCTTGATCACCCTAGGTTCGCCAAGAACTTGTTGGGTCTGCACTGTGATCATCACAGGAGATCCAAGGTTGACGTTACCTAGTCTTCGTGTTTGACAATCGTTGCTCGAACTTTGGCGCCATCCGTGGGACTCGTTTTTAAACGGCGTTTCACTTTTCCAAATTTTTTTTTCTGCTCAGTAATCAACTGTTTCTATGGAGGCAACAAATCCATCGCAGATAACTTATTTAGCGCCAGCAATAACCACTACCGTGACTACCACTGTACAGGCGGTACCGGAAGCGGTGATAACCTCCCCTGTTCGTACCATGGAACCATACGTCGATTCTGAGTGGACAGTGTCGGATCTAAGGACGACACGAGGGTATACTTTTTTCCACAAGGCTGGCTGACACAAGTTCGTTTACCTCACCACAGCCAGCGACACCCATCCCTTCATTTCAGCCTCTTTTGTCCCACGGGACAAGCTCTCAGGAAGATGGCACAGATCAGGTCAGACAACCTGTTTTAAACTTTCACCAGACCACTACGCCAGGGGCTCGGGAGGATCCAATTGTGGAGTTACTTAGAAGGTTGGCTCAGAGTACTCAGCCACCACCACCACCTCCTCCACCACCTACTTCATCGGACCTGTTGTCTCAGTTGATGGCGGCGTTGCGCCCAACCCCGCAGCCAACGCTTGTCCAACCAGTAGATCCATTGTCACAATTATTGGAGCAGTTAAGGCAACCACCCACCCTACCACCCCATCCACCACAAGACACATCTAATGACATGTACTAATGGCAGCAGCCGCACCACCCCGAGCAGCCACTATGCCTTTGTCGGTGGTTAGTTCGAAGTTCTGTGACTGGGTGGCCAGATTCCCACTCCCAGATAAACAAAAAGTGCCGTCCATCGTTGGTACTTACGACGGTACACGAGATCCTGATGACCACCTTGCTCTTTTTGAACAGGCCATTATGACAGAGAAATGGCTAGACCCTGTCGCTTGTCACATGTTCCCTGGCACATTGCAGGGTTTCGCTCGCGATTGGTTTGCTAACTTACCGGAGAGGAGTATTCAAGACTTTGCAGATCTAAAGGCTAAATTTGTGACTCACTTTGTACAGCAAAAGAAGCGGCAGAGAACTCATATAGAAGCGCATTTGCTGCGACAGAGGGAAGGTGAGGGGTTACGCGACTTCATTCAGCGTTACACGCAGGAGTGCCAGAAAATTGTCGCGTTACCCGAAAGTCAACAAATTTCGGGTTTTACCCTCTCCTTGCTCCCAGGACAACTGCAAGAGAAGCTGATGAAGCGAACTCCGGTCACTTTCAAGGAAGCCACTGATCGAGCCTATGATTTCCTCAGATCCAAGGAAATTGTTACTCTCACAAGGGGAGTTCTCAACAGGAGAGACAAATGGGGGAGCTCGTCAAGCGCTAGACCTGACAATCGCCAGGACACCAGGCAGGATAGCAGACGAGACAACCGCAGAGATTTCAGGCGAGATGAAAGAAGTAGCAGGAGGCCCACTCCCTATGATCGTGGTACAGGTCCCAATCTAATTAAAATCCCAAGCGAGATATTGAAGACAGAGCAGGTGGGGTCATCTTTCAAAGCACCTCCTCAGATGTTACACAAGTCTGGAAAGAAAAATATGAGCAAACGGTGTGATTTCCATGAAGATTATGGTCATGATACCATTGCATGTAGAGAGCTAAAGGCCGAAATCAAGCGTTCCTTAGAGGAGGGGAAATTAGAACATCTCCTACCAGGGGCAAGACAACATGCAACAAAAAATCGGCCAAAAAGGCTTATAGTTGGCAGAAGAAGGGAGACAATGGTGATCATCCTGGACCGCCTGATGGCCAAGTGCTCATGGTTCGAGGCGAGGCATCGTCTAAGAGAAAAGCATCGGTCCTCCAAAGCTGGATGATGGTTCCTATTTCCTTTCCCCCAGTAGCAGCTACTTCCAATAATCATGTTGTCATTAAGATCCGATTGTCCATTTATGAGATTAACAAATCTTATGTTGATACAGGCTGCTCTACTGACATAGTGTTTGAGAATTATTTCAGGAAGTTACCCCATACAGTCAAGGACACAAAAAGACCAGCGCAGGCACCATTGGTCGGTTTTTCTGGAGAAACACACTGGCCTGTGAGAGAAATAACTTTACCGATGATGATGGGGGAATATCCACAGTATAGGGTTGAAATGGTCGACTTTGCCATTGTCAACGCCCCTTCAGAATACAACGTTCTTCTTGGCAGACCATCGCTAGAGAAGTTCAAGGCCATACCTTCCACTATTCACGGCATGGTGAAGTTTCCTACTCCAGCTGGAGTTGCTACTGTCAGGGGGCAGATGTCATGGCCACAGGAATGCAAGCAAGTCGAAAAGTCAAAGCCAAGCACCGATCGGGCTACACAAGCGGAGGTCACGGAAGGTCCAGAAACCAAGGTAGTCCTTAATGCCAATTTTCCTGATCAACCTTTCATTATTGGCTCACAATTACCTTCGCAGATAAAAAACAAACTCATTAGTTCGTTTAAATCCAACCTAGATATTTTCGCATGGCAGATATCTGATATGACAGGTGTCCCTCGGAGTTTTGTCGAGCATGCTCTAAATTCCAATCCAAACATTGTCCCAATCAAGCAGAAAAAGCGCGGGCTTGCCATGGATCGCAGCAAAGCAGCATGTCAACAAGTCAACCAAATGGTAGCAAGTGGAATCGTCAGGGAGGTAAAATACCAGACCTGGATTGCTAACCCGGTCATGGTCAAGAAAAGTGATGGTTCATGGCGGTTATGTGTCGACTTCAAAGATATCAATAAAGCATGTCTGAAAGATAACTATCCCCTGCCAGAGATTGACTGGAAGGTAGAATCCTTGGATGGCTTCCGGCTTAAACGTTTCTTGTACGCTTACAAAGGTTATCACCAGATCCACATGAAGCGCAGTACCGAGGATAAGACAGCTTTCCATACAGACCAGGGCATCTACCGTTTCCAAAAAATGCCATTTGGTATAAAAAATGCAGGTGCAACCTACCGGCGCTTGATTGACCAGGCGTTCAAGGATCAGATTGGACGAAATGTGGAAGCTTATGTGGATGACATTGTCATCAAAAGCAAAGCGGAGGATATCATGTTGGCCGATATAAAAGAAACTTTTGAGGAACTGCGGAGGATCAACATGAAGCTTAACCCCTCCAAATGCAGCTTTGGCATGGAAGAGGGCAAGTTCCTAGGGCACATCATTACGCCGAGAGGCATTAAAGCCAATCCCAAGAAAATACAGGCTGTTTTAGACATGGTCTCCCCATCCACCAAAAGCAGGTGCAAAGTTTTAATGGTAAGCTGGCATCAATCAGCCGCTTCCTCTCCAAAGCAGCTGATCGGTCTCTACCATTTTTCCACACTTTGAAAGGCTGCATAAAGAAACAAGATTTTTCATGGACACCTAAAGCCGAATCAGCCTTTCAAGAGCTAAACCAGTTTTTGGCCACCCTTCCTACGCTCACAGCTCCCGTACCAGGAGAACCATTGGTGGTATACCTGGCTGCTTCTTTGGAATGTGTTAGCGCATTTATGATGGCGCAGCGTGGGTCTACCCAAATGCTAGTTTATTTTGTTAGCCGGGTGTTGAAAGGTCCAGAAATAAATTACCCGTGCTTGGAAAAATTAGCCCTTGCTTTGGTACATGCAACTAGGCGTTTGAGGCGTTACTTCCAGGCTCACCCTATTCATGTCTTATCAGTCAAACCAATTAAGCACGTCCTAGGAATGCCTGAGGTGTCAGGACGGTTGGCTAAGTGGGCAGTGGAATTGAAGGAGCATGAAATTTCCTTTCATCCAAGAACTTCTATGAAAGGTCAGATTTTAGCCGATTTCCTTGCCGAGATAGACGAAAAAGATAAGGAAAAGCACGTGCAGGAGGAGGAAGATATCCCATGGACACTTTTCACTGACGGTGCCTCTAACTTGGAAGGTTCTGGAGCAGGTTTAATTCTTACAGACCCCAATAAAAATGAGTACACTTATGCCCTTAAGTTCGAGTTTCCCACAACTAACAATGAAGCGGAGTATGAAGCTTTGTTAGCAGGTTTGAAAATCTCCAGGAGAATGGGTGTGAAAAGCATATCTGTATTTGTAGATTCACAGCTTGTTGCCAACCAAATCAGTGGCGCATTCGTTGCGAACAAACCCTCCATGCAGCTATACTTAGAAGAAGCTAAAAAGGTGATCTCAGAATTAACGAAATTTACCATTGAGCAAGTGCCTAGAAATCGCAACAAGTTAGTTGACGCCCTAAGCAAGTTGGCTTCGTCCGCCTTTGCCCATCTTAAAAAAGAATTATTGGTGGAGATCTTGATAGAAAAGTCCATTGCGCGACCAAAGGAGGTTACCACTGTTGCAGAGGAAGAATGTTGGATGACTCCGATCTTAAATTTCCTCAAACATGATGTCCTACCGGCTGATCCACAGCTAGCAAGAAAAATTCGAATGAAGTCACCAATGTACACGTTGGTGGACAACTGCCTGTTTCGCAAATCTTATCTGGGGCCACACCTACGTTGTGTTGGCCCAACACAGGCTAAAAGTATCATTGAAGCTGTACATAGCGGCACATGTTCCCTCCACGCAGGTCCACGCTCTGTCACTGGTAAAATCATGAGATTGGGGTACTTTTGGCCAACGATGCATCAAGATGCAAGGGAGGGAAATCGAAAAGTGCACAGCCTGTCAACAAAATGCTTATGTCGCCAAATCGCCAAAGCAAGATCTTATCCCTGTCACTACTGCATGGCCATTTTACAAATGGGGGATTGACATTGTTGGGCCATTTCCACCCGGCGTTGGCAATGTCAAGTTTCTCATTGTTGCTGTTGATTAGTTTACAAAGTTAATAGAGGCAATGCCCTTGACAACTATCACTGGGAAGCGTGTTATCAATTTTGTCTGGGAACACATAGTTTGCAGGTTTGAGGTACCGCATGTCATGGTAAGCGATAATGGCAAACAGTTTGCAGAAGGTCCATTCAAGGCTTGGTGCTCTGACATGAGCATACAACAGAGGTTCACGTCAGTGGCACATCCTCAAGCCAATGGCCAAGTCGAAGTCATGAACAAAGCCATCGTGAAAGCAATCAAAGCAAAATTGGGCCAGCACAAAACTGCATGGGTGGATCTTTACCAGGTATCCTTTGGGCTCATCGAACCACCCCAAGTACAACTACATCTGAAACACCTTTCAGCTTGGTTTATGGCACAGAAGCAGTCATTCCTCCAGAAATTACTCATCCAACTCAAAGGGTTATGGACTTAAACCCTGAAGAGAATGAGGAAGCATTACGAGAAAACTTAAACATCGTAGAAGAGCGTAGGGAGATCGCTCTCATCAAACAGGCGACCAGTCACATGCAGATGGCAAAATATTACAATCAGCGAGTCCATCCTCTCTCTTTTCAGCCAGGCGATCTGGTATGGAGGAAGAAAGAAGCCAGCATAGTAGAAAGTCAAGGCAAGCTAGGCCCTACATGGGGAGGCCCTTATCAAGTACTTCATGCTAATGGCAATGGGTCTTACACGTTGTCAGACATGGACGGACAGACTATTCCCATGACATGGAATGTCATAAACCTGAAGAAGTGTTACGTTTAATAATTTGGTTTGATCATGTATCCCAATTTTATTCAATAAACTCAATAAGATAACACTTTTTATTATGTACAATGTTACAACACATGCATGCACAAGTGACATAGTCAAGAACATAGTTCAATATAAATTATACCAGGTGAATCAAACAACGTTGCTTGGTCTATAAAGATGCATTCAATTTCATCTTTTGATCAACTTGATAAAAGATAAGCACTTCCTATTCGGAAGCGACATCCTCGCGAGTAAAAAAAATTTTCACCGGTTCACCAACAAATACATACATAATTCTATAGCAAAGTACACGCATAGAAAGAAACCAAGTAATTTCAAACATAGAAATTTCACAAAATTATTCAAAGGTTGCAAAGCAATAATCCAATCACAAAATAAACCAAGTCACAAAGTCATAACGTATCCGGACTAAGGTGCTAGCAATCATTAACTAGTGGATCTAGACCATGGATATGAAGATAGTACTATTGGCTGACACTCATCCTCCCAACATTATTTGATCATTACTTGGTTTATCCAAGACATCTTTCGAGAGTGTATATCCATAAAAGAACAATAACATACTGGAGTTGAAGTATTGATTGTGGGTTTAGGGGTTGGTATATTAGCCGAAGAACCTTGCAATTTGTTGGGGATAACGGTCATGTGATGTGAAACATAACAACTTGTTCAACACATTTTCATAATCAAAACTAGTAATTGTAGATCTTCTACAATTACACTTCATTTTTCATATTTACTCCTCATATCATATGAGTGTTGAACCTTATACTTTTTCAGTCATAAATCTATTTTTCATAACTAACATTTTGGGTAGCAAACATGAAATTTTCAACATACACACTCAAACTCTCTGGAATCACTCAACATTATTTATTGACCCTTTTATACTTATGTTTTCCAGGTGATTTAGGAGCTCAGTGAGACTGAAGGATATGGGCAGTGGATTGTTGTGAGCCATGAATGAACATTTAAGTTTACGAACAATCACTTTATTTTCAAAACTTACTATTTTTAGTAACTACTATTTTTTGGAAACTTTCCATTTATAGAAGGTAAACCATTTTCATTATGTTATTTACGTGGTTGTTTGTTTACTTAATTTTTGTTATGTAATCATGAACGTTACACCTCCGTTCTTCCGCAAAACATTTTAAATGAAGTAAAACTCATTTTTGGCGGGTTGTGACAAAGTGGTATCAGAGCTTAAATTATAGTGAATTAGCAAACCTAGTCTATAACTACAAAAGATTTTTGGAAAAAACAAAATTTTTTACAAAACAAACATATCCATGGCACGCTGAGTCTCATATCCTGAAGTTTCATTGTTCTTAGATTAGAACATTGTCTTAGTTAGTATTGCCTTAGAGTAATATTTAGCATATCGTCTAAGTGCCAAATTTTATTTTCTATCAGTAATGCGACATATTTATCAGAACGTCTTCAGTGAGTGTTATCGATATTGCGTCCGACTCCGAATATGATAGTGATCAGAGCACTACTACGCCTAGAAGTATTCCTTCATCTCAAGTTGTTCTATGGCATCGACGACCAAGAAGACGTCATATCCCTGTTGTCCCAAATGGTCCTCCGATTGGCCAACGTCCAATTTTGTTTCGTAAGTTTGAGAGCGGTATTTTATTTGTACCTACGCCTGCAAAACTGCTTCGTACTTTAGCTCCAAGAACCCCTCGACGACAAGAACTAGTACCAGAACTAGAACCAGTATCAGAATGAGAACAAGAAGAAGAGTCAGAGCCTGAAGAAGACTCTGGAGTAGAAGATGAACTAGAAGAAGACGACGAGTCGTCGCCGCGAGTCTAATTCAACTTTCCATTATACAAATATTTTATTTTCTTAACTATTTTAAAAATTAGTTTTACTTAGTTATTTTCTTGTTACCTAGTTTAGCTGGATGTGTCATTCTTTTCAAAACTTAACCATTAGCACACGTTTTAAATAAAAGTCTTATTTTATTAATTAAAAAGATCATCTTACTTTGATTATTTAAAAATTTCTTTCATACTATAATGAGTAATCTCCTTATTTAGCGTTTACTACTACTACTACGATTACGTCTACTACTACTACGACCAATGTATCTATTTTTCCCTATTTCTTTAAATGTTTCTATTATGTTTACTCTATAAAATAAATAAAAAAAATTCTTTCTTTAAATTCTCTTTATCGTCTTGTCCCTCATATGGTTTCCCCGAGTTTACGCGAATTGGGAGATATATCTACGGTCTACACGATCTCGTTCATACTCACGTCACTGACGCTCAGTCTACGACTTTTGAAAATGATGTGAATCTAGCAACAAGATTGATCGATGATACTTTTGGAAGTGGGTAGTCTAAAGACCAATTGGTTGTGTCTAGCAAATTGTCTGAACCCTCTAGCAACGATAATGGGAAGCGTTACTACAACAACAATCAGCAAACTACAAAGGGAACAAGTATCAGAAAATTCAGAGCTATGATGCATCTAACCAGAAGAACAACAATCAGTCGAACCCTGATGAAAAACCATGTGCTGGAAGCAATCCCAAGTGTAACAAGAGCAATTGACATCATGATGATCAGTGTGAGAAGTGTTATATATGTGACACAATTTCAGAAAGTGTACGTCTAATACCTCCTTCCAAAATTCTCGTCTGTACGAGTATGATGACCCAAATCACTACCGAAATCGCTGCCTAAAGCTTCAAGAACAACAACAACGCCAATCGTAACAACAACCGCAATGCCAACAAAAACAATGATCGTCAGAATATTTGTGGTCGAGCGTTCGTCATTGGTTCTTAAGAATCTTGCGAAGATCCCAGTACTGTTACCAGTACGTTTATAATCGACAGTTATTTTGCTTCTATTTTATTCGATTCGAGAGCCGATTTGAGTTTTGTATCGACCGACTATAAAAGATTCTTAGCAATCGAATCATCGCCTATAGTGGTCAGTTATGAGATTGAATTAGCAGATGGCAAGTTATTATGTCTAGTGAGATTTTCTTAAGACTTGTAAGCTTAATCTAGACAATCATGTATTCGAGATTGACCTTATGCCTGTGGAGCTAGGTAGTTTTGATATCATCATAGGGATTAATTGGTTATCTAAACACCATGTTGATATATTATGCCACAACAAACAAATTCGAATCCCTGTAACAAAGACATAAACATTAATAATTCAAGGTGAACAAAGAAACAAAAATATCAAAATCATAAATGCTATGAAAGCACAAAATATCTTCGTAAAGGATGTCAAGCCTTTCTTGCTCATGTCGTTGACAAACAGTCTAAAAATGGTAAGATTGAGGACATTCCTATCGTTCGTGATTTTCCTATTGTTTTCCTGGCGAATTGCCTGGACTGCCACCTAAGAGACAAGTTAAATTCCGCATCATTTGATTCCAAAATTCACTCCTATCGCACGTTCTCCTTATCGTCTTGCACCATCAGAAATGCAAGGACTTTCTCCTCTATTGCAAGAACACCTTGATCTTGGTTCCAGTCGACCGAGTTTCTCATCCTAGGAGCTCCGGTCTCTTTTCGTTAAAAGAAAGATGGTTCAATGAGGATGTAAATTGACTATCGAGAACTGAATAAAATAACCATTATAAATCGTTATCCTCTTCCCCGTATTGATGATCTATTCGATCAACTCCAAGGATCGAGTTTCTACTCCAAGATTGATCTTCGTTCAGGCTACCTTCAGTTAAAAGTTCGTGATGAAGATGTGCCCAAAACTGCTTTCAGAACTCGCTATGGTCATTACGAATTTTTGGTAATGCCATTTGGTTTGACCAATGCACCTGCTGTGTTTATGGATCTCATGAACAGAGTGTGCAAGGAATATCGCGACAAATGCGTTATCGTCTTCATAGATGATATTCTCATCTATTCGCGAACAAGTGAAGAACATGAAGAGCACTTAAAAATCATTCTTGAGTGGTTGGAGAAAGAGAAGTTGTATGCCAAGATGTCCAAGTGTGAATTCTGGTTGCGGGAAGTACAATTTTTAGGGCATGTCATCAACAGGAAGAAATCCACGTTGAACCTACAAAGATCGAGGCTATTAAGAAATGGGAAGCTCGAAAGACCCTAACAGAAATTAGACAATTTCTTGGTCTTACTGGCTGTTATAGAAGATTCATCAAGAATTTCGCGAAGATAGCTAAAGATTTAGAAGCGTTGACGCAAAAAGATGAGAAATTTATCTGGGGCGAAAAAATGAGAATCGGCCTTCCAAACCCTAAAATCCATAGTATTTTCCGCGCAAATTCCATCTCTTCCCGAAGGAACCGACAATTTCATAGTTTTCTTTGATGCTTCGCACTAAAGTGATCGCCTACGCCTCTTGACGATTGAAGATTCACGAGAAGAACTACACAACGCATGATCTCGAGTTAGGTGTCGTGGTGTTCGCATTGAAGATTTGGAGAGATTACCTCTACGGTACCAAGTGCATTATATTCACCGACCACAAGCGTCTGCAACACATATTCGATCAGAAAGAGCTCAACATTAGACAGTAGAGATGGGTAGAGTTGTTGAATGATTACGACTGCGAGATCCAGTATCATCCTGGTAAAGCTAACGTCTTAGCTGATGCCTTAAGTCGGAAAGAGTAACCCAAACCTCGTCGTGTTCAAGCCCTTCCAATTTCCATTCTTTCTAATCTATCCTCCCAAATTCAAAAATTCCAAATTGAAGCCTTGAAGATAGAAAACATGAAGAGGGAAGTCGTACGTGTTTTGGAGAAGCAACTAGAAAGAAAGGTGGATGGAACCCTATACTTTATGGATCGTATATGGGTCCCTAATCATGCAAGTGTTCGCAATGTCATCCTATATGAAGCTCACAAGTCCAACTATTCGATTCATCCCGGTGCTGACAAGATGTACGGAGATAAAAAAGAATTTTATTGGTTGCCTAACATGAAGAAAGAGATTTGCAGTGTACATCAACAAATGTCTAGCGTGCTCACAAGTGAAAGCTGAAAATCAAAAACCGTCTAGTCTTCTACAATAACCAGAGAACCCTAAATGGAAATTGTAACATTCGTCCCACATTGGTTGGAGAGGGGAACGAAACACTCTTTATAAGGGTGTGGATACCTCTCTTAGCATGAGGCCTTTTGGGTGGAGGGGTCCACACCAAGAACAAAACCGTGCGCCGGTGGGCAAAGCGGACAATATCGTGTTGCGGGGTTCTGGGATGTTACAGAAATGGGAACAAATCTCAACGGATTTCATAACCAAGTTACCTCGAACGTCTGGTGGTTATGTTACAATTCGCGTAATTGTCGATTGTTTAACCAAATCAGCTCGATCAAGGAAACTGATCAAATGGAGAATTTGACAAGAATGTACTAGAAGGAAGTCGTATTTAGGCATGGAGTGCCAATATCGATCATATCTAATCGTGTCAGGCGTTTCACTCCTCGTTTTTCGAAATTGTTGCAAACCCCTTTCGATACTCGTCTTGAAATGAGTAGTGCCTATCATCCACATCTATTTCTCGTTGTCTCTCCTGTTCGTTCTTTGTATTAAATTTCGGGACGAAATTTCTTCAACCAGGGAGAATGTGACAACTCGACATTTTGGGTATGTTACTATTTTTCATTTCTTACTTTCTAATTTTAGAAAGTTTCTATTTTTAGAAACTTTCCTCATTTAAGTTTCATCTCTACTTTTGGCATCCAACCACATGACTAGTTCACTAAACATCTATTTTTACACCATACATTAGTGTTTGACTATTTTAGTCAACACAACGTTATTACCTCCTAATGGTGACACACATTTAGCTAAAAACATTTCTAAAATGGTAATTTTATCGGTTAAGAAATAAACACATTAAAATTAATATAACGTGACTCGAATGAACCAAACAAGTAAACCCGAAACCAAGTCTAGATCGACCACCAATGTGGCCGGCCTTCCCTCCCTCTCGTGACCATCCACTCGACTGAACACCCTTAGGGGTGTGGTTCATTTTATGTTGGCCTTATCTCCTTGATTGATCCTTATCTCTACCTTGATTCAAAAGAGACCTACTCCAAGTTCAACACCTATTCCTAAACCCTAATCCTACCCTATATAAACACCATCACCACTGAAACCCTAACCCTTTTTGCTTCCTCCAATTCGGCCGAACATCACAAGCAGCCCCAAGATCGAAATTCGTCCCAAGCATCTCCATTAGATCTCATCTTCGTTTGATCCAAGGTATACCGATTTTCCCTTTTGTTTTGCATTGTTTTCTTCCTTGATTCGGTACTAGATCGAACCCGAGACCATGGCCTAAGGCCAAATGGTCTCGGTCATGCATTGTTTCTCCAAAGCCGAAGCACACATGCATGCGTGTGTATGATGGTTCGAATTGTCCCTTCTACTTGCTTGATTTTGATTGTTTTGATGCCTTAAACCCTAGATCTAAAACCCTTGTAGTGCTTAACCCTAGTTCTAGCCAAACTAGCCTCAAATCTCGAAGCCTAGACCAAACCTAGCCGATCTAGCTTCAAACCCAAAGGGTTTTGGCCTTCGGTCAACCCTTGACCGAACCCTTGATCGAAACCCTAACTCTAGTTGACCTAGATTGACTAGATTTGACATTCGTTGTCCAAAACTTGTGCTAGACTAAACCTTAGATTCGAACTCCAAACCCTAGCCGAAATCTAGAAACCCTAGTTGACATTTGTTGACTATTTTGACCAATGTTGACTTCTAGAATGGACTAATTTTGACCCATAAGTCAAACCGGGTCAAGGCCGGATCTTGACCCAAACCGTGGACCCAAACCCGAATACCTAATGGGGCCAAGGCCCGTACTTGGCCCATTCGATCTACCTTAATCCATCGGGCCCAAACTTTAGTAGGCCCATTAGTATCCAAGCCCATTTGGACCAAAGCCCAAACCTTTGGCCCACTTATACCCAAACTGAACCCAATTGGGCCAAGCCCAATACATGGCCTAATCTAATTGGACCTAAGCCCAATGTGAGGCCCAATTGGCCAAACCTAGTGGCCCATTAAGCCCATCTAGGCCCATTAAGCCAATTAAGCCCATTAGGCCCAATCTAGGCCCATTAAGTCTAACCCAAGCCCATCTCATTTCATTTCATTTCGAAGCCTATTTCATTTCATTTCATTTCGGCCCATTAAGGCCCAATGATCCAAGTTCATTCGATGTCACAAAACATAAAACATAACATTAATTATATATCATATATCTTATATCGTATTTAGAATCGCCTGTGTTAGCTTAGTCTAATTAGAAAGTTATATCGTTTAGAAAGTTATATCGCTTAGTCTAACGGTCATGCGATGTCAAACATAACAACTTGTTCAACACATTTTCATAATCAAAACTAGTAATTGCAGATCTTCTACAATTACACTTCATTTTTCATACTTACTTCTCATATAATATGAGTGTTGAACCTTATATTTTTTCAGTCATAAATCTATTTTTCATAACAAACATTTTGGGTTGCAAACATGACATTTTCAACATACACACTCAAACCTTGTGGATTCACTCAACATTATTTGTTAACCCTTTTATACTTATGTTTTCCAGCTGATTTAGGAGCTCAATGAGACTGGAGGATATGGGAAGTGGATTGTCGTGAGCCATGAATGAACATTTAAGTTTACGAACAATCACTTTATTTTCAAAACTTACTATTTTTAGTAACTGCTATTTTTGGAAAATTTCCATTTATAGAAGGTAAACCATTTTCATTATGTTATTTGCGTGGTTGTTTGTTTACTTAATTTTTGCTATGTAATCATGAATGTTACACCTCCGTTCTTCCGCAAAACATTTTAAATGAAGTAAAACTCATTTTTGGCGGGGTGTGACACCCAATAATCTCATAAATGTTCCCAATTCTTTGGCATTGATACAGCCTACAAAGTCAAGCATTTGTTCAGCCCCTTGATGTAAATGTATAGACTGAAATATTAAATACGAAAAACAGCCTAACAATCACATATATTAAGTGAAGAACACAAATAAGAGTGAAAAAGCTAGGTATACAAAAAGACAACATGAATGAATAGCCAGGTGTATCAATTGACAATTTACAAAACTTAATACTATGCCTAAGGCACATAGCCACATAGGAGTTGATTGAAGAGCAATAGTCAGAATATAGACTACGGGTGCAAAAAAATTCTCAAAATTGAACAATACAGGCTCATTTTTGTAAAACACCATTGTATGATTTTAAAATTTAACCGTTCAACGAACGCATAAAATACTCATTAAAACGTATGCTTTAAATAAATGATGCTTTCGTGCTCGAAAGTGGAAACACTCTTTAAGATAAAAAGAGGTTCTGTAGAACCTGATGAAACTATAATCAAGCTAATCTATGAAGATTCAAGTGAGAAATAGAAGATTTGAGTGAGTGTGTGTTCTTGGTGTAAGTGTGTGAAGTTGAGAGAGAATGAGATGAATGAAACTTTCCCTAAAAATGTATTCAGTAATTGTGTGGAAAGCTTACATTCTAACTCAATATTACAAGTATTTATACCATCTACCACCTAACAAGGGAATTGTTAGTTAACGAGATTAAAGGTCAAAACCTATTACAAAAATAGTCCTAACAATCTCCCCCTTTTTGATCTTTAATACGTCATCCCAGTCTTCAAACTTCAGATTCTTGTTATCATCTATCTTTGGCAAGAAAATGTTTTTCTGTATTTTAAGAACAAAACATTTGCAGAAATCTGGAAGTTTAAGGTACTCAAAGGGAATATGTTTTTCGTTGATAATATTTGAGTGAGGAAATCCTATAACTGATTTACTAAAGATTTGAAAACTTTGGGAAATGGAATATCAGTTAAGTAAGGATTTGACTGGGTTTTCAGATAATGTAGAGGTTGTTTTTGGAATTTTGTGGTAGAGGATTATATTGAGTATAGAATGATGATGTTTTTGAATGATTTGTCAGTTAAAGTTTTTAGATGTGAGTTGGTTGAGGTTTTGGAGAGAGATTATGTTGATGATTCGGTTTTGTTCTTCTTCACTTGTTTTTCTATCTAGTACACTGATTATCATTTTCTCTTTCTCTTAATCACTTGATCTAAAACGTTTCTGATTTTGCAGTTGATTTGAGTACATGTGTTATGAAGTTTCTTCTTTGATGGGATGTTTGTGGTTCTTTTTGACGTTGTTCAGTTATACATCCGATATTTTAACTATTTCTTGCTCTTTTTCTCCCCCTCATGAGGATCATGATAAGGGTCCTCATGATAAAGCTGAATCGTTGCGTTTTGGAAACGGAGAGAGGAATGGTGTGTCGGTGAAAATCAAGAGCCAAGATCGGAATGAGAACCAGAAACATGTAGTACTCGACAAATTGATTTAATCCTTTGAATGTTTTGAGAAAAATATTTGAAAATGAAGAATAGCAATGTCAATGATCACGTGAAGTCATAAACAGATGCAATCTTTACTGAAGAACTTCAGTAAAGAGATCGTTTACGGATATGACAAACACGATGATTAAAGACATTGTTAATCAAATATTTGAAATTTAAAAGAAATCAATTTGTTTGGTTATATCAAAGATCAGTGAAGTATACCACTTACAAAGATGCAATCTTCTCTGAGCGTGTGTAGAGAAGAGATCGACGGATATACAAAGATCAATGACATAACAATGTGCATTCAAAACGATTTTGAGTGTGTGAGAACTGGAGAAAGTCAGAATTGAATCTGAGCAGTTTTGAGAAGATGAAAAATGATTTCTCCATGGAGCGTTTAAGAATGAAAATCGTTTTAAAAATAGTAAGAACAATCAATCCAAGTTGGTGTTAAAAACAGATGCAATCAGTACTGATTGAAATTAGTAAAGAGATCGACGAATTTAACAGCAAATTGTGTTGAGTGTTACAAACAAGTCATTTAAAAATGAAAAATTTATGTTGTGCAAAATCAGGGTTGTGAAAAATTGATCCACAACGCAAGAGACGAAAAAATTGTCATAAACAGATGCAATCTTTACTAATCGAGACTAGTAAAGAGATCGTTTACGAATATGACAAAAATTTGTATCCTACGTTGTGAACACATCATTGTGAGCACAAAGTGAGATAAAAAATTTTAGAATGTTGAGCATCACAGAATAATAAAGAATTTATGAGATTGTGATGTCAACAACTCAATATGAGAAAAAAAAAAATTGTAACTGAGTATGGATTTTGAAAAATGTAAATTTTATGTAAGAAGAGAAAAATTGATTTACAATTAAAGAATTTTAACAATGAAGGAACACAAAGGTAGCAATGAGAAATAAGAGAATTAGCAATAAACAGATGCAATCAGTACCAACCTAGACTGGTAAAGAGATCGTTTACGAATATTGCAAAAGCTAATACTCAACATTGATAAGCTTGTGTTATTGTAAAGTTGTAGGAGGTTGAAAAACTGTTTGAGGTAAAAAAAAATTTATTATCAAGATAGAATAAGAAAATTTGTAATAAACAGATGCAATCAGTACCAAGTGAGATTGGTAATGAGATCGTTTACGGATATTACAAAAATGGATACCCCATATTGATAATTCAAAAAAAATTTTGAAAGGAGCAGTGAAACAGGATTTAGCGATTATAAAGAATGCTCCCCCTCGACAGTTGTTTTTCAAAAATCATAAAGCAGTTATGCTTCCCCTTGACATAAGAATGTCAATTTTCTCCCCCTTGACAAGTGAATATAGTAATTCTCCCCCTCAACCAATGATGACATTGAAAACCGGGTTTCAAGCAGATGTGTGTTTAAGTCATCTACATTGAAGTGCGAGTTATACACTGACGTGTGTATAAGTCATTCTCCTGCAAAACAAATCAAACAACTTTTGGTACCCATTTTTGTTTGGGTCCGACAATGTTAGTGTGGGAATAAAGCCACCAATAAGTTGTATCGATTTGCTTTAAAGATTGAGAGTTCCAAGAAAAACTGAAACTTGATGTTTCACTTTCAAATAATTTCCGGGGAATTATTTGAGATGATGGAGTTTTGGGAACCCATTTTGCTTTTAAGATCGATGATGTTTTGTAAACATAAACAGGAGATGCTTTTGGCACTTGTGTAAAAATCGTTTTAGGTGCCAAGGAAAGTAAATCTTTTCTCGAATATTTTAAAGATTTAGATTTGGAAAAGATTTTCTTTGAAGGACTCGAATGTTTCAACACGGTTGATGGTGTAGGTTTATCCACTTGAGAATGCTTAAGTCTATAAGAGGAACCTAATTTATTTGGAGTTTTAGGTGCGGAATTTCCTCTAATAACTTGGTTAAGAGCATTCAGTTTCTTATCAGAGTGTGGCGGGACCGTGGATCTCCTAGGCTTAGGCTTGGTAGAGGATCTGACTTGTGATTTCGGTTTAGGTGTAGAATTTCCTCTATGAACCTCAGTTTGCTTGATTTTATAAAAATCACGATATGCCATGACAGGAGAGAACATTCTTGAGTTTTTACTTTTATTCATTGCAGTTAAAGGAGAATCTAAGTTCATAGATGCACCAGGCTTCTTAAGTTTCTGAAGATTAGATGATTTAGATTCTAAATTTTGAATCTGTGCTTGCAACTTTAGTTTCTCTTTCTCATAAGATTTATGTGTTTCATCAATTTTATTTTCTAATCCATGAATTTTTGTTTGTAGAACTGATTTTTCTTTGTCAAACGCCTTATGTGTTTCATCTATTTCAGTTTCCAATTGACAAATTTTCTTTTCAAGAATTAGATTTGGTACATAAATATTTGGTGTAACCTTTTGTTGAATAACATCATTTCCCTTAATTTCAAATTCTTCTGGTTTTATAATGGGAAAATAATCATCATTTTCAAATTGAGCCCTTTTAGTTTCATATGTTTTATTTAATTCAGTGTAATTAAAACTAATTTGAGCATTCTCCTTTTTAGCTCTGTTGAAGTTCTCTATTTCTTCTTCCTCGTCAGTCATCCGAATGAAACGCTGCGAGATTCCATTGAGTAGATATCTTGAATCATATAATGTAGGAGCCATTTTGCACGCGGTCTTAAGATATTCTGGATTGTCAGCTCCTAGCCCTTCTCGAGAGTTGAAATATTTGAAATCTTTAGGCTTGTTAAGATGAATGGTTTGATCAGTGTGTCCTCGTTGAACAATCAATTCCTCAAGATGTTTCATATGTGAATTCAATTTAATTGTTTCATGCTTGAGTGTGTTTATGATAGTTTGTTTGTTTAGCATTTCTTTTGAGGAAATGATGTTTTGTTCATGAAGATTTTCGGTTAATTCTTTGATTTGAGAAGTTAATGATTTAAACTTATTTAAATCTTTTTCATCTAAAATGTTTTGTTTTAAAGAATCAATTTCAGAAATCTGAGTTGTAACAAAACAAGTATCCGGACCAATAAGATTATCAGAATTTGAAAAGAGGGAACTGATTACCTCAAGTTCTTTGTTGGCCTCTTCATTAAATCGATCAGTAACCTCCATATGCTTTTCATCATTAGGATCTGAATCTTCCATGCATTTACTATCTTCAACTAAGAACACTTTTTCATACTCAATTTGTTTAGCCCTCGACGTTTTACGGTTATAATACTCGGAATCCCGAACGATTAATTTCTTTGTAGCATCCAAAGGTGTGACGGTTGGCTTTTTAGTTGAGATTGTAGCAGATATATCAGGCCTAATATCGAATGAAGATCTCAGATTATTGTTTGTAGGCTTTGAATTATATTTCTTCTCATATTCTGAAATTTTTGCCATAACTCGTAGTACGTCTTGACGTTCTTTATCCAAATCATCATTGATAGCTGGTGTAGGTTTTTCCATTTGTTTATAATATTCGGCAGCTTTTCTCGCATTGGCAAGGTCTTTATCCATATTTGCAATTAGGATTTTGGGTAATAGTTTTTGAGGTTAAAAATGTAAAAATTTCTTTTTAAAAAAAATTGAGAATTTGATCGAGTTTGGGTTTAAAAAAAAAATTGTTTAGAAATTCATCACGAAATTTAAGTTTTAAAAGTGTAAAAAATTTGTTTAAAAGTTTTGGTTAAAAATTTTGTGGGAAAAAAAAATATATCTTTTAATTTTGGGCCTTTTAAAAGATTTAGACGATTTTAGGCTTTTTGTGTATGAAAATGGTTTTAAAAGAAAAAGGATAATTTGACTTTAGGCTTTAATGATTTTGGTTCGGTGGTGGCCTGTGGAATGTTGCTGATGTCAGCAAGGGTTTTCCTCCCTGAAACTTTCGTTTTACCCTTTGCTACTGCAACGACTTTTGGTTTATCTGCAACGAAAACGTTTGTCTTCGAAGCATGAAGTGAAAATTCGTCCATGATCTACAGCATCTACGCAAGCCCTAATATTTGACGATTAAACTCCAATTGATGATTATGTCTCCAATTTCTCTCATCGATGCCGAGAATTTCTACTGATCGTTTGAATCGAATTTCAGAATCAAATATTTCAAGTTCCTTCTTATAATTCGATTGAAGCCGAACTTCTTATTAATCAAGATTGAAACCGAATATTGAAACACCGAACGTCTTTTGATTCTGTTAATCGAATATTTGATTCTTGAAGTGTTAATCGATTTTGAATCTGGTTTGGAATTGTTAATCGATTTTGATTCTGGTTTGGAAGTGTTAATCGATTTTGATTCTGGTTTGGAAGTCGAACTGTGTGAATGAAGAACTTTGAAGCCGAACTATGTGAGAATTTGCCGAACTGTGTGTGTAGAAATTGGGCCGAACTTCTCTATAGTTATTGGGCCGAACTTTAATGAGCCTGTAATAAAGGAACTTCGGGCCGAACTACTTACTTTGATATTGGGCCGAACTTCAGCAGTGTAGAACTTCGGGCCGAGCTACTACTAAACTCGGGCCGAACTATTGAGATCGAACTTGTTCATCTTGTATGAAGCCGAACTTGTACGTATGAACTATGGTACGTAAGTTTTCTTCACTTTTGTGATTCGATTTTGCTCATTTCTTAACCGATTTGAATGATTCTTCTTTCTAACTGCTCGAAATCAACTTTCTAACAGTTTGATCCGATCAATTTCTTCAATCCATAACACAAAGACTTCGAATCTTCGATTTACAGTGACTTTTTCACTTTTTCACTTTTTCTCTAAAAATCATCAAATTGAAGATCGATTGTTGATGGAATTGATCTGAAATTGATTCTATTCTTCTTAGAAACAATGGAGACACACTATTCAGCACTCAATCCATCGATTTGGAACAAAAAGTTACAACATTTAATTTTCATGACGAACATCAACTTTTCTTCACTTTTTCTCAGATCTTGATCATTCTAGCTCGATTTTGGATCTTCTCTAAGAGAGATTTTGCTCTGATACCACTTGTAGAACCTGATGAAACTATAATCAAGCCAATCCATGAAGATTCAAGTGAGAAATAGAAGATTTGAGTGAGTGTGTGTTCTTGGTGTAAGTGTGTGAACTTGAGAGAGAATGAGATGAATGAAACTTTCCCTAAAAATGTATTCAGTAATTGTGTGGAAAGCTTACATTCTAACTCAATATTACAAGTATTTATACCATCTACCACCTAACAAGGGAATTGTTAGTTAACGAGATTAAAGGTCAAAACCTATTACAAAAATAGTCCTAACAGGTTCACCATGTGATGCCAACATCGGAAACGTTGTATTTGTTCTACTTCTACCTATCATTATATTATGTGGTATATGTACCACCCAAGGGATACTTATAGAATCATGACACAATAACCAAAGTTAGGGGGAAATGTAAATAAAATTAAATGTTACATGATTTAAATAAAACAAAACCTTATGTTAAACCCCACAAGACATAACCGGTCTATCATTGTATACCGCATCCTAAATTAAAGTTTCACTGGTTTATGTCTTTTCTCTTGCCTCTGATTGTCTATTTTGGGAATCACCTTCACTTTTTCATCACGTCAAGTAACGGACACCCCAAGCACATCTATAATTTTTCACATTGCATATAAACATATAAAATGAATTTTGTTAATTAGAGCAATAAAACATCATAGTCCAATAAAAAGATGTAACACACCCACAAAGACTTGAGCGTTTACCCTATTTACATATTTGCCTTCATATAATTTGGTTTCATGTGTGATATGTGAAGAATAAACGGTCTTGCTGATGTTAACCCTCACCTAATTGGGGGCCACATCCATAATTTGAGAACATTATCCAACCTATTCTTTAATTCACACGGGAATTCAAAATTTGACTTTACTAAGGAAATAATACATACCAACATACATACAAAATTTAACTTCAGATTAAATAAGAATCCATACCTGAATCGAATATGTTTGAGAGCATTGCCACCTTGAAGTAAGGAATGAAACGTGTGATTTAACCTGAGCAACACATTATTTAAGTGCATCTTCCTCTAAGAACTCAATTGATTCAGCCTCATCAATGCTCCCACAACTTGAATAAAGTCCCTTTAACCTTGCCTCCATTTCCTGCCCCTAAACCTAGGTGTATGATTACACGTCCTTTGGTACCTACAGTGAAACCTATCAGACATTGAACCACCTTCAGAGTCGCATAATCATCATTCTTATTGTTGTGATTTGATCCGAAGCATAGCTTACAGTTTTTATATGCTCCGGATGCTTTCACCACCATAACTTTGAGCTAATAAAAAACATTGCACATGTGGTGGGACCATGAAATTCAGTCAACGGTTCGCTGAAACATTAATATCGTTGGAGTTATTAATCTGGAAGATATACTATCCATGATTCAACGAATAGGTTCCCAAGGACCAAAATCACAGCAAGCAAACTTCCTATTCGAATCAGTTTCTTGCGATTCTGTAAAATTCGTAAACAATTGTTGGTTAAAATAAGAGGATATACCACTTCATGAACACATTACATATCAATTGCAAGTTTGAATGCCAATTATAAGCATATGTATGTATGTTTTCACGTATTACCTTGAGTAGGTAGCAAATTAAGAGGCGGATTATTGATTGTGATAATAGCTACATTGTCATTTTCAACCACCAATTTAGTTTTTAGAATATAGCAGATATGGAGGCGGTTGACATGGGAAAAAGATGGAATATACCAAGGTGGTGAGATGGTTCTAATTGATTAAGGTGGTGGAGGATATGGACAATTTCAGTTGGACGATGGAAGGAGGACATGGATGGAAGCAAAAAGCCCTAATTTCAGAATGAAAAGAAAAAAATAACCATACCTGTGAATCTTTCCAATTAGCAAGAGTATTAAGTATACATAAAGCCAGATACATGGCATCTCTAGCAAACCCCACATGTAAAAATCTGGTATAGAAAACTTTCATACGTGGCATCAAAAACCCAAAAGCTTTATATAGGTAATAGATATTGTATTATTTTATTCAATTAAAATTTTTAAATTTTCCCAATTTTTTTTAGGTGTTACAAGTAGCATACCATACAACCATGATAATGTATAATCTTTTATGGTGGCGTACGTTTTCATTCATGTGATAGTGACCCATTTAATTGATAAAGCAAAATACCAAGATATCCCTCTTTCCAAGTTTTTTGGGTCATTATTTTAACTTTTTTGTAATTTGTCCTTTTAGGTTTTCTCATTACTAATATGATTCATTAGTTAAAACATTTGAAAATAATCACATCTTCAACCCTAGCTTTGAACACTTCATTATATGTAATGAATGTTCAAATTTACACCACAATACAGTTGTCTTTTGAGTTTTCAATCAATTAGTCAAATTTAAACCACTATACAATTATCTTTTGAGTTTTCAATTAAGTAGAACAAACACTAAAAAATATAAACAAAAAAATCGCACGAATTTGACGGGTTTCCTTCCATGTTGCAGTATAACTAAATTTATCGTCTTTAGCCTTAGGATACCCGTATTGGAGTTAAATTAAAGAAAGACTTGGTTAAGTCATGTCCTAAAAACATATTTGATTAACTTAAAACTACCATTTTCATTTAAAAATATATTTAATTCATGCCAAAAACACACTTCATTAATGGTTAATAGATACATTTATTCATCGCCAAAGGAAATTTAGAGTTCATTAATCACTATAATCTCATGCCCTTAGGACATAAATTAGATGTCCCAATTAGACTACTTGAATAGTTATGATATTGTGGTCTCCAATAAATTGTATGGCACGTATGAGTCGTTTCCCATTCACCTTAAATGGATCACGTGTGGCCACGTTTTAATCTTAGTCGTCGGTCCGAACGACCCCTCTTCAAGTTTTCTCACTAAAATCATCATCTAAGCCTAAGTAATGGATTGATTGTTTGTTTGATTATCATCATTTGATATCAGAGCATAATCCTTCAAGGAATTCGATCCAAATCCGTTGCTTAAAGTCCAGAACAAAAGATCATTTGGGGTTTTTGAGGTTTTTGAAGAAAAAAGGTCAAGAAATCAAAAATCTGAATTTAAGGTATTATTTTTAGTTTTTATGGGTTAAATTTGTTCCTTTCTTCATTACATTAAGCTTAGAATCAAATTTCGTTCAATTCCAATCCATATTGACAATGAAATCTTGATTTTAAGAAAACTCCTTTAAAGCTTGAAAAACTCAGAAAATTCAAATTTTATATTATATCTAGGTTGTTTTTAGTCAATATTATTGGAATGGGTTGAAGGAAAACGTTTTTAGATCAGTTTGCAAAAAGAATCATTCATTTTGGTTAAGAAACGAGCAATCTAGGATCATTTTAGTGTTTTTTCGTTGGTTGTTCGGACCAGAGTAAAAACGACGCTACTGTTCTCGGCTCGAAGCTCAACAACAATCTCGGCTCGGGAACAGTGAATAGATAGGCCCGAAAACTTTGAACATCTCGGCCCGAAAACTTTGAACATCTCGGCTCGAGATCTTTCCATCATCTCGGCTCGAAAACTTCCATCGTCTCGGCCCGAGGTCTTTCCACAGTTCGGCTCGAACTCTTCCAAAACATCTCGGCTCGAGATCTTTGACACATCTCGGCTCGAGAACATTTACACTTCCCGGCTTGAGATCATACAACTTCTCGGCTCGAGATCTTTTACACTTCTCGGCTCGAGATCTTCACTAACACTTCAAATTTTTTACCCACTCGTAATCTTAACCTTACCACTCAAACATGACTTCCAAGGATGCCTTGTCCATTGGATCGGATACCAAACCACATGTTCTCTACCGAGGAGAATATGGTCAAATGAAGAAATGGTTTCTCCATTTTTATCCTTAGTGAAACTTCCGGTCCACTAATCCTCGAATCTCTTCAAACTGGACCAACAAAATTCTACCATGCTGTGGTAGCAACCCCAAACTCTGAACCACCGGTAACTGGCGGAGTAGTTGAAATTCCCCTGGCGGAATACACTCAAGAACAGAAGGAAAGGGCAAGAGCTGATGTTTATGCACTTTCTTACATGCTGCAAGGTCTTACAAATGAAATATACAGTAGTCTTGACAGTTTCGGTACGGGAAAAGAACTCTGGGATGAAATCCGCAAGCAGATGGAGAGAACTAACCTAGGCAACAAGGCTATAATGGTATCTACCCTTAACACTTACGGTCAGTTTAAAGCAAACACCAGAGAAGAATTGGAACAAACCTACCATAGGTTCTGCAACATGCTAAATGACCTCCGAAAGAACAACCTAACCAAAGGGAATCTAGAAATCAACATCAAATTCATTCAATCTCTTCTCCCTGAATGGGAAATGTTTGGCAATAGTGCGATGCAGCACAAAGACTTGAGTCTAATAGATGTCCATGAACTATATGAATATCTACATCAAAATGAACCAATGGTGAAAGTAATTGCCAAATCTAGGCAAGACAATGCTGACACACTTGCACTGTTGGCCAAACAACACCAAACTCTCAACAAAGGAGTTAATGAAGCACTACTGGCAGCTCAATCTAAAGAGGTTGTTAAAGATGAACCAGAGACTCTTATCCCTGAGGGGACATATGAAGAGATTGAGTCTGTTCGTCAGGCTATTGCCCTAATCTCAAGCTACAACAACAAATACTACAGCAAGCCAACGAACAACAACCTCAGATCTTCATCGAACTTCAAATTCAACTCTTCCCAAAATCCAAACAACAAATCTTCATATTCCTCTACCGAGCCACCAAAAAAGTGCTACAACTGTGGCATGACGGGGCACTTTGCCAAAGAATGCAAAAAGCCAACGGTGAAAGACTCTGAATACTTCAAAAGAAAGATGCTCATGGCTAAGCATGTCGAGAATGGCAAAGTCCTACTGGCTGAGGATATGCAGTGGTTGGAACACTCAGATGATCAAGAGGAAGAGCAATGCACTGCCAGTCTGGCTCTTATGGCTAGATCAAACGAATTAAGAGCTGAGCTGGGTATCATTGAGAACGATGAAAATGAGGTACATTCTTCTTATTTCGATTCTTTTCTATCTGACTCAGACACTGATGACTCAGAAAATTCCTTGTCTAATGAAAAACTTTTACTTAAAATTGAGGAGAAATCTCAGTTGACGAACCAAATTACCGTTTTAGAATCTGAAAAAGCACAACTTTTAAATGATTGAAGTCAATGTCTTCAATTAACACAAATAAACAAGGAATTACAAAATCAGCTGTCTACGTCAAAATCTGCTTTTCAATTAAAAATTTCTGAATTACAAGAAAGTTTACGAAAACAAGTAAACACAACTAATGAATCAAATGCACAAATCACCAACTTAAAGGCAGAAAATTTGACATTTCGTCGTCAACTTGAAAGACTTGTTCCTCAAGTCAATCAAAATAACACTTCAAATCAAAAAACACAAGAGTTACAACAACAGTTGTCATCCTTTCATGTTGCTCACACCAGTGAGGTCAATCGACTAAATCAAATTATCAATGAAAAAAATCTTGAGATATCAAACCTTAAAAACATGAAAACGGTGTCAAGTGAGAACGCCGACTCCAAGAAGCTGATAATGACTTGGTGATTCAATTACATCGTGAGCAAACATGGATAAAGACCGCAAAAGTCAAGATGAATGACTACCAAGATCAGTTGAAGACGGCTGACATCGAAATTCAAAAATTAACTGAACAAATAAAAAATATAACCAACAGTTTTAAAAAGGAAATCGATGAACAATCAACAACCATACACAGTCTCACTGTCAGGAAAGAAAACGCTGAAGAACACATCTCAAAACTGGAGCAGACGATTGTCAAAGCCGGTCATACAGAACAGACGATCAAATTTAATGAGCCAAAAGATTTCAGATCTTACAAATCTAAAGCGGGTCTCGGAGCAGAAAATACTCGGTTCCTGGAGAAAGCTGTTGATGTTCTTCCTACATTATATAACTAGGACTACATGAACTTGGGCATCTGGCAAATCTTCCTTCATATGCCGGATGAAGAAGCAGAAATCGAAAAGTTCAACAGGGAAAAGGAAGAATATGCTCAAATTAGCTTCAACTATAATGCCTTAAACTCAACATATGAAAAGAAGAAAGCAAAATTTGAACATAATGAATATTTTCCAATCATCACACCAGCAGAATTTTCCATTCCAGAAAATGAAGTGTTAAAATAAGTCAAAGAACCAAAGTTTTATGTTCCACCATTAATTTTAGAAAAGAAAATTTTCCAACTAGAATATGAAATTGATGAAACCCAAAAGGCGTTTGATAAAGAAACAGAAAACCTTTAAAACAAAATACATAATTTAGAGGACACCATTTTAGAATTAAAACCTAAAACTAATGAAAATGCTTCTCAAAATTCTAAATCCTCTTTATTAGGACCCGCTCCAGTTAATCCAGTTCCAACAATCTTGAAGAGAAGCTCTAATCCACCTGTTTTGAATCTTGCAGATCAAAAATTAGAGTACCAAAATAAGAAGTCCAAGAAGCCGGATGAAAGCACAAGAGCCAAGCAGTCTAAGAAGTCTATTCAGACTGGATCTAGTACGCATAAGAAGTCTAGCCTGCTTAAGAAGTCTAGTCCCATTAAGTATGTAGTTTCTTCTTTTTCTGTTAAAAATAAATGTAATGACTCTTCACAATTTATTTCTCTGAAAGAAGTTTATGGTTTTGTTTATGATTCTACAGTTTATCGTCCAGTTAATTACACTGTTAATGGTGTAAATTTAATTATTAAAACTGATAAAAATAGCAAAAAAGTTTATTTTGATAGAAAGACTGATAAACTAATTTCTCAGTACGATGAACGATATTTTATTAGAATAGATGCTCCTTGTGGTATTCGACACGATGTTCTTGGTAAAGCTCGTGAAATCATTCAGTCCTGCACAAATTGCTTTCCAAATCCATGCAAAACAGTATACTCTCGACCAGTAAAATCTATCGTTACATGCTCAACCTCTGAAAAATCTTCATCTAATCGTCGTCTCGTGTATCGAGAAATTTTTAAATGAAAATCGTCTAATTCAGAATCCCCAACAAAATCTCACAAGATGAACTCCAAACAATTGAAGAAATCTTCTAAAAACCCACAAACTTATGTTACCCACTCGTCTTCTCGTTACACATCTTCTCGAGGAAATTCCGCACAAAAGCCAAAATCGTCAGACTCCTCAAAATGTGACAATAAAACATTCACAAAAAACGTCTACACATGTGAAATATAACTGGATTAAAAATGAAAAATCTCATTGGATTATTCAATCCTCTGAAAAATCTTTCAAATGGGTCATCAAATCCACAAATTCTGAACTGCCTCCTATCAGTTCTCCAAAAATCTAAATGATTCATAACATAAAATCTGCATAAAACATCTGTCACTAAGCGTCCTGGACCCATACATCATTGGGTACCTAAAATGTTTTATTTGTTTTATGTAGAATATATGGTACCTTGACTCGGGTTGTTCAAAGCACATGACGGGAAACAAAAATCTATTGACCAACTTTCGTGAAAGATATTTAGGAATGGTCAAATTTGGAAATGATCATTTAGCTGCTATTTTAGGACTCGGTGACATCATTCGTGCAAATCTTATTATCAGAAATGTTGCTTTTGTTGAAGATCTCTCACATAATCTCTTTAGCATCGGTAAATTCTGTGATAAAACTCTGGAAGTCAACTTTCGCACAAAAAAGTGTGCTATTCGTACATATGATGGAGAAGAACTTCTTACCGGAACCCGTGATACAAACCTATTCACCATTAATCTTAATGATGTTGTTCCACTGGAAGAAGTATGTCTCGTATCAAAAGCTACTTCCAATGAGTCATGGTTATGGCATCGTCGTTTGTCTCATTTCAACTTCAAAACCATGAACACACTCGTAAAAGGAGGCCATGTATCTGGATTACCTGATGTTTCTTTTGACAAAGATCATAAATGTTCATTATATGAAATTGGAAAAATGACTAAAAAGTCTCACAAACCTAAACCGGCACAAAGTACTTCTAAACCTCTTGAATTACTGCACATGGACTTTTGTGGTCCAATGAGCGTTCAAAGTCTTGCTGGTAAACGATATGTCCTAGTTATTGTTGATGACTATTCAAGATACACATGGGTCCATTTCCTTCATTCTAAGGATGAAGCTGCAGCGATCATCATATCATTTATCAAGAAAACTCACATGAACATGGAATTAAATGTTCAAACAATTCGTACTGACAATGGTACTGAATTCAAAAATCGAGTTCTTGACTCTTATCTTGAATATTCTGGCATCACTCATCAGTTTTCCGCTGCACGAACTCCCCAACAGAACGGTGTTGTTGAAAGACGAAACCGTACATTAGTTGAAGCTACACGTACAATGCTTTCATTTTCAAAACCTCCACTATCTTTTTGGGCTGAAGCCATCAGCACCGCCTGTTTTACTCAAAATTGCTCCATCATCAACAAAACATACAACAAAACTCCATATGAGCTCATCAACAATCGAATACCAAATGTAAAATTTTTCCACATCTTTGGTAGTCGATGCTTCATTCTAAATGACAAAGATTAACTGAACAAGTTTGAAGAAAAAGCTAATGAAAGAGTCTTTATTGGATATTCAAAGGAATCAGCTTCATTTAGAGTTTACAACCGATCAACAAGATTGGTCAGAGACAGTGTCAATGTTTCATTCGATGAAACCTTTCCGCTTGATTCATTGACAAGTGGAATTGAAAGACCTCTTCCCACAACCTCCTCTGATCATTCAGACATCCACCTCCACCCCCACCACCCTCACCCCCACCCCCACCCCCACCACCACCCCCAACCCCACCTCCACCTCCGGTTGATATTAAATCTATCACCGCTCCGGAAATAACCACACCGACCACAGATGAATCCCCATCACCCACCTCACCTGCTCCAACCTCACCAATACCCACAGCAAATTCTGGTCCTTCAGCACCGAACATGGAAACTCAATCTACACCAGATGATCTTCCACCTCCGCCGAATATTATTGCACCCCTGGTGATTGATTTTTCTAAATTTCATCTTCCACGTGCTGACCCACAACCACCTCTTCACCCCCCCAACCCTGAAACGGCTATCATACCACATCCTGCTTTCACTGATAATTCCAACGTTAACCCTGGACAACTTCCACTTCCTCATTCAACTAAGGGGACAAAGGAACATCCTTTGAAACGGATATCATGTCTATGTCCTTGACAAAGCCCTATATGGTCTAAAACAGGCCCCTCGGGCATGGTATGATGTTCTTTCCCAGTTCTTGGTCGAATCTGGCTTTTCAAAGGGAAAAGTCGATACCACTTTGTTCATCAAACGTCAAGGGGAAGATATCAAATTAATTCAGATCTATGTCGATGATATCATCTTTAGCTCTACAAATTCAAAATACTGCAAACGTTTTTCCGATCTCATGGTGAAACGTTTTGAAATGAGCATGATGGGGGAAATGAACTTCTTCCTAGGTCTTCAAGTTCGTCAACTCTCAACTAGCATCTTCATCAATCAATCAAAGTATATCTCTGATCTGCTGACGAAGTATCTAATGGACCACTGTAAACCCATTGCAACACCAATGTCCCCTGGCACGAAAATCCATGCTGATCTCGATGGTAAACCGGTAGATGTCACGAACTATCGGGGTATGATTGGGTCTCTACTTTGTTTAACTGCCAGCCATCCGGATATCATGTTCTCAACATGCATATGTAACCGATATCAAGCTGAACCTAAAGAATCTCACTTTCTGGCAGTCAAACGAATATTTCGTTATCTCAAAGGCACCAGAGACCTTAGTCTGTGGTATCCAAAGGAGACCTCGTTTGATCTTTCTGCCTTCTCGGATGTCGATCATGTCGGGTGTATGCTGGATAGGAAGAGCACATCTGGAGGTGTTCAATTTCTGGGAGATAAGCTAGTCAGCTGGTCATCACGAAAGCAAAATTGTGTCTCACTATCAACTGCTGAAGCGGAATACGTTGCGGCCGCTAGCTGTCTTTCTCAGGTTATATGGATGCAATCACAACTGAAGGACTATAGCTTTTCCTATAGCCGCATTCATTTATATTGTGATTCTCGAAGTGCAATTGCAATATCTTGCAATCCAGTTCAACATTCCAAAACAAAACATATCGATCTTCGATACCATTTCATTAAATATCACGTTGAACTGGGCAATGTTGAGTTGTACTTCGTATCCACCGACTTTCAATTAGCTGATTTATTTACCAAGGCTTTAGACAAAAAACGCTTTAACTATCTGGTCTCAAAGCTTGGTATGCTAAATGTTAAAAATTAACTGTTTAAACATTTTTATTTGCAATTTGTTAAGTCGTTGAATTGTCCGTATAATCGCAATGGATTTCAAGTAATTCGTCTTAAAACCCGGTCGTCAATAGTCGTCATCTGTCAAGGGAGAGAATTTTCTCATCGCATCAGTCACGGGGGAGCTAATGCTGCGCTTCAAATGGTCCACATACTCGACCCTCGACGTCTATTAGGATTTTTACTTATTTTTAATTTTAATTTTAATTTTAAAATATATTTTAATTTTATTTACTTTATTTTATCTTACTTAAATTTAAAATCAAAATGAATAAATGAATAAATAATAATAATAATAATAATATATATGCTTTTGGCACAAAACATCTCGGGCCGGAAACTTCACTGTTCCCGGCTCTAGCTCTTAAGTCGGTTCCCAAAGTTCTCGGCTCGACTCCCTTCCATATAAATACAAAACTCCGTACCACTGTTCTCTCCCTCTCAACTCTTTTCGACTACACATACTCAAACACCGTGCGACACGCACAGTTAACCTAAATCACTTGATTCTCGTTCAAATCTGCTCGAAATCTCTCTCGATCAAACTCCACTGTGTTTCTCAACTGATATCGGTACATTTTTAACCATCAATTTCATCTCGTAATGACTGTGTTTGGATTTTGTTCGTGTCTGTCGTAAGGATTTACATACGGCTTAATCGGTCCGATCTAGGGTTACTTTTTGTTCAATAATTTAGATAGGGTGTTCGTCTAGGTGAATCGATCCACATTTTACTAGTTTGAACCATCAAATCGACCTCAGATTGAACTTTAGTCTGTTTTGTAAAATCTGAGACAAGTCGTCCAGGATTTGGCTCGATTTTATTCCATGATCTCGAGCCGAGAACTTTCACTGTTCCCAGCTCGACTCGGTTAAAAGATTCTGGCTTGACACGATCAATAGTTCCCGGCCTGAGTCCTTTTACTGTTCCCGGCTCGAACTCCTTTCAAAGTTCCTGGCCCGAGTTCTTTTACTGTTCCCGGCTCAAACTCCTTTCAAAGTTCCCGGCCCGAGTTCATTTATTGTTCCCGGGCCGAAATCTTTCAAAAATTTTCTAAGTTTTTTTATTATATATATTTTTATATATTTATAATTTATAAATTTTTATTTATTAATATCTTTAATGAAATTAAAATTTTTAAATTATTCATATATATATATATATATATATATATATATATATATATATATATATATATATCTTAAAATTACTTAGCATTATTTCGTCTCGACCAATTAATTTTATCATCGTATTATTATTTTTCTAACATTGTTGTTCTCTGTGCCATCTTGTTTTTACTGTATATCTTTCAGATGGCAGAAGAACAAATATTCGACTAGAACACTCTGGTTGCACTTCACCAGATAAAGCCCCTGAAGGAAAATAACAACTACTGGGCCCCGGAGGAAGAAGTCACATTCAGCATCGAATATCCAGTATTATCACATGTACTTCAACGTCATCTGATCTTCTACATGATCAATGCTAGGCCAGAAGTTCCTCTGATATACGTTCAACAATTCTTCAGCACCCTCCTCCTTGTGCCATCAACCAACTCACCTCAATTTGAAGCACTATTGACAATCAACCTATACAATTCACAAAAGATGATCTATATGACATCTTCAGGCTTCCGCGTGGTGACTCTCGACCACCTTTCACTCATCATGAACCTCAGCTCCCATTTGACGAAGTTCTCACACAGATTCATCGACTTGGTTTTGACCATCCTCGGAACACTCTCGATCTCCGAAATCTCAAGAAGGGCGCTATGTCAAAATGCTGGTCATATGTCTTCACCATTTTCAACAGATGCCTAACAGGAAATTCAACTTGTCATGACATGGCCTCCATAAACGTCCATCGTACCTATCAAGTCCTCTGCTACAACAGGCACCTTGACTATGCTGACTGTAGGGTTTCACATAACACTGATCGACCACTTGGGTCAACCTCCTAGTATACTTGGTTCGACCATACTGACCAAGAACATGAACTTGTTTTTGACCGGTTAAAACCAACTAGCTGATTCTATCCCTAAAAGCGGAACTGGGATTAAACCTAATCCTTAAACCCTAAAGGATTGGGATGTTGGAGAACTAGATTAGGTTAACAAGAAAGAAACCTTGTTCGAAGAACTCGAACACACACATACTTGTGTGTTCGTCGACTACTACCAAGAACCCTAGGGTTCTTGGTTCGACTTCGAACAAGAGGAGAGGAAGAAAGAGTGTTCCATGAATCATACCTTAGGTTAATGCTTAAGATAAATGCACTGATGATGAACACGACGAACGATCCTCTAGATGATCACTTGCTTCGATCTTGGATCTTCGAAACTCGAAGAACACGAAGAACGAACGAAGAACACGAAGAACGAAGAACACCAAGTGACGGTGTTCTTGTTTCGGCCGAAGGGGGTAAAGGGGCAAGGGTTTTTCGGCTTGTGTAGGTGTAACCTAATAAGTGATGCCTAAGCCCTCTATTTATAATAGATGGACTTTCACTTAGGGCCCTTCTAGTTTAATTAAGATTAATCTCTTAATTAAACTTATCTTTTTACACTTTCATCCCTTATAGTTTAATTAGTTTATTATTGTTGCACTTAACTATCAAATGTCTAGTATTAACACACTATAATTTCGGTACCCATATACACGAAATATATAGACTTGTATTTATACTTTTAATAGTAATTATATAATAACCTTTATATAATTTACACAATAATATTATCCAATTACTATGTGATTTAATAGCTTTAAATCATATCATGGATAACCTTTAATTAACACATTGTATATTTACTCAACTAGTAAATGTACAACTACTTGTATTAATTAGTTAGTTAAACTAATCTAGTAATAAGTTAAACTTAACTTAATACTTAACTTATTCATAATGACTATTATGAATCATTCCTCTTCGTAGTATCGTTGCATAACTTGTTCGTGTTACATGTACTCACCGGTGTGACCCTTAAGTGTTTCGTAGGCATGGATGTATCATCATAGGTTGACTGACTGTGCACATAATTCCTTCAGACTCCCACTTGTGCAAGTCTGTAACCTTTGTCTTAATGATACGAGCTACAGTGGCCTTCTAGATGGGCATGTAGGTAACCAACCCCATAAAAACAGCTTATGTAACCCTTGGTACAGGTTTATGAAAAACTCTTAATAGCGTCTCCTAGTAAAGAACACTCTGTCTTTACTTCTTGGGTAACGTTGTTAGGCTTATCCCTTGCAGCACGATATTTGTGATAACGAATACGAGCATGGTCGAAATTATCAACTCCTGTATTCAAAATCATTTTATCACTTCTTGATTCAAACTGCTGTGATAAACGACAAAGAACAGATCAGTTCGTTTGGGCACGGCCGTGCACTTGCCAGTTTCTTATCAAGTCAAAGGACCTATAAATATCTCTCCTAAAGAGGAGGTGCAATTACCATCTTGTTATATTTTGATTTAAAAATACAACTTCCTTTGTACCCAGTATCGCCTCGTATGACAAACGTATTTCAGAATTGTCTGAGTTGAACCAAAGCACATTAGTCATTGTATCCTAAACCAAATACCCCAGGCTTAAGGACAATCCTAGTGAACAATACTTTTGAACTTTTCAACCACGAAGTATTGTCACGGTGGTCAATCCAATATTCGTTGAGCCTCCAACAGAATATCACCGATATTTGGTTTACACAAAACTTGTGTAGCTATATTCGAAGAACTTCGAATCTACCACCAAATACCGCGATGACGTTAACGTCCCATCAAGGTTCCCACCTAGACGAGTAGTCACGTATTTATACCTTTTTGAATAAATAGACTTTTATTCATGGATGATGTAAAACATACAAAGTCTGAATAAGAATGATACTAATTCATGTACTATTCCTCACTTGACATAGGTACTGAATTATTACTGAATCATTTACTTATCCCTTTCGTTTGTGTTGATTACTTAATGATTCTTACAAACTTAATTGTAACTTTATCACTAAATCAATCATTTCTATTAAACTAAAGACATAAGATGAGTATTTAGTAATACTATTACTATTGCCTTTGCTAGATATTGTTCTTGCAACAATCTAGAACATATTCTAGTCTTGCCTTTTATGCAATTCGGTAAACATAGGAGGATTGGAAATTAACTCCTTAGTTTCTTGAATTCATAAAACTATCCTTGTAACTAAAGCCTCTTTTAGTTACTTGATTTGTAGATATCCTTCCTAGTTACAGAAACTTCCTTAAATGATTATGTTATCCACTGAAGGGTTAACAACCTATTAGATATGCAATAATTAATCACAAGACTTGTGATCACGCTATTAGGTTTGCAATAATCTAATCAACGATCATTTATTATTTCTCTTAACTCTTTGTCTAACGACTTGATAAAACCTTGTTGTTAATGTCCTACTAACTTACTGAATTCACTAACATCTTTAATGAATTGCGTTAGTCTTAGCTCCCACTTGCTTTTATGGAACTTAAGCATCTCTTAAACTACTACTTTGACCTAGTCAATAACTTGTAGTTTAATCTTTTAAGAATTCTATCAATAATTAAGATCATCCTTTGGATTTGCGAATATCCAAACATTCCTTTTTTAGGGAATCATGACCTTTATAGATTATCGTGTCTAATAAGTATAGAACACTTGAAACGATACTTCCAATTATTAAACACATTAGTATTCTTTTAAGAATCTTATTTAATGCCAAAGTCATTACTTGAATTTCTCAAACATCCATTGTTCCTATTAGGGAATTATGACTTGATTAAATATTATTTTTATTACAAGTATAAAAGACTTGCAATAATACCTTTTAATTCTTAAATGCTTTAATATAGTTTGTCCCTTTTAAGAGTTGATTAATGTCTAAGTCATTTTAGTTGGATTATATGAATATCCAATTATTCCTACTAGGGAATTATGACTTCATTAAAACCTTTACTACAAGTATAAAAGACTCGTAATAATACTCTTAAAGTCTATCTTGATTATATCCAATATAATCATACTATATTAATACTAATACTTTAAAACTTTGTATCATAAGTAATGACTATTACTTAAGATGTTTTAACTAAGTTCAATAACCTTTGAACCTTATGCTTCCATAAAACTCTTAAATACTTTCATTAAAAAAAAACTTTCTAATTACTAGTATCTAAATACCTTGAGCTATCAAGACATTATTTATACAACAATCAAACAAATATAAATATAAACATGAAATATAAGTAAATCAAAACTTGACTTACAATCTAGTCATAAACCTTGACTAGTGTAATTATCACACATGCACACAATATAATTCAACCATGGATTCGAAATTTAATTAAAACCAAAATGAAACTTGTTTTAACAAAAATAAAATTATCCAAACAATAAAGTAAAATTGTTTAAAAACGAATCCACCAAAATACTGAATTATAAAAACTTGGTGCTCGCGGGATCATCACCATCTCAAGCTGGTCACTATCACTTTCCATCTCCTCCTGCAATAAACGATTGCAAAAGTTAGATTACTCGTAACGTACTTTACAAGTATTTTAAAGTGATTAAGAAGTGTGGTTGTGTTACCTGAGGAACTTGCGTTCCCTCCACTACCACTTGCACCCTTTGGACAATTTCTTTTCCAATGCCCAGCCTCACCACACTTGAAGCACCGGTTCTCGGTCCTTCCAGTGTTAGGCTTAACCTTCTTGACCTTTTGTTTGACACCTTTACCATTTGGCACTCCTTGGTTAGGATAGGTTTTACCCTTTCCTTTACCACCATGCCCTTTTCTCTTCTTCCCACCGCCACCGCCATTACCGATCAAGAGAACGTCCTTAGATTTGGTCCCCAAACTCAACTCAGCTGTCTTGAGCATGGAATGTAGCTCAGCAATGGATTTCTCCATATTATGCATGTTGTAGTTGACCACAAAAGACTTGTAGTCATCAAACAACGAGTTGAGTATAGTATATGTTGCCATTTGCAACGGTATGGGGTGACCAAGTCTAGCGAGGTGATCCATGTGTCCTTTCATTTTCATGACGTGGGCACTCACCGGCGTTCCTTTGACCATCTTGCAAGAGTTGAAGGCTCGATTGATGTCAAACCTCTCAGTGCGAGCTTGCTTTTGAAATGAATCCCTAAGTTGCTGGATCATCTCAAATGCAGGCACATCCATAAGTCCCTCTTGTAACTCAGGACTCATAGTGGCGAGCATCAGACAGCTCACATCTAATGCATCACTGACATGCTTATCATAAGCTTGCCTCGTTTCAGCTCTGGCATTAACAGCAGGGCTGTTTGGTACTGCTCTCTCCAAGACATACCACTTTCTCTCATGCATGAGCACAATACGAAAATTGCGCTCCCAGTTGAGAAAGTTTGACCCAGTCAACTTGTCCTTTCGAGGATTGAGCGAAGTGAGAGATTATTGGTACTTGTTGTCGCAATCACGTTTGTTGCTGCCATCTACAAATCAAACCCAGTTTAATTAGTAATCATCAATAAACATTCTCTAAAATATATTATAAACCCATAATTAATATTTTAGGCCTAGGATCTATATATCACATTCTCGCCGCAAGGTTTGGGCACTTCCCGACGAGACATGCTATTTCTGGTAGGTAACTTCCTTACCGATCGTATCAAGACTTGACACGATTCCTAGGGGTCGTAGAATCTTTAGACTTATAACTTATTACAACTTTGTACAATCTAATTGTACATTTCTAAGTTAGTAATAAAGTCTAGTATGTTTATTCTACTCAAGTACTTTTTGGCCGGGACTCCCGATTATCACCAAAGTAGATCAGACCATCTAAGACAGTGCGATGCTCTGCGCCGGGACTCCCGATTATCACAGAACCTTACGCACCCTAACACTCGCAATGATTTGAATCCATATCTAAGGTTCTTTATCCTTACAATATGAATATCGTTTAACAAGTGAGGTGTTCCATTAGGTGGATAGTACTTAGATCTAAGATTTTCTTGGGTTTGTTTAAGTCTTAAACTAAACTTAAACTTTTATTCCAATCTTAATCCTTGTTTAAAATGTGTGACTTGTGAATTGAAGAGTTCTACAAGACACCTTTTTAAAACTTAAGAACTATTCTTTAAAACTTATAGTTTCAAGAATTTACACGATTTTACATGTATACCTAAAATGAGGTGTACAAAACGTTTTACTAGATTTTTTGAAAAATCTTATTTCTAATAAAACTTACTTGTTTTATATTACTTGAAAAACTTATAAAACTTATGTTAAACTTTTAAAACTTTTATGATTCATGAACTTGAAACATAAACCTAGTTTAACACATCTAGTTTTCCATATGTCTAATAATGAAATCAAACATTTCTTATGACTTATTAGATTCGACCAAAACTTATGTCTTAACGATACACTTACAAACTTTGTGATTTTCTTGTGTAGCTCCCACTAGCTTCAACAACCATGATGAAACTTAAGCTAACACAATAACCGGTTTATACTTGGTGAAAACTAATAAACTTATTATATAAAAACTATATATAATAATTCTTAGTTTGTTTAAACTTTTCTTATATTCAACTTGAACTAGTTAAATATAGGTTCTTGTTATTTTCACTTAATCATTATTCTAGTATATTACATAACTTGTAAAATACTTATATTATACTTGTATAATTAACTAGTTATAATAACTTATAACTTTATACACCTTAATATATATAACTTTGTATATTTCTAGTTAATCATATAATTTCAACTTGTACAATTTCTAGTTATAATTAAATCATAACTTTGTACTTTCTAGTTTTAATTATATTATAACTTATACAATAACTAATTATAATATTAGATCAAAATAACATTACCCCTTTTAGTTGTTCCAATTCATCTTGTATTTAATATTTAAAATTCGAATATATATATATTTTATAATAAACTTGTAACATTCTAATAAAAATATTACATCTAGCTTATACATGTGTATTTTAACTTAATCTAATTAAAATACGTATAAACTTATTATATCCTTTAAAATTCAATTTTACCTAATTATAAAAATTCCGAAAAATTAAATACATATATATAAATACATAATTAAATACATCTTGTTAATTTTAGAACTTAAAAATTAACATCTTCTTTATCAATTCCCTAAATTAACTAGATGAACCCTAATCTTGTTTTTGACCAATCAAAACTAGGGTTTTGACTTTCTTGATCAAAGATATTATTTTTAATTAAAAGACTAATTTTAATCAATCCTATTAAACAATAAACTTTGTTTAAATTCTAAGATAGATTATAACTTTTAATAAATTTATTTAAACTCTTTAAATTAAACCTTATAGACAATAAAACTTTGTCTAAATTACTAGGTTTAAAGAACTAGCTTTAATAAATCTATCAAAATAATAATTAAACCTATTAGACATAAACTTGTCTAATTGACTAGGTTTTAGATTATTATCCTAATTAATACTTTTAAACTATTAAACTTAAACTAGTTTAATGTTCTAGGGTTCTTTAGGGTTTTCGAAAACTTAAGGGTAGGAAACTTTTCCACCAATTAAACTTAGGCTAGTTTAATAAACTTGGTGTCCAAGTATTCCTCTAGATTTCGAAATCTCTAATGGTTTACGAAAGAATCCGTTTGATCAATTAAACAAATCTTGTTTAACATACTTGATCCTAGGGTTCTTCCTTGGTCACGAAAATTTAAGGGATTAAGGAAAGAATTCTTTTGATCAATTAAACATATCTTGTTTAATATACTTGATCCTAGGGTTCATTCTAGGTATTTTCGAAAATTTCTAGGGTTTACTATAAACCTTCTTGACCAATTAAACTTAGACTAGTTTAATGTTCTTGGTCTTAGGGTTTCTTCCCTCTTTTTCGAAAAACATGAAGAAGAAGAAGAAAAACTTGAAAAAAAAAACTTAAAATTAAAGTAAACAAACAATCTTTGTTAATCTAGTCTAGATCTATAAACCAACGCTCTGATACCACTGTAAGGTTTCACATAACACTGATCGACCACTTGGGTCAACCTCCTAGTATACTTGGTTCGACCATACTGACCAAGAACATGAACTTGTTCTTGACCGGTTAAAACCAACTAGCTGATTCAATCACTAAAAGCGGAACTGGGATTAAACCTAATCCTTAAACCCTAAAGGATTGGGATGTTGGAGAACTAGATTAGGTTAACAAGTAAGAAACCTTGTTCGAAGAACTCGAACACACACATACTTGTGTGTTCGTCGACTACTACCAAGAACCCTAGGGTTCTTGGTTCGACTTCGAACAAGAGGAGAGGAAGAAAGAGTGTTCCATGAATCATACCTTAGGTTAATGCTTAAGATAAATCAACTGATGATGAACACGACGAACGATCCTCTAGATGATCACTTGCTTCGATCTTGGATCTTCGAAACTCGAAGAACACGAAGAACGAACGAAGAACACGAAGAACGAAGAACACCAAGTGATGGTGTTCTTGTTTCGGCCGAAAGGGGTAAAGGGGCAAGGGTTTTTCGGCTTGTGTAGGTGTAACCTAATAAGTGATGCCTAAGCCCTCAATTTATAATAGATGGACTTTCACTTAGGGCCCTTCTAGTTTAATTTAGATTAATCTCTTAATTAAACTTATCCTTTTACACTTTCATCCCTTATAGTTTAACTAGTTTATTATTGTTGCACTTAACTATCAAATGTCTAGTATTAACGCAATATAATTTCGGTACCCATATACACGAAATATATAGACTTGTATTTATACTTTTAATAGTTAATTATATAATAACCTTTATATAATTTACACAATAATATTATCCAATTACTATGTGATTTAATAGCTTTAAATCATATCATGGATAACCTTTAATTAACACATTGTATATTTACTCAACTAGTAAATGTACAACTACTTGTATTAATTAGTTAGTTAAACTAATCTAGTAATAAGTTAAACTTAACTTAATACTTAACTGATTCATAATGACTATTATGAATCATTCCTCTTCGTAGTATCATTGCATAACTTGTTCGTATTACATGTACTCACCGGTGTGACCCTTAAGTGTTTCGTAGGTATGTATGTATCATCATAGGTTGACTGACTGTGCACATAATTCCTTCACTGACTATCTTTGGGAAGAATTCACAATTGCCAAATCCAAAATTCCGAACTATCTGATCTACCCGAGGTTCTGGTCCATTCTTATTGAACATTTCATGAACCGTTATCCAACTATTCACAGACGAGATACTGCAAATCAATTTAAACCACCTCGTGTTGCGTATTTTCGAAAAGATAGTGGTTCCACTGTTCCTGCAGCACCAGTCCCACTCGAACTGCTTAAACTTGGTGACATCAATCCTGATGTTATCAGACAATACCGGGATGCTCATTATCCTGAATGGAGACCGGAAGATCCCCAACAACAACAAGCACAACCAGCGGGTCAACAAGAACCCCAACCTCACCAACCGGCAGTTCAACAACAACCTCCACTACAACCAGCTGCACGAGGTGCGCAACGACAACCGCCGGCAACTCAACGTTCAAAACGACTTCGCATTACAAACAGAGGTGCCTCCGGAAGTCAGTCGGTTGCCACTCCATCCTCTCAACAGCTCCCATCTCCACCAACTCAACCAATTGTAACTCCACCCACACAACCCATTATCACTCCACCTACTCGAACCACTGAACCTTCCTCATCCTCCTCATCATCAGATTCTGCCACAGATTCTGATCGCCCGGACGCACCACCTTGACCACCACCACAAGGATCACCAAATCCCTTCCATGATCCCCTTTTCTTGAATCTACCATCCCAACAACACACACAACTACCACCCTCAACAGTATCTCATTCTACCTTACCTTCCACGACTATTGCATCCACCGTTCTATCACCAATCACCTCTACCATCCAACCAATAACATCCACCATACCACCAATCACATCTACCATCCCACCAACCACAACTACCATACTACCAATCACATCGACCATCCCAACAACCACAACTACCATACCACCAACCACAACTACCATACCACCAATCACATCTAACATCTCGTCAACCATCACTACCATACCTCCAACAATCTCTACAATTCCACCACTCACAACTTCCATCCCACCAATCACATCTACCATACCACCATCCACAACTACCATACCAACCACCATAACCACCATCCCACCAACCACAACATCATTCCACAAACCATCTCTATCACCACCGGTATTGCCTCGAGGGTCATCGTCACTCCACCGTCTTCAATTGAAATGACCCCCCAACACAAACTATAGTATCAGAGGCTACCACTACCACCACCACCCCAATCCCTGAAGGGTTTCATTAAATTGATTGATCACTTGGGTCAACCTCCTAGTATGCTTGGTTCGTCCATACTGGTAAGAACATGAAGGTGTTCTTGACCGGTTAAAACCAACTAGCTGATTTAATCCCTAAAAGCGGATCTGGGATTAAACCTAATCCTTAAACCTTAAAAGATTGGGATGTCGGAATTCTAGATTAGATTAACAAGGAAAGAAACCTTGTACCGTCGAACACTGACCAAGAACCCTAGGGTTCTTGGTTCGTCCGTCGAACAAGAGGGAGAGGGAGAAAACGGTTTCCCAAAACATACCTTATTGCTTGCTTAAGATAGTCCACTGATGATGAACAAATCGAGTGACCTTCTAGTTGATCTAAGCAATGATTGTACTTCGAAACTCGAAGAACACGAAGAACGAAGAACACAAAGCTTGTGTCTTGGGGTGTGTTCGGCCGAAGCCTAGAGGGAGGAGGGGGAAGATTTTCGTGAGGTGCTACAAGGGGTTTTAGGGTTACCCTAAGCCTCTTATTTATAGTTAAATGAGTTGCGCTTAGAACCCTCTAGTTTAATTAAGATTAGATCTTTAATTAAAATTTCCTTTTACACTTTCATCCCATATAGATTTACTAGTTATTAATCTCACATTTAATTATCAAATGCCTTAGTATTATACACTTATATATTTCGGTACCCATATACACGAAATATATATACTTGTGTTTTATACCTTTAACAATTAATTAGACAATAATAATATCCAATCACTATATGATTTAATAGCTTTAAATCATATCATGGATAATCTTTAATTAACACATTGTATATTTACTCAACTAATAAATGTACAAATACTTGTATTAATTAGTTAGTTAAACTAATCCAGTAGTAAGTTAAACTTAACTTAATACTTAACTGATTCATAATGACTATTATGAATCATTCTTCTTCGTAGTATCATTGCATATCTTGCTCGTATTACATGCACTCACCGGTGTGACCCTTAAGTGTTTCGTAGGCATGGATGTATCATCATAGGTTGACTAACTGTGCACATAATTCCAACAATCCCAACCCCAGATCTACAGCTCATACCGCATATCGCTTCAGCACTAGAAACCGTTAACACAAGGTGGCGAACCTTAAAAGTAGAATAGCATATATTCCTCCTCCTCCGGCCCAAGGTCAAAGGAGCTCTGAGTGGCTTCTGGAAGCATCTCGTCCATTCTCACTTTAAGAACTTAAAGAGATGCTCAACCTTCGCACACGAGAATTTCTTGAGCTCTGCTCACAAGACACTCCACTTCACTGGAGGCCGGAGGACCCTGAAAATGATCCTCAGGGAGGAGGAAAGAGGAGGAGACTCGAACAAGGAGGATCCAGTTCTCACTATACAGCGGGAGGGAGTCAATCTCAACAACAAACTAGCTCCTCTCAACAAGGACATGGAGGAGGCCCACAAGACGATGACTATATTGATGATTGGGCCGTTGTTGACTTCGATTACTCCCAGGTGTTGAACGTTGAACCACGCAACCAGTGGCGAGTAGAAGAAAATGAAGATATCTTGCCTATTAACAGCCTTCCACCAGCAGAGATGATCAAAGAACAAACGCTACAATCTATGCGTCATCTACAATCTATCAATGCTGAGAATGAGAACAACCGCTCGCGAAACATTCACACGGTTCTGAGGAAAGAGGCGTATACAGTGATTGACCTACCGAGCGATTCAGAAGAAGACCACATAGTGAATGAGGCTTTCACCGAACCACTTCCAGAAGACAACTCTGACAGTGAACAATCAATGGAGGAGGAACGCGTCCCATTCACTCGAGAAAATTATCATAAATTCTTCTACAATTATGAATCACTGGTTGCCTCCAGAAACAAAGAACCGGAACCACCAACTGCTTCTCCTCAACACGATGTACGGTCTTAACCGATAGCGAAAAGAGGGCGCCAAATAGAGCTAATAAACGTCGTTTGAAAATCTCCAAAAAGTTCCTATTCCAACACATCAAAATACCATTTGTTGAAGACCTCTTCAGTGCTATCTTCCAGGAGACAGAGCTACCTATCATATATCAAGATCTATACAAAGAGGTGATTCTGCCACCATGAGAAAAGAAAATGTACTATCTCACAATGTGGTATCTAAAGGGCAAAACAAGTAGATACAACAAATCATCGATCAAGCAGCTCCTGGAAATCACGACCAACCACTTCTCTGGCTATTACTGGTACACCATCTTCAAGATTCACAGAGAAGACGAAAAAGTGTACATCATTGATGAAGGCGACTTCTATATTCTCGAACCTCGAGATATAGAAGTTCTATACAATGAAGTACGAGTAATTTTGCGAGAAATTTTGCTCATGCTGCTCTGAAGCAATTCATGCTTGTCAAAACTCTTGTTGCTCAAATGGAAGATGTACAAATGGTTTTTGAGAGTGGCACAGAAAAGGTTCACCTGGCTGCACCATACAGATCACTTCCTTCCGAAATTCAAAGTCGGAGAACTGTTATTCTGGGTGAACCTAACTTGGGAATGACCTACAAAGACAAATTCAATGAAACACAATTCTTTCGTGCTTTAGAGATCACCAAGTTCTGTGATGGTACACTTAAACTCCTCAAGAAAAAACTGGAGAAAAGGGGTGACACTTGAACAGGCTTCCCAGCAACCCAGATCACATCTCCTTACAAAGCAACATAGACAAACTAATCACTGCCATTGATGAAAGATTAAACTGGCGCGCAGTGATTAGACACTTTGAGGTTAATCTGGGGGTACGAGACCGAAGAAAAACGCCCACCTACTCTACTGAAATTCGGAACCCACCGCAACAATTTGGCCAATATCATGGACTATGGTGGCCGGACGAACCAGTTATTCTTAGACGACTGAACCAGAGAGGTGACCCTCGTTAAAATTAATTTGTTGGGAGGCATTCTACCTCTCAACAGTGTCAACATTCTGAGGAATGGCTTTTGATCGAAACAGATTCAGAACCCGATCATCACAATTAAGCACAATGCTCAATCAATCATCACCGCAAATACTCTCCTTCAACCCTCCGACAAAGTTCAAGGTACGTCCTTAAATCTCTCAACTTTTTCATACCTTTATTTTGTCGAGGGGGAGAAATACTAATTCTAGGGGGAGAATTATTATTTCTAGGGGGAGAAAATTTAGAAAATCAAAACAAAAATACCCAATATGAATAAACAAACGAATAATCTTTTCATAAGACAATACCTTCCCATGGTTTGCCAGATCCGGCCTTACCTTCCCAGGGAAATATTTCTGCCAACTGGTAAATGTGAGGGTATACGTCTAGGGTATAGAACTAGGTGAGTGCAAGGTGATGTGAATACATGATAAATTTAAGAAAACACACCTTTGAGTGCATCCAAACCGTCAACAAACCAGGAAACCATACAAATAGGTGATCATTCATACGTTGAATGTTTCACTAGACTTTATTGGCCCAGTAAAGCAATTGCACGCCACCACCAACCACTCAAATTCCTCTCAACAGGAATTTGTTTCAATTTATTAGGGGACGTAGCACATAATCTACTGACTGCTTATTTGGAGTTTGTCGGTATTGAATCATAATAACGTCCTGCCCCGGGTTAAGTCTCTTTGTATGCACAATGTGTCTAGTTCTCACCCTCAGAAATCTTCCAATATAGGACATTTGCACTACAAAAATGGATCTCCGTGAATCCATCAAAACACTCGTAGCGGCATCACAATCTTATGTTTCACGAGGATCGAGTGGAAATCCTGCTAGAGCTAAAATCACGCCAACTCTAAATGCAGGTCACACATTTGAATCAACGGTTGTGCAAACGACTACCGATTCATACCGTGTGCTAACGGATACTCTATGTGAGTCCGGTGTTACCCAATAACCCAAAAGAAAAAATCAAGTTGTTGTGACTTAACCTCAAAAATCATTCAGGCAACAACTTATACCGGAAACACATAAAATTCCGATGAAAAATCCATGTGAACCTACTAAAATGCAACATCTTAAAAAGCTGATTAAAATGCACATGAGCGTAATAGACCACTCTCATATTACTCCTATGATCAGCTATATCCAGCATGATCTTCCCCAGACCCACCAACAATATAGGAACTAAAAAGTGAGGGTCCCTAGGTCTAGGTGAGCAGAATCAAGTATCGTGGGATCTTGATTGGGGTGCGCTGAGGTAAAAATTGAGAGGGGCTATGAAGTATGGGGTGCAAATCAGCTTATCACATGGTAAAATAAAACGAGGGTGTGGATGAAAATGAAAAAGTGAGCTGAATGAGGAGTGTGTGTGAAAGGGTTAAAGAAAACAGAAAACCCTCCCTAAACCGAACAAAAATCCAGGTAACCACATCTATATCAGACTGCATAAGTTGATTTCTGATTAAGACATCATGGACCCAGTGATGCAATGCACAACCCCACTGACCACTCAAGTACAAAAAATACTTGTTTCAAAATCACGGAGATTACCACATCTACTATCGACATCTCATTTGGAGATTGTTGATATTGAAAAAGAGGTCCCACCTCCAGTCCTCGCCTTCGTTTGTCCACGTAAAGAGTCTAGAACCGAATTAAATTTCTCTAGGACACATGCATTCCACCAAGCATATTTTAGTGATATTGTCAGAACATTCATAGTGATACCAAAATTATTGGTATTCCACGATGATTGAATGGAAATCCTACCAGTGCTAACATCAAAGCCAACACTGAACGTAGGTCACACAGTTTCTGTAACTGTTGTGTTAACAGGCAATCTATGTGATCCTGGGTTACCCTGATACTTTCTTATGCGAAGATCTGACGACTGTACTCCATTCTTATCAACAACAGTCACTATGTCAAATAGAGGATCTGATGACTGTACTTCACTCTTATCAACAACATTCAGTATATCAGATAAGGGATTCTATGACCGTACTCTAACATTATCAACAACGGTCAGAAAATCCAAATCAAATCAATATACCACACTTCTACGACTTCAACAAATATCAAGAACCGAGGATCATCAACAAATCGACAAAGCCACAACTTCAAGAAAAAGACTTCCGCTGCCGACTGCTCAATTCATGGGTCTACAAATCGTCGCTTTACTTGAAGTCTTCTGAAATACTTTCTATTGGTCAAAAAGCCAATTAAAAGTATCATTATCACCGAATTTCAAAAGCTAGAGTTGTCTCTTCAACAAAACTGCACAACTAATTATCAATTAGTTCCAGCTTTACAAACGAAGAAGACTTCAAAGATTTGCAACCTAGACTATTGTTACAAAGGGGGAGATTGTTAGGACTTATTTAGATTGTAAGTAATAGTCTAGGGGGCAAGATTGCCAACACTGCATAGTTACAAGATTAGTCATTAGGACTAATCAAGACAATTAGTGATTAGTATATAAACTTTGATTATAATCATTAATTGTAACTTTTGCCATTAACCAAAGAATTATCCACTTGCAAAAGCTCCTCCTTCTCTCTATTCTCTCTCTAAAACTCTAACCTTCTTCTTCAAGTTTTCTCACTAAAATCATCATCTAAACCTAAGTAATGGATTAATTGCTTGTTTGATTATCATCATAAACTTTTTAAAATGGGGAGCCCCATCACTAATGATAGCCTTAGGAATTCCATGCCTAGTTAATATATTTTTCTTAACAAACATAAGCACACCAATGTGATTCTATCCTTGCAAGTGGCTTCGGCTTCGACACGTTTAGAGCATTTCAATGGAAGTTTTTTAAAAGTTTATTAGTATTTCAATAAGTCTTTGAATGACTTTTTATCATTGTAATAATTAGTTTTTTTAAAAGTTTATTGAAAAAACTTTTAATTAACTTTTAATATCTATTTTTTTTATCCCCTATGTTTAACAAATTCTCATTTTAAACCTTAGATATATATTATATATAAATATAAATTCTTTATTATATTTGTATTAGGTAATAAATAAATTATATAATATTTAATATCAATTATTATAACATTTTTGTATGAGATATTTTAAAAAATATTATATTTAGTAAGATGTTAAAAAAATTGTCAAATTATATATAGAGGGTATTTATAAAATATTTGAGATAGATAAAGGTAAATTAGAAATTTTGTAAAACAAAAAGTTTTTTAAAAGATTAACCATTGGAAATATTATTTATGAAGAGCTTTTTTATTAATGAAATGTTAATGTAACAAAAATAATAAGTTATTGGGAGATAAAATGCTCTAGAAACATAGTCAACAACCACTAACATGTATACGTACATTGCCTAATGACGTGAGAAATAGAGCACTAAGGTCAATGCCCCGTACATCAAAAATACATCCCCACTAAATTCAAACAGTCATTTGACATTGCATACATATCTTTACAAACGCATGGGCACCTTTATATAATAGTCCAAAAAGTCAGTTTGAAGAACTTAATGTACAATTTTCTATGCCCAAAATGTCCCACACAAGCGTAAGACTGATAATGTTTAATAATGTCATATATTGTGGTCATGGTTTAGCACACGTCGGCAAATCACTTGATTTGCACACATTTTGTATAATTCGATCTGGTTCATTCAAAACTTTCAACTATAAGTATTAGGGAAGGGTTAATTGAATGTATTGACATTTACAGATATTAAAACTTTAACAAACGAGATTCAAAACGTTGACATATATATATCAAGCTAAAGTGTACCATCTTTTCCTTATTTGGTTACTCTTTTTCCATGGCATCATTTCTCAAATGACTGGCCAAGTCAGACTCGTATCTTTTTCACCATAACCTATAATTAATTTGAATTATGTGTTTTTAAGACAAGTACGCGAGGAATTATCACGATTAACCATCTTAAAGAAGCAAGAAAATAAATTAACTGCAAGAATCCTATGTATTAATATTCATAACTACAACAACAGTACGTCTCTTACATATTACTCGTAGTATTATTTAACAAATTTATCAAGTATAACAAATGTGGTTATTACACACAATTATTTCATTATAACAAAGTAAGGCTCAAAACAAGCAAAGGAAAGACAGATCAAGGGGCACGAGGTAGAGTACGTCTAGGTCGATATTCCATAACAATTTGGCGGTAGTCGTGGTGCAACAAGGAGCTCAAGTGGAATGGCTTTCTGATTTGTTAATCCAGGCTTATCTCCCATGTCAATCTTTTCATTTGATGGAGTTTTGAACTCAAATCCATGCAATATGTTGGCCAGTATATATTGCATGGCTTCAAGAGCAAAAGGGCTTCCTATGCACATTCTTCTACCACTACCGAACGGAATCAACTCGAAATGTTGACCCTTGGAATCGACTTCCTTTTTGCTCGTGAAGAATCTTTCTGGTTGGAATTCAAACGGATCGGTCCATACTTTAGGATCATGGTGAACCTTCCAAATATTGACAAAAAGGCGAGTCCCTTTTGGGATACTGTAACCACCTACAACGCAGTCTTCTGTGGACACGTGAGGGAGAGCAATTGGTGTGCCTGGATAAAGTCGCATCGTTTCATTAATAATGGCTTGGAGATAGTCCAACTTCTTCAAATCTGAAACTTCAACTTGTCTATCTTTTCCCACATGGGTTTCGAGCTCTTGTTGGACTTTTTCTAACTCGCGAGGATTATTGACTAGTAGAGCTAAAGCCCATATTAGTGTCACAGTTGTCGTGTCAGTGCCTGCTGCAAAAAGTGCCTAAAGATGCAAGAAAATTTAACAAAATTTACAAAAGTAGTGTAATTAATAACATAAGGATTACTATAACCATACCAAGCATGTAGCTTTCACGGTCGCATCAGTGCTGAAGCCATACAGATCCTCGTTTAGTTCGTCAACACGCGATAACAATGCAGCCATGAAGACTTGCTCTTTGCTCTCATCTTCCCGTCGTGTAGAATTCGTCTTTTTGTGCTCTTGTAACCATTCATCAAGTATACCATCCATCTCTTTCGCAGTCTTCTTCATTTTCTTCTCGTACCCTCCTAAATCTAACCATCTCAACCCTGGAATCACATCCGATGGTACAAAAGCACCCAATAAATCAAGAAACCGCCGAACGGTTTTCTTGACATGATCGTCGTCTTGTTCTTCGGCCGAAAGACGGTGGCCAAATAGCGTTCTGGCAACCATGTTTAGAATTAAGTTTCCAAACAATTTGGACATGTCAACTTTCACCATTTGATCAGAAGACCCTTTGTTTCTCATCCAAGTTGTATATATATCCACCATTGATGACTTCAATTCAGAGATTCGGATATGAGCTAGCATTTGAAGGCGGCGTTGGGACATCAATTCAAGCACTATTATCTTGCGAATCTCACGCCAATATGGACCATTTGGTCCCAAGGCGAAATTAGCATAATTGTAGTTCATCAGCTCGGTGGCCATTGATTTTGGTCGGCTAATGAAGATTCTGTCGTTGGTACTTAAGCACTCTTTAGCCAGCTCAGAATTGTTGATTACTAGAACACGATGAACACCGAGTTTGACAGTGAAAATAGGTCCAAATTTGTCGGCCATGGATCCCAACACTTTGTAAAGGGGTTGAGAGCCTGCAAAAAGATGCAAGTGGCCGATTATCGGCCATGAACCTGCAGCTTTAGGTATCATCTCTCCCCATCGATTTTTGCTCGTGTTAACACCTTTTCTTATCCATGTTTTATGCCGAAGGACAAGAAAAAAGAAAATGGTGAACACCAAGATTATGAATGAAAGAAGTAAATCCATAATGATTTTGTATGCCTAATGGAAGATCGAACTAGAGAATTTATAGATGGTGCGTAGCTTATAAAAAGAGGTTAATTAAATATTACCCGTATTTGACTAACTAAATTGCTCGGATTTTTCAACAATTGTTTCATTTAGCGTTGAATATTCTATTGTGTGCCTACTGCCTAGTGCACTCCTAAATAAATTACTCCCTCCGTACCTAAATAAAGTTCTCATTTGTCTTGGGCACAATATTTAAGGAAAAAGTTAGTGGTGGGGTTGTTGGTATTAAATTTGATTAAAATATAATGTTGGTTTGGAGAGAGAAAGATAGTAAGTGGATAGTTAGTAGTGGGGTCCATGGTAATTATATTATTTTATTAAGTGGACCCCATCAACTTGTGAAATGTGAACTTTATTTAGGGACAAAAATTCAAGGTGAAATGGGAACTTTATTTAGAGACGGAGGGAGTATATAATAGTTTGAATCGTTGCATTGCCCATGTCCTCGCAGCTGGCGAATGCATGATGTAAAACTAGTTTTTCAAATAAGCTAAATTAAACTTACCCACCTCCCTTATTCTACCAATTAAGCTATGAATCTAAATATAAGATTTGAATATATTCTACCGCACAAAAAAAAAAAAAAAAAAACACGTTCAATACATAACATTCACATGTTAATGAACGGTAGGTTTTGTGTTTTGTGAAAGCTGATATATATATATATATATATATATATATATATATATATATATATATATATATATATATATATATATATATATATATATATATATATATATATATATATATATATATATATATATATATATATATATAAAGCTTCTAATTTTTATCTTGGAAACTTGGAAGTGCTAGGTTCAAGTCCCTTATTCATACCTTTTTCTTGATGCTTTTTTTTCTTGCCCTTTTTTTAGTTTTTTATATTGTCTTATTCTTTAACAGAAATAAATTTTAATTATTATGATTATCATTATATTCTTTTTACTATTACTTTAGTTTTAATTTAATATAAAATTAAATTTGCTATATTTTTTTTCCGATAGAACTATTGCTATTTTTTATATTATATTATTATCATTTTTAATTAATATTATTTTTATATTATTATTTACTAATATATTTTTCATTCTATAACAACTTTACTTTCTATTTTTTTCTATATATCCTTTAATATTACTTTATTATTTGTCAACAATATCCCCCTTTGTATCAATAGTTTGGATAGCATGTTCTTGAAGTCTTCTTTTCGAGCAAAATCTGAAACTCGAATATCCGTTGAGTAGTTTTAATGAAGAATCAGCTTCAGATTTTGGTAATCAGATAAAATAAAACTTTTAATCGGCTTTTCAACCAATATAAAGTATCTCAGAAGATTTCATGAAGCCTTGACTTAATCTGTCTTTATCATTATCCAATCTCCCTCCTTTTTGAGCTTTAGAATTACATCTCTGTCTTTCTTCAAACGAGTATATTTAAAAATTTGAAAATTCTTGAAATGAAACATCTGTTTGGTAAGGATTTGACTGGGATTTAGAAATATTGGAGATTTAATTTTGGATAGAGGTTTGTGAGGTTGGGATAATGATGGTTTGTATTATGAAAAGAATGGTTTGAAAGTTAAATATTTTAGATGTGTGTGTGTGTGTATGAATGTTTGTATATAGGAAAGAATGATATATACATTTAAGATTTGAATGAATGTGGATAATTTGTATTTTGTATGATACAAAAGATTTGAACAGTTTTGCTTTTGTATGGATATGGTTGTTACAGAATTTGGAAAGAATGATTTATACGATTTTAGATTTTAAATGAATATGAACGTGAATTTGTGATTTGGATAGAATGATTTGTCAGTTTAAGATTTGTAGTGGAAATGTTGAGAATTTGTGAGAAATTTCTGAAGATAAGTCGGTTTTTTTTTTCTTTACAAATTATTTCATGTAAATCGACTAAAATGTAGACCCGTAGATAGAGTTGTTTTGTAGCGGAAGTCTTTTCTCGAAGTTGTGGCTTGGGCCTTTATGTTCTGCCGAACTTTTGAAGAAAGTTGAGTCGAAGATCTGGGCAGAACACAGCCGAAAACTTCAAAGCCGAAGATTGGAGATCAAAATCGGAAATCACAAGATCTGAAGAAAGTCGAACACAACAATTAAGAATCAGAAATCGAAAATCAATTGTTACCAATTCTGATCAATTGATTAAGACGAGATTAAGCAGATTGTGTAAACAAGTCAATTTGTCGAATCAAGATCAAGAACGAGTGTGAATGAAATGTAATCAGAATCGGAATCTCGGAATTAATAGAATTGAATGAAGCCGAGATGAATTGTTGAAAATAAACACCAAGAACAATTGCCGAATTTTGAGCCGAATTCTTGGATTTTGAAATTGATTTCAGAAATCAATATCGAACGATTTTGAAGTTGATAATATATACGTGAGTGTCGGAATCAGTGATTGATGATTTCAATTTGTATTGAGTCGAAGGCTGAATCAAGATTGTTGTTAAAAGCCGAACATTGAATTGAATCTTCGTTCAAGACTGTTAAGAGGCTGAATCAAGATTGTTGTTAAAAGCCGAACATTGAATTGAATCTTCGTTCAAGACTGTTAAGAGCCGAAGTACCGAATTGGACTGCCGAACTTGTTATTATTGGGCCTTTAGACTTCGGGCCGAACTATTCAATTGTTCGGGCCGAACTTGTGACTGGGCCGAAGTTAACAGAAGTTCGATATGGGCCGAGGAGTTTAGTAGTTCGGGCCGAACATACAACTTGGGCCGAACTTTAAAAGAGTAATCTTCGGGCCGAACTAAAATGATATCTTCGGGTCGAACTACAATGATACTCGGGCCGAACTTGTTCTTCGTCGTTGAAGCCGAACTTGTTAACGTATGAACACAGCTCGATCAAAAAATCTCCATTTCAATCTGATTTTGCTCTATTCATCACCGATTTCAGTGATTCTTTTTGCTAGACGTTCGAAATCCAATTGCTAACACTTTGATCCGATCATCTTCTTCAATCCATAACAACACAGCTTCGATTCTTCGATTTTCAGAGGATTTTGAACTTTTTCACTTTTTCACAAAAATCATCAAATTGAAGAGATTTGTTGACGGAATGAATCGAATTTTGATTCTATTCTGCTTAGAAACAATGGAGAAACACTAATCTCTGATCAATTCATCGATTTGGACACAAAAATTCTTGAATTAATTTTCAATGACGAACAAACTTTTCTTCAAAAATATCTCAGATCTGGATGATTCTAGCTCGAAATTGGATCTTCTCAAAGAGAGATTTTGCTCTGATACCACTTGATAGATCGTATTACACTTAGATTGAGCTAATCCATGAAGATTCAAGAGAGATTGAAGTTTATGTGTGTGTGTTCTTGGTGTTTGAGTGTGTGTAAGTTAAGAGAGAAAGATGGAGGGAATTAGTAGCTTTCAAAATGATAATCCAATTAATGAAAGGAAAGCTTACAAATTAAGTCTACTTGATAGGTATTTATACCTCTCTTCTAAACATGCTTAATTAACCACTAACTAAGTCTAATTACATTGTTTTAGGCTTATGACTAGTTTATCATTTAGTCAATGTTACACAACTAGTCCCTATACTATTTGATACAATATATTTAATCCTAACAGATGAGGACCCACACTTTTTACTATTTTGTTGCTTTTAAAGGATATTGACAAAAATGGATGGGGTCACACACCTTTAATGATGTTTAAAAGGGTATAAAGTAAGGGTTAATGGGTAATTTTTAAATATAAAAACTTACCAAATGAGGTAAATTATTAAAGTGATTTACTTATTTTGATAAACCCTAAAAAGGAAAGTGATTCACTTATTTTGATACGGAGGAAGTATTAACAATCACTTACGACGTTATATGATTTTATTAGATAAACGCACTTGTTAGGACCAATATTGTAACAAGGTTTTGACCTTTAATTCCGTTAGTTAACATTTCCTTGTTAAGTAGTAGGAGTATATAATGTTGTTAGTTTGAGTTGTCATGTAAGCTTTCCCACACTTTACTGAAATACAAATTCTGAAAGTTTCATCTCCATCGTTCTCTCTCAATCTCACACACTCAATACACCAAGAACACACACACTTAAGCTTCAATCTCACTCAAATCTCAATGGATTAGCTTGATTTCATTGGCATTCGATCTCTCATTTGGTATCAGAGCAAAATCTATCTGCAAGAAGATCCAAATGCGAGCTAAAATGATCAAGATTTGAGAAATTGAAGAAAAGTTGTGTTCGACTATGTGAAAATTAAATCGCAATTTTTTGTATTTAATTTGATGTTTTGATAGGAGATTTGTGTTTCTCCATTGTTTCTAAGCATAATGGAATCAAATTTCGATCAATTCCATCAACAATTGATCGAAATTGAGTGATTTTTAGTGAAAAAGTGAAAAGTTCAAAAACTTCCTGAAAATCGAAGAATTGAAGCTGTTGCGTTATGGATTGAAGAAGATGATCGGATCAAAGTGTTAGCAAATTGATTTTGAGCAGTTAGCAAAAAGAATCACTGAAATCGATTGTGAAATGAGCATAATCGGATCGAAAAAGTGAAGGAAGATACGTCTGTGCTCTACCGTCAACAACTTCGGCCTCAAGAACGATGAACAAGTTCGGCTTCCAGCTCGGCCCGAACAAGTTCGTTTTATAAGTACTTCGGCCCACTAGTTCGGCCCGAGCAAGTAGAACTTCGGCCCACAAGTAGTTCGGCCCGAGCAAGTACAACTTCGGCCCGAGAATTGTTTTAGGCCCAAACTTCATCAAGTTCGGCCCTAACTCGAACTCTAGGAAATTTTTAAGAACTTCGGCCCGACCTTTAGTCAAGTTCGACTGTGCAATTCTTCGGCCCAAACCCGAACATAACAAGTTCGACCATAACTAGTTCGACCCGAGGTTCTCAACAAGTTCAGCCCGAAGATCAACCATAACAAGTTCGACCTTAACTAGTTGGACCCGAGGTTCTCAACAAGTTCGGCCCGAAGATCAACCATAACAAGTTCGGCCCAACAAGCTTGTCTCAAGAACCTTAGACCCGAACATCCTTACCCGAACTTCTTTACCCGAATTTTAGCTTACACAATTTTTTCACAATTGAAGTTCGGCCCAAGCTTAAACCTCGACCCGAACTAATACTACACTTAGGCCCAATCTAGATATAACTTCGGCCCAAATCGAAGTTCGGCTCAATTTCATTAAAGCACAATATCATTTAAAGCTCAATACAACATTTTAAATCAAGTTAAAATGACTTCTAAAGACGCACTCTCGATCGGATCTGATCTCAAACCTCCCGTGTTATATCGAGGAGAATATCCACAATGGAAGAAAAGATTTCTTCATTTCATCAGAAATCAGGAGCTACATGTTGAAATTCTGGAATCCCTCGAGCATGGAAATGCAGTATTTTATGAAGATGCAATTGCTGATCCGGATGCTACTCCTGTAGTTATCAGTGGAAAACGTCGTATTCCTCCTGCTGAATATTCAGTACAACAAGCTCGAAGGGCCAAAGCCGATGTACAATCTTATTCATTTATGCTTCAAGGCATACCAAATGACATCTACAACAGTTTAGATAGTCTTGAAACTGGCAAAGAGCTGTGGGATGAGATCAGGAAACAAATGGAGGGTACAGTGTTAGGCAACAAGGCAAAGATGGTTACTACCCTGAATTCTTATCAATCATTCAAAGCTATTAATGGAGAAGACTTGGAAAGTACATATCACAGATATTGTACATTGATGAATGAACTTCGCAAAAACCATCTGCGTAAAGAAAATTTGGAGCTAAATATCAAATTCATTCATAGTCTGTTACCAGAGTGGGAAATATTTAGGAATAGTGCCATGCAGCACAAAGATCTCAGTCTCATTGATATTCATGAACCTTTATGAATACCTGCACCAGAATGAGCCTATGGTTAAAAACATAGTGAAAACTAAACAAGAGACTAATGATACTCTTGCACTGCTTACAAAACAACACCGTCTGTATTCTTCAGCAACTAAGATGAAAGAGAGTGTTGAGGCACCAGTGACATCTACAACTGGTGATTTGCAAAAAGAACTCGAAGATGTTCTTCAAGCTATGTCACTCATTTCCAATTATGAGAAGAAGTATTACAAAACACCCACAAACAACAACTTGAGATCATTATCAAACTTTAAGTCAGCTCCATCTGCTTCGGTAACAAACAACACATCTGATAAGCAAACTCTTACACCACTGGATCCAACGAAAAAATGTTATAATTGTGGTATTGCTGGTCATTACTCTCGAGATTGCAAGAAACCTAAAGTTCGCAATTCTGATTATTTTTAGCGAAAGATGCTAATGGCTAAGCAAATAGAGGTTGGGAAAGTGTTGTTGGATGGAAGATTCTGAGCCCGAAGATGAGGAACATTCAGCAAATCTATGCTTTATGGCAATGGAAAATGCTGAGGTTGTTGATCGGATTAATGAGCTTGATGAGGATGGCAAAGTACACACTTCTTCTCTCTCTAATGAAAATATTTCCAATAATTCTGATACTTGTTTTACTCAAACTCAGATATCTCAAATTGAATTATTAACTCAAAAACTTTTAGAAGAAAAAGATTTAAATGATCAACTTAAAGATCGTCTAAATATTTTGGAAAACCAAAACAAACAAAATGCTCATTTCGGTAATCAACTTGTTCATCATATTCAACAAACACAAGTTTTTAAACAAGAGAATCTAGATTTACGAAATCAAATATCAGAATTACAGGTTAAGTTTGATCACAATCACAAATTATACACAAAAACATGGCATGAATATCAATATAATAAAAATGCATTGGCACGTAAACAACAAGATTTTAATGATAATGAAAAACAATTTAAATCTTTAGCATCACAAATCAGAGAATTAACTGACAATATTCATGAACAAAAGATAAATACATTAAATGAAATGAAAACCAAACAGAATATCATAAACACACTCAAGCATGAAACCAATAAATTGAATTCCCATATCAAACATCTTGAGGAATTGATTGTCAAAAGAGGACATACTGATCAAACCATTCATCTTAACAAGCCCAAAGACTTCAAATACGTTAATTCAAGAGAAGGGCTTGGTGCTGACAATCCTGAGTATCTTAAGAATGCATGCAAGATGGTTCCTACATTATATGATTCAAGATATATGCATCATGGGATCTCACAAAGATTTGTTCGTATAACTGATGAGGAAGAAGAAATAGAGACTTTCAACCGAGCTAGAAAGGAGAATGTCCAAATTAGTTTTAATTACACTGAATTAAATAAATCATATGAAACTAAAAAGGCTAAATTTGCAAATGATGATTATTTTCCAATCATAACACCTGAAGAATTTGAGATCAAAGGTAATGATGTACTTCAACAGAAGATAACACCAAAGCTTTATGTTCCCTCTCTCATTCTTGAAAAGAAAATTTGCCAACTGGAAAACGAAATCGATGAAACACATAAAGTATTTGACAAAGAAAAATCTGATCTTCAAACTAAAATTCATGAATTAGAAGATAAAATTATTGAAATAAAATCTACTTCTAATCAAACCGTTTCTACTTCAAATGATTCTCCAATGTTTACGTCTCTCAAATCTAAGATTTCTTCTCTCAAAACTCCAGTTCTTTTAAGACGAGATCCTAATTCATCTGTTTTAAATTTTTCAGATCGAAATTTAAAATCCAAGCTTAAGAAGCCAGTGCAAGGAGGAATGCAAGAAGTTGAGCAGTCTAAGAAGTTTAATTCGACTAAGTCTAGTATACTTAAGTCCACGGAGCTTAAGAAGTCTAGATCTCCTTCGTTTTTAGCTTCTTCTTTTTCTAATTCAAATAAATGTAATAACTCAAAAAAGTTTATTTCTCCTGCTACACGTTATGGTATTGTGTATGATTCGGCAATTTATCGTCCTGTTAATTTTGCTGTTAATGGTGTGAATTTGGTTGTTAAAATAGATAAACATGGAAACAAAGTTTATTTTGACAGAAAAACTGATCAACCAATTTCTCAATATGATACACGATATTTTGTTAGAAAAGATGCTCCATGTGGTCCTAGACATGATGTATTACATAAAAATGGTTAAATCATTCATTCATGCGCAATTTGTTATCCAGAACCCTGCAAAACAATGCTTGCTAAATCTCAAAAACCTATACCTACACGTTCTTCACCTAAATCGACAAAATCAGTCTATCGCGTAGTTTCAACACCTAAATCGACAAAATCAGTCTATCGCGTGGTATCTACACCTAAATCGACAAAATCAGTCTATCGCGTGGTATCTACACCTAAATCGACAAAATCAGTCTATCGCGTGGTATCTACACCTAAATCGACAAAATCAGTCTATCGAGTTGTGTCTACAACTAAATCGTCAAAATCCATTTATATGACTTCGTCTCCAAAATCATCCAAATTTATTAAATATTAATGGATTCAAAATGAACAATCAAACTGGATTTTAATTTCTCCAGAGAAATCCCTAAAATGGTCTATCAAATTAACAAACAATGAACTGCCTCCTTGCAGTTCTCCAGTTTTCTAACTACATTCTTTCTTCAAATTCTTCATAAGACATATATTACTAATCGTTTTGGACCCATAACTGATTGGGAACCACATTTTTTTATTTGTGTTCTGTAGAATGTTTGGTATCTTGATTGTGGTTGTTCCCGACACATGACCGGAAACAAGAAATTATTAACAAATTTTAGAGACAAATATTTGGGAACTGTTCGGTTTGGAAATGATCATTTAGCTGCCATAATGGGTATTGGAGACATAATTCGTAAAAATTTAATCATCCGGAATGTGACCTATGTTGAAGATCTTGCTCATAATCTTTTTAGTATTGGTCAATTCTGTGATAAAACATTGGAAGTTAATTTTCGTACAAAGAAATGTGCTGTTCGCACATATGAAGGTGAAGAACTTCTGACCGGAACTCGTGAGACGAATATATTTACAATTAATTTGGACAAAGTGACCCCACTTGCCGAAGTGTGTTTAATGTCAACGGCGTCTTCAAATGAATCACGGTTATGGCACCGTCGTCTTTCTCATCTTAATTTCAAATCAATTAACAAATTGGTTAAAGTTGGTCATGTCGCTGGTCTTCCGGATGTTAAATTTGCTAAAGATCATCTGTGTTCGTCTTGCGAAATGGGCAAAATGACAAAGAAACATCATAAATCCAAACCAGTTCCAAGTACTTCAAAACCGCTTGAATTACTTCATATGGATTTATGTGGCCCAATGAGCGTTCAAACCATGGCTGGTAAACGCTATGTGTTGGTTATTGTTGATGATTATTCACGTTATACATGGGTATATTTTTTACGAACAAAAGATGAAGCTGCTGAGAACATCATTGCCTTCATCAAGAAAACCCAGACAAATTTGGAACTCAAAGTTCATACCATTCGTACTGACAATGAGACTGAATTTAAAAATCAAACTTTAGATTCTTTTCTTGAATCAGTTGGTATTTCTCATCAATTTTCCGCTCCCCGAACACCTCAACAAAATGGGGTCGTTGAACGACGAAATCGTACTTTAGTTGAAGCTGCTCGTACCATGCTTTCTTTTTCAAAACTCTCATTATCTCTTTGGGCTGAAGCCATTAGTACAGCATGTTTCCCTCAAAATTGTTCAATCATCAACAAAACCTACAACAAAACTCCATATGAACTCATTAATAACCGGATTCCAAATGTCAAATTTTTCCATATTTTTGGGAGTCGATGCTTCATTCTAAATGACAAAGACAAATTAAATAAATTTGAAGCTAAAGCTAATGAATGAGTTTTTGTCGGATATTCACGAGAATCTGCATCATTCAGAGTATATAATCAGACGAAACGGACGGTTAAAGAAAGTGTCAATGTTAACTTTGATGAAACTTTTCCAATAGATTCATTAACTACAAATGTTGAAATTCCTCCACCTTCGTCATCACCTTCCACATCTCAAAATGATTTGGATGTCTTATTTGAAACATTCTATGATGATTATCATAACATTCAACATACTTTGCTTGAGGAGGCTGGCGTTCCATTCCCATCCATAGCCGATGTTCAATCTATTATTGTGCCTGAAGTACAAAATTCAAGTTCAACTGATTCTCCATCTCCTACTTATGCGGCACCAACTAACAATTTTTCTCCTTCACATTCAGTTTCATCTTTGGAAACTCAATCTTCACCGGAAGATTCCCCACCTTTGCAAACTCAATCACCTCTGGGCGATTCCCCACTTTCTGGAAATGTTGCAAATCCTTTAGATTTATCTTTAGTTCCAGCACAAACACCGCCTTCTGGTCAAGCTGCTACTTCTTTAGATTTACCTTTAGTACCATTACAACCTCCACCATTGGTAATTGATTTCTCTAAATTCAACGTTAAACGAGTCGATCCTCCACCTTCTACATTAAATGTTCTAACTGCACTAATCCTTCATCCTGAATTCACTGATAATTCAAATATAATTCCAGGTCAACTTCCACTTCCTCATTCCCTTAAATGGACAAGAGAGCATCCTTTGCATCAAATAATCGGTGATCCTGATTCTTCTGTTCAAACCCGAAGAGCTACTGCTGACGAATGTCAATATTCTTCTTTTCTAAGCTCTATTGAACCTAAGAAAGTCAGTGAAGCTCTCTTAGACCCAGACTGGATCCTTGCTATGCAAGAAGAAATCAATCAATTTGAACGTTTAAAAGTCTGGCGTCTGGTTCCGAAACCACCTGGGAAATCTGTTATTGGTACAAACTGGATTTTCAAAAATAAAAAGGATGAAAATGGGATAGTAATTCATAATAAAGCTCGTCTCATTGCGAAAGGATATTCACAACAGGAGGGTATTGACTTTGAAGAAACGTTTGCTCCTGTTGCTCGAATAGAAACCATTCGAATATTTTTAGCATATGCAGCACATAAGAATTTCACAATTTATCAAATGGATGTTAAAACTGCATTTTTAAATGGTATTCTAAATGAAGAAATGTTCATTCATCAACCCGAAGGTTTTGTAGATCCAAATTTTCCTAATCATGTGTATATTCTCGACAAAGCTTTGTATGGCTTGAAACAAGCTTCTCGAGCGTGGTATGATGTGCTCTCTAAATTCTTAGTTGATTCTGGTTTTTCAAAAGGAAAAATCGATACAACTCTTTCATCAAACGCCAAGGGGAAGACATAGTTCTTATTCAAATTTATGTCGATGATATCATCTTTGGTTCTACAAATCCCAAATACTGTAAAAAGTTCTCTGATCTCATGGTTAAACGTTTTGAGATGAGTATGATGGGTGAAATGAACTTCTTTCTTGGTCTTCAAGTTCGTCAATTACCAACCGGGATCTTCATCAATCAATCCAAGTATATCACTGATCTCTTGAATAAATATCTCATGGATGATTGTAAACCAATACCGACGCCGATGTCGCCTGGTTCTAAATTGCATGCTGATCCTGATGGCAAACTTGTTGATGTTACAAATTATCGGGGGATGATAGGATCTTTTTTTTTT